>CM059267.1:27607044-27609544 GCA_030347295.1 Setipinna tenuifilis | reverse complement strand
GCAGCCTAAAATACTTCCTTCACTTCATAACAAGCAGCTGACAGTGCCAAGACACACCCTAGTACTTTTGTTTTGTTTTTTTTCATAGCATTCACCTGACAGTGCCTGCTCAGACACACATAGCGTGTTTCTAAGGCTACATAATATTGGGAAAAAATGTTTGGTATGTCATAGTATTGTTGAATATTGCAATGATATGATTTGGAATAAATAAATAAATAGTTCAATGAACAAAGTTAATGGCATACATCCAGTGGCGAGATTAAGTATTTCCACTCTATTACACATAACTTTATTTATGGGCTTTAAAGTTCTGATTTTTGTTACATGTGTGGAGTTAATAGTTGGGTTAATACCAATGCCTGGTCAAAATTGTATGTCAATATTTCTGTTGGAAATACCTTCACTGAAAAAAAAAAAAAACACTGTTGACACATTTATTTAATACTTATGTACCCCGCAGTAAATGTCCTACTTACTACGGTGTTTTGCGACATGCATTTTGCACATGTTAACACTGAGGTTTTGTAATATGCATATGGCACATGGGAATATTGTGAAATTGTGATATTTTCAGTATATTGCGCACTGCTATATACATTACTTCCTATATTTCACATACTCAGCTGCTAGTCCCAGTGTCCTAGTAGAGTAGTAGAGTACTTTAGTAGATACTTCATTTATCCCGAAGGAAATGAAGGTAGTGATCCTCTAGGCCATGCACCTACAGCCATATGCTAGTGTAGTCCCAGTCTCCTGCTGGCCATGCACCTTTATGCATTTGTTATTTTACCTATTTACCTTTTATGCTTTTACATATTGTCCTTTGCTTTTCTTTTAATATTGTCTTTGCTTTTTTACACTTATTTTCTCCTTTTTATCTTGTATGCTTTTATATTGCTTTTATTTTTGTTAAGCACATTGAACTGCCTTTATGTATGAAAAGCGCTGTACAAATAAACTCGACCTGACTTGACCTGACTTGACTTGACCCACCATAATAGAGTTGTGACCCACCATGATGGAGTTGGGACCCACCATGATGGAGTTTTGGAGGCTGATGTGTTCCCTCTGGCTCTCCTTCATGGTGATGCTGGGGGGCTCCACGCGCCGGAACACCACCCCCCCCTCCCTGCCGGCCTCGCGCTCGCGCTCCCTCTCGCGCTCCCTCTCCCGCTCGCGTTCCCTCTCCCTCTCGCTCTGCTCCTCTCTCTCCTCGTCTTCCTCCGGGTCCAGGTCCTCCGACAGAATCTGCTTCAGACGGGGCTTGCAGGCCAACTGCGGAAGATGGAGGAGGGATGGAGAGGTGGAGGAGTGGAATGGAGGAGGGATGGAGGGATGGAGGAATGGAGGGGTGGAATGGAAGAACAAATGTTAACACGTTTGTTAACGTTACAATCTAACACTGAGATTTGAGTGTGTATGTAATGTCATTTACAGGCTGACTGCATACATGATAGAGGTGGAATTACTGAGGAAATAAACAAAGTAGTTTTTCCACATAGGTCTCCAGATCTCTAATCTTTGGAGTAAATTACAGCTATTGTAGTAGCTTTGAAGTTTCCAAGTAGGTAATGTAGTGATTTGTCTTTGAAATAAACTAAACTACATTTTCAAGAGGTGTGTGGTAAAAAAATGTGTACATTCGCCTCGTCTAAACTGAAGTACAGGCCTAGGAATAACCCAGCAGGGCCTTGGTACACAGCATCATTTATAAAGCCAGTGAGGTAAAACTTTCCACCTCATCCCTGTCTCTCTATCCTCTGTCCAGTTTAGTCCAGTTTGGTTCCTTGTTCTTTTGGCCAGAGACATGGACACATGTTCACAGTTTTTAAGCCTTTGTTTGAAAAATGCTCCAATCTGATTACTTGCAGACATTAAGCATTCCTCACACACATGCCATCATTCTAATACTGCCCTATTCTAAATACTTCATTTCCCTTATACGTTCTTTCCAGAGCTGTTCGCAAACATTTTTTCACCTATTTTCCGAAAAAGAAAAATATGCATGGCAAGGAGGATCGCGTTGGTCTAAATTGCTTTGTTTTCCTGTGGAGGAAAAAGGTTAGTTGCACATCAGCCACTGGAGCATTGCCTCCACATTGTATCCCATGGAGTGCTGTCAAACATGTGGCACACAAACCATACTGGTGCTCGCGGCTACACTTTACTCTTTAGTGATCACCACAGATTTCTACACTGCTATGCAGAGTGTGTGTGCCTATGCATCTATATGCGTGTGAGTGTGTGTGTGTTTCAGTGCATGTGTGAGTGTGTGCATTTGCATGCATGTGTGTGCATCTGTGTGTTTGCACGCATCTGTGTGTGTGCGTGTGTATGAGTGTGTGCTGTGCACACATCTGTGTGTGTTCATGAGTTTGTGTATGTGTGTCTACATGTCTGTGTGTGTGTGTGTGTGTGTGTGTGTGTGTGTGTGTGTGTGTGTGTGAGTGCATGATTCTGTGTGTGAATGTGTGCATGCACATGCATGTACGTAACT
>CM059267.1:27592044-27599544 GCA_030347295.1 Setipinna tenuifilis | reverse complement strand
GCGCAGCGGTACCACTAGTAGGCCCGACCCGGCCCAGCCACGGCAGAAAAACGACACCTGCGCCATGCAGGTGGAGCTGGGGGTGGAGGCCCTCTGTGTGCAGGAGCGGAGCGGGAGGGAGGGAGGGAGGGGTGGAGTTGGATTTAGGAAGCCAGGCCCTTTTAAAGGGCCCGGCATGGACAGGAAGGCCTTTAAGGACTACTAATTAAAGGACTACTAATTAAAGGATAACTAATTAAAGGATTACTAATTAAAAGACTACTAATTAGCCCTTAAAGGACTATTAATTAATAATATCATTTATATTAAGAGGGCCCAAAATTGTGACGAAGACCCAGTGCTCAAAACATTGCCATGTTGTTTTTCTTTGTTCTTTTGGTTGACTGAATGATCCTTCATAGCTGATACAGGGTGCCGAGCCTGTCACCTCTGTCTGGCGCCTGTTAGATTACTTTTGGGTGTGCACACCTTCTCACTGTTTACAAATCCTTCATAGGGCCCAAAATGTCTGGCTATTGCCCCTGCCCTGTGTGTGTGTGTGTGTGTGTGTGTGTGTGTGTGTGTGTGTGTGTGTGTGTGTGTGTCACTGACCTGTAGCCCCGTGGAGGGGTGCTGAGAGGGGCGGAGCTTGTCCTCTCCAGCTTCTGCAGGATCTTCTGCTGCAGCTTCTGCTTCACTACCGCACTGGCCACCGCACCTGTCAATCAAGTACAGAACACACCTACGTCAACCTACAGGACACGTGCGATTGGTCAATGCACCTGTCGGCCTAGTGTAGGCCAGCCCACCACCCGCAGGATGCAGCTCTCTCTGGCTGCTGGTCGTGCTTTGGATAACTTTATTTATTTTATTTTTTATTTTGTAGAAAAGTGTCCTGGGAGAAAAGAATGGATCCTCCAGCCCTGCACTACTGAAGTGGGCCGGTCACCAGCACAGGATGCGTGCTATGCAGGAAAACAGTGGGCGACAGACAGACACGCAGAGACTAACTGCTTTATTATCCCGGGATGGCTCTTTTTCCCTCACTTGTCTCGTTACGCTCATCTCAATCATCTCAGCTGTCATGGTAAGGCCCCGGGCGGCTGGGCTGGGCTGGAGGGCTGGGGGGCGGGGGAGCAGGGGTAGAGGGGTTCGCGGTCGCTCTCTCGCGTGACTGCTATCTGGGGGGAATACGGACTCATGGTTGGCTAAATGATCTACGCAGCGGCATTCCTTGACAATGGCCCTCTTCCTACCAGCTCTCCTCTCGTACGGGTGTCCAAGCATCATTTCAGATTGTTTGCCAAGATAAAGATAGAGAGAGAGAGAGAGAGAGAGAAGGATATATATATAGAGAGAGAGCAAGGGATAGAGAGAGAGAAAGAGAGGGAGACAGTGAGGGACAGTGTGTGAGAAAGAGAGAGATAGAAGGAGGAACAGGAAGAGAGCGGGAGAGGGAGAGAGAAAAAGAGACAGGGCGAGAGAGTGAGCAAGAGAGAGTGAGCAAGAGGGAGAGAGAGAGAGACAGAGTGAGTGAGAGAGAGACAGTGAAAGAGAGAGAAAGAGAGACAGAGACAGAGAGAGAGAGAGAGAGCATGAGGAAGAGAGAGAGAGACATACAGAGACAGAGAGAGAGAGAGAGAGCACGAGGAAGAGAGAGCAGAATGACAGGAGCAGAGAGAGGCCCAGTTGTTTGGCCGGCTGGCTGCTCTGTTGTTTTGAATAGTTCTGGAGCAGGATATACAGCTCTCTGGAATCACCAGCTCCGCCGGCAGCAGGAATTCCCCCCTAAAGCTGAATGCATGGAGACAGAGCAGGCTCAAGCTTCCTCAAACCCTTCCCCCGATCTCACTCACACACACACCACACAACACAAGCACACACACAAGCACACACACATGCGCGCACACACACACACACGCACACTCTAGGTGAAAGTGCACCTCACAGCGATACAGTAGATGACAACATTCTTCTATAAAAAGATCCAAATTGTTACTAAGATCAATATTTTTATTTCTGGAGCTAAGTTTGAGGTAAAGACTATCCAGTTAATCAGAACAGAACACCATTATATAAAATATAATTATTATTTTCAATTTAAGGTGTAAAATGGTATGAGCTATGACTGGCCCCATACTAATATGCCATTAGACAACCTGGCATAAACAGAACAGGGAATTAAGTCCCTTTTCCACCAAAATGTATCCCCTTGCCCCGCCTTGACTGTAAACATCAGTTTTTGGCTTTCCCTACAGCACATGTGGTAGCTAGTGAGTAGTACTGGGCTTTTGATATTATCTCCGAACCGTCAGACATCTCAGCTACCTGCCGCCCCATCAATTACAGTGTTTGCAAACACAGAGAGAGGTTTGACAACTTGTACATGTAGAACTTGGAAGAGATAGACTATAACACGCCTAGGCTATGTCACTCTCTCTGTGCTGATTGATTGTTTGGCTACCTGCAGGTTTCTAGGGGGCGGACTTGCCTAATCGCTGATGAGCTGCTCCAGGTGTTTCACCAGCTCAGAAGGCAGCTGCCTAAACCATTCTGGGGCCATTTTGTCTTTTATTTTGACACAGCACTCACAACATCTCATGTCTAATAACATGCATGCACTACTGATGCCTGACTTTGACCCAACCTTATTGTGTTTGTTTTGTTTTGTAATTTAGTTAATAAAGATATGTTAAGTAAAATCCGGCCTTTTGTTGCGGCCCTGTCACAGGGTGGTAACAGTCTGTATGTGTAAAAATGGGGTGGGCTAGGCTACGGCCTAAACATCTGAAGCACATTTCCCTGCATGAAACATCATTAGTGTGGAAGGACACACACCATATGAAAAGAGACATCAGCGTGGAGGGCGAGTGGTGTGTGTGTGTGTGTGTGTGTGTGTGTGTGTGTGTGTGTCTATGGGAGCCACATCAATGCCAGCTGCTGAAACACAAAAGGCCCTACCCAGGACAAAGACATGCACACACATTAGTGTGTCTTTGTGTGTGTGCGTGCCTGTGTTTGAATGCATCTGTGAATGTGTGTTTTCTGCATGTACATGCCTGCATTTGTGCAGGAGTGTGTGTGTATGCGTGTGTTTGTTTCTATGCATGTGTTCGCCTGTGTGTGTGTGCCTGTTTGTGTATCTGTGTGTTTGTTTCTATGCATGTGCGTGTGAGTAAGTGCATGCATGTGTGTGTGCATGTGTGTGGGCGTCCCATAGGTGGCGCTGTGGCTCACTCTGCTTGCTGGGGTCCTTGTGTAATGCATGTGTGTGTCTATGTGTGTGCATGTGTGTGTGTGTGTATATGTGTGTGTATGTGTGTGTGTGAGCCATAGGTGGCGCTGTGGCCCACTCTGCTTGCTGAGGTCCTTGTGTGTGCATGTGTGTGTATGTGTGTGTTTGTGTATGTGTGTGGGCATCCCATACTCACTCTGCTTGCTGGGGTCCTTGTGTAGTATCTGCTGCAGCTGCTCCTGCTCCTGCTCCTTCTCGCGCTCACGCTCCCTCTCATTCCACCGCTGCTGCCTCGTGAACTGAAACACACAGCCACACACACATGATGTGTTACACGTAGGTAAACAAGTAAGCAAATATGTACCCCTAAGTATGTTAGTAAGTAAATATGTGCCCCACGTAATTAAGTGAGTAGGTAAGTAAGTGAGTAAACTTTATTTATAAAGCACATTTAATTACAACCTCCACTGACAAAAGTACTGTACAAAATGTGGGTAAATGATGCATGTGGAGAAATGTATGTGTAAAAACTGCAAGGAAAACGTAGTCAGTGATGCAGATCCTGGCTTCAGAAAGTTAAAAAGCCTTGCCACACATACTGCATTAGATCAAGTTATTTCCTGAAGCAGCTGATCGTAATGAGCACACAACCCATCAGACAGGTAGATCGGATAATTAGTGAAAATCACACAGGTTTAACAGGTAGAAGAATGACATAGCAGAAATGTAACCAACAAACTCCTCTGCAAATTTGTGTGATGTAAAACTTACATAATTTATATAACTAAAGTTTTATCATTTTGTTACACGAAAAATATAAAAAATGTGTCCATAATTTATATGTAAATCACATAGGAGGCAATGTGTGTTTTTTTTTCTTTTTCCTGTTTTAGATGGGGGGGCACAACAGCTTCATCAGGCCCCACTGGGCCTCCTGTGACTCCCCCACAACCACCCCTTACAGGCACCCCTGTGGCTCTGCACGTGAAGTGTGTTGTTTGCGTGCTGTGCACTTTGCTAGTGGCATGCAGGCAGATATGCTTCCTGCTACCGAGTCGGCAGGTGCAACAGGTATGCGTGGCTCGATGGCTGTAGGCTGAGAGAGGGGGCCTGTGAGGACGACACTGTGGCTGTGGTTTGTTACCTTACATGTGCTACTAACAGCACACACACTGCCGGAGCGAGACAGCACATGTTGTTGATGTGTGACTGGCTTGTACTGCTGATTCCAGGCGTACCGCAGTGTTTTGTGTAAGTGTGACTGTGAGTGTTGTTGTTAGTAAATGGGCCATTACAAGTTTTTCTCAATTGTGTAACTTGTTAGTGACTGGGTCATTACGTTTTTTTTCTTGATTGCTTTGATGCTGCAGTCAACTACAACAGCACATTTTCAAAACAGTGAGCACACAGGCCTAAACAGAAGCACTCTGGTCAAAATCACACATCTTTTGTTCACAAAAGAACAGTGCAGAAAGGTTCAAAATATGCAGCAAAAGCGTATTTCACCTTCAAACAACACAACTTGCAGAGAAATGTAGCTTGTCCTATTAATCATTACACAATTGATGACAAAATAAAATACAATTGTCCAAGCAGTTAGTATGAAACACTGCAGCTTTAGTTGTAATTATGCTAGCCTACAGGCCTGTTGCATTAGCATTTATTGACTCTTTATGTAAGGGCTATAAGCAAAACTTGCCTTCCCAAAAGGTGCTGGATCCAAAATCAGATATACGTTGACAAAAATGGTATAACAGTTTACTCAATTTCATCTAAATCTAAATAATTTCATACAGATGTACAGTAGGTATTCTGTAATAGTTGGTAATAATTTGAACTTTTTATATGACATCTATGTCAACTGTCTTGAAAAAGGGTGTAAAAAAATGTCACCAATGAACCCAATGAAAAAATATTCACACAATTGCAAGAGATGGCTCTGCTGAGATGGTCATGGTGAGGAAGGCCAAGTGGACCGCAGTAGTGCAGTAGTTCCTTTAAGCAGGTCAAAGCAATCGAGACAAACTGTCATGTACAGTAATGTGTGGTAACAGGCCTGCAGTTTTAAAAATGTGTTAGTGGTTCCAGGCATGAAACCACACTGTGGCATTTGTATAGCTGGCAACTGGTGATTGTTATCTTTCTGCCACCCGTGAGTGTGTGTGTGTATATGTGTGCGTGTCTGTGCGTGTGTGTGTGAGAAAGTGTGTGTATGGTGAGGCTGGTAGGCTGGTGTATGTGTGTGTGTGCACGTGTGAGTGTGTGTGTGTGTGTGTGTGTGTGTGTGTGTGTGTGTGGTGAGTCCAGCCCAGGCTGGTGTGTGTGTGTGTGTGTGTGTGTGTGTGTGTGTGTGTGTGTGTGTGCCTCACCTGTAAGTGCTGCTGGGCGTACTGGTTGCACTGCTGGCTGGTGAAGGGGCTGTAGATGAGGGGGGACAACATGGCCGCCTCTGCCCCCGAGCGTCTCGGAGTCACGCGCAGATCCATGGGAACTAGAGCCTTCCGCACAGGAAACACACGGCCGCTGCCTACTTCAACATCCGCTAAACACAGAGAGAGAGAGAGAGAGAGAGAGTCAATCAAGATGGAGGAGATAAGAGTCGGCAGACAGACAACACAAGACAGACAGACAGACAGAAAGACAGACAGACAGACAGACAGACAGATAGATATAGATAGATAGATAGATAGATAGATAGATAGATAGATAGATAGATAGATAGATAGATAGATAGATAGATAGACAGACAGACAGACCAAAACAGAGACAAAGGTAGAAAAATGGGCTGGCACAGAGAGTGAAAATGAAAGAGAGAAGAAGAGGAAGAAAATAACAATAGTTGTCGTGACAATTCCACAGATGGCTTTTTTTTGGGGGGGGGCATGTGCTCCTCTCGAGATTCTACAGCGTCAGCTACCTGAGCAAGTTTCGGTTTGACACAGACTGGCAGTCCTTTTTGCCACACTGTCTGAATTCCCAGTAACCAAATCTCAGGGCCACCTCATGGACAGCTCACTTCCTCTTCTCTGGGCCTGGTCCACTGACACCGATCCTTCCCTTTAAGTTCTCCCATGCAGTTTCTCGTAAGCTCGTAAGCTTGTAAGGGTATCAGCTATCTGGGCTTAGGTATCAGTTGTGCTGTGTTGTGTTGTGTTGCGTTGTGTTGTGTTGTGTTGTAGAGTTCTGTTTTGTGTTGTGTTGTGCTGTACTGTATAGTTCTGTAGTCTGTGTTGTGTTGTATAGTTCTGTGTTGTGGTGCTTTGCTGTGCTGTGCTGTGTTGTAAAGTTCTGTATTGTGCTGTGTTGTTATGCTTTGTCATGCTATGCTATGAAGTTGTGTTGTGCTAGTTTGTTCTGCTGTGATGTGCTGTGTTGTGCTATGCTATCTTTTGTTGTGCTATGCTATGTTGTGATGTGTTCTGCTGTTGTCTTGTGTTGTGCTATGCTATCTTTTGTTGTGCCATGCTGTGTTGTGTTGTGCTATGCTGTGTTGTGTTGTGCTATGCCGTGTTGTGTTGTGTTATGCTTTGTTGTGTTGTGCTATGCTATTTTGTTTTGTGTTGTGATATGCTGTGTTGTAATGTGATGTGCTGTTGTCTTATGTTGTTCTCTGCTATGTTGTGTTGTGTTATGCTGTGTTGTTGCTGTGTTGTGTTATGCTGTGTTGTGTTATGTTGTGTTGTGTTACGCTGTGTTGTGATGTGCTATGCTGTGTTGTGTTGTGTTACGCCGTGTTGTGATGTGCTATGCTGTGTTGTTGCTGTGTGCCATTGTTGTGCAGTGTATGGGAACAGTGCCTATAGTCTTTCAGCCATGCGTCACTCTGGCGGCACACAGCACTGGGTTACATAATGCCACAAAGAGCACCTGACGGACACACAATGCAGGTGTGTTGTTTTAGCGTTTCATTAAGGCTTAGGTGTGCTCTATGCTGTGATGGTAATGATATGGTAATGTTTCGCCCATGATGGAAAAAGAATGAGGGCCAACGCTACACACATGCAGTAGGAGAGCGTGTGTGTTGTTTGAAGGTCTATGTGATTTACAAATTAGAGCTGAGCTCTGTGCGATACAGGCTGACCTCACTATCTCCTAATGTTTCACTGAGACACAGTGAGGATGTGGACAAGGAGGAAAGGCTGACCAAGTATGTGTGTGGTGTGGTGGAGGGGGTTTGTTAATGTGTGTGTGTGTGTGTGTGTGTGTGTTACAGTGTGTGTGTGTGTGTGTTTAAGTGTGTGTGTGTGTGGGGGGGGGTGCTTTGTGTGTGGGTGTGTGTGTGCTTT
>CM059267.1:27569544-27587044 GCA_030347295.1 Setipinna tenuifilis | reverse complement strand
CTTATAACTATGTTGTTTCAATGAATTTGTTAATTATTACTATAATTACTAATACTGTTATAATAGTAATAATAATAATAATTATTATTATTATTGTTACTATTCTTCTTCTTATTATTGTTATTATTATTATTATTATTATTATTGCTGTTGTTATTGTTCAGAGTATTGAACACGTATTGAGTGTTAAGTATACAACACTTTAGTTATTGCTTTATTGGGGAACACTTTATTTTTCTGGTTCCTTTTTTGGTGTATCTACATGTAACAATATGTAATTACAATGTACATACCTAACACTAACGCTAACCCTAACCCTTTGGTACAGTGTAAGTACATAAATGTTGCATATTGTTACACACTTTGTTACACTGTACCTAACTGATGTATGTAACAGGGACAGTAAAATAAAGTGTAATCGCATTATTGATGTTAACTACTGCTGTAATTACAGTTTGGCAAAGGAGCCTTAAAGTGTCAACAATGCAGGCAGTAGATAGAAGAAGTGTGGGTCAATCAGAGGGTGGAGGGTTGAGAGGCAATGTTGCCCACAGGACTTGCACCATAACACACACCTCCACACTGGCACTGGCACTCGTCTATAGGGTTGACAATGTCACACACACACACACTCACACACATTCACAAGACTGGCACCCTAATCCACACATACTTGCCCATAGAGTTGACAATGTCACACACACACACACACATCCACAAGACTGGCACTCTCATCCACACATACTCGTCAGGGTTGACAATGTCACACACAAACACACAGACACACATACTCATCCACAGAACTGACAACCTCACACACACACTCACTCAGTGGTGTGGTGGTAAAAGAAAGGTAAATTACTGACATGCACAGCAGTGAAAATGGTAAGAAAACTATCTCATACACTGGCACTCACAAAAAAGCAACTAAACACTGTCTTTTGTCATTGACAAAGGTGCATAATCAGAGCTTATGTTCAGAGTTTACCCTCCACTAAATCACTGCACACAGCTGTACACACACACACAGGCCTTGCACCCTCACACATACACTCTTACACAGCACAGCACTGAACTCAGTCTCACACAGCTTCACTCTTCAAGGGGTCTTACCTGTGCAACTGAACTCCACTGTAGGGGTTCCACACAGCACAGCACAGCACAGCACAGCACAGCACAGCACAGCACAGCACAGCAGCACACACCAGACCAGACCAGACCAGCACATATGAGTCACTGACACACTTCCTCAGTATCCCCACCCAGCTTTGCCTAACAGACTGACACACACATACACACAAATACACTCATACACACACACACACACACAAATACACTCATACACTCATACACATGCGCGGACGTGCTCACACACACACACAAATACACTGTTATACACACACCCCTCCAAATTTCAACTCCCACAGACACATGCTGCCTTCTCCTGCAGCCCCCCCCCCCCAACCCCTCCCCTCCCCTGTGCAGCAGGAATCCACAGCTGTCAGGGACATTCAGTCCCTCTGCTTCCGAACAGCTGGAGAAACCATCCCCTTCCTCACAGCATCTGTGTGTGTGTGTGTGTGTGTATGTGTGTGTGTGTGTGAGTGTGTGTGTCCCCTTGCCAGAGCATCATATTTATAGCGACAGCCATTTGTGCACATGTGTTTCAATGCGCCTATGTCCAAAGTATTTGTGTGTGGAGTGTTTGTGTGTGTGACTGACGCATGTGTATGTATCAGCGTCAGAGTGTGTGTGTGTGTGTGTGTGTGTGTGTGTGTGTGTGGGGGGGTGTGTGTGTGTAACAGGGAGGGGCTAAATTAACGTGTAGGGAGTAGAGACGTATATTTATAGAATCCTCCTTTCTGTTCGCACAACTGTGTCATTTTATTTTGTTTGTGTGGCATGTACAAGCATGTGTGTGACTACACTACACTGTATGTTTGTGTTAGTCTATTAATAGTGTTGGGCCAGTTGCTGAACATTTGTGTCTTAATGTGTGCATGGCGTGTGTGCGTGCGTGTGCGTGTGTGTGTGTGTCTATGTAGGTGTGCATGCAATGCAAGCACAACTGTACGCATGAATGTAAATCAGCACTTAAAAATATATTCCTAATGTTTGGAACCTGCCGTTTGTCCCTCCTGGCCCTCCGTACTTGCGACACATGTCTGCACATAGGTCAAACGGTATATTTTTAGGCAGTGGGGCCTGTTGCGGCACACTTGCTTTCTGGTGTTATTTCAGTGCCGTGAAAAGAAATGTGGAGTCTGCACATATAGAGTGTCACTGCACAAAGGGTGTGGGTGCCTGTGTTTGTTTACTTATCCTAACATGTTGGTCTTGGCATGGCGCAAGTCAGTCTCTGAGTGTGTGTGTGTGTGTGTGTGTGTGTACGTGTGTGTACAATTGTGTGTGTGTGTGTGCGTACAAGTGTGTCTGTGTGTGTGTGTACAATTGTGTGTGCGTGTGTGTACAAGTGTGTGTGTACAATTGTACAATTATGTGTGTGTGTGTGTGTGTGTGTGTGTGTGCGCGTGCGCACATGCAAATGTGTGCATGCGGCGCAAGTGTGTGTGTGTGTGTGTGTGTGCAAGTGTGTGCAAGTATGTGCATCTGTGTGTGAGTGAGATAGAGACTTTGATAGAGCATTTGTATGCGTTGCCTTTCAAAGCACCTGCATGACACTTGCATTGAGCTCAGTGCAAACGCCTGCGTGTTGAGGAAGACCTTGTTGGTGTGATCAAACTAACCATGGGGTAATAAAGCGTTGGCAATAACACTCAACCGTACAATTAGTTCAGCCAAAGCGGAACATTTCATTCATGTCTGCAGTCCTCCACAACGGGTCCGGCGACTAGCGAGGTGACATTTCTTCATAGCTGAGAAGCCACTAAAAGAGAGCTCCATTCTCACTGTCTGCCTCGGCAGGCCCTTCTCCAGCGCATTCCAGTATCACTCTCACGCTTGCCTTTCTGAAGCCTACAGTACATCGCGGATCAGTTTCGTCTTTCATATAAACTGGTGTGTCCTCTTCAGTTCTTCTCAAGGCCCTGGAGCTACACAACTTACGAGGCAACAACACAACACCACACCACACCACAGTACATGGCGACACAACAAAACATAACACACACAAGGCTACAACTAAGCACATAACACTACAAAGACTGTGTAGCGCCAGTAACAACAGCTAACAGCTGTTGATGGCACCGAATCATGGAAAAAAAAATCTGACTAAAGTGCAGATAGTCACTCAAGTTATTATAAACAAGCACTTGAGCATATCCATTGCAAAGCACTATGGGCAATTATGAAGAATGAAACGTGAGAAGGGGGCTCTAAACTCCCATGGACTGCTATGAGCCGTACAAATGCCTTTTGAAGCCTGACCATCCGAACAAAGGTGATTGCAGAGACCAATGGGAGATCAGACTACATCGCCAGACTCCCTATCTTCATAGGTGAAACTCTAGCCTCCTTAACTTCCATGACCTCATCCAGTACTCCCATGTACACAGGGAGAGAGAGGGAGGGAGACAGAAGAAGAAGAAGAAGAAGAAGAAGAAGAAGAAGAAGAAGAAGAAGAAGAAGAAGAAGAAGAATGATCATGTATGAATGTCACTGTCAATGTATTCTCTTTCACCAACCCAAATGTAACAACATTTACTGCTTTTGAACACTGACTGAACAATCTATATTTAAAAATCACACTTCACAAAACCTTTATTATGTCCAGAAGCTAAACTTTTTCTCAGATTATTATTGAGGCTTAATGTTAGTTGGCTTTGATTACACTTTCCTATTCTTTTCAGGCAATAATATCGCCATGTTTGTTCTGCACTTCAAAACTGTCAGAACTATTAAATCAACGTTTCCACACATTCAGAGGGGGGTGAGGGGTCAGCGTCGTTCTAACTTAAGTGCACAATTTTGCCCGAAGTTCACCTAGTTTGCTATCAAAGATTCCATCTTGGATAGCCGATTCTTTAGTCATTTTAAACGGTGCGTAAAGTAGGGCAATGTTCTGGGGTTAACTGACCATTTTTCTTATATATTGGATTAATTACGTTTTTTTCTTGTTTTAGAAAGAAAACACACACTTACTCGTATGTCTTACTGCATTTCCGTGTGCATCAGTCTTCACTGTGGGGCAGCATTCCGTGATGTCATCTACAGATGTAGTGGAGAAAATTAGTGGAAAAGTGATGCTTTCCGATTATGAGTGCTACGACGGCCATTTGACATCTATTTTATCTCCATCAAAGCGAAAGCATTCGAACTTGAATTTTGTGTCTGCCGCGGCAACTACAACTTAATGGTACTGTGAGAAATAGTGCATTCAAGACTACTTGTGTCGAAAATGACACTGTATTCCACTTTCAAATAAGTAACCTTATTAAACGTAAATAGATTATCTGATGATACGCAACGGAATTGCAAGAGATAAAAAACGCCGCTGCTATCTCTTCAGCTTATAAAGTTTCTCTGTCGTTCATTTGTTAATGATCTGTACACTACTGTGGTTTAAGTCTACATAAGGCGTAAAACATCACAAAAGAACTCAGCGATACCCTTATTAAGCTGTTAACACGAACCCACTCGAAGTTATCAAAAGTTTCATAGGCTATAATAAACTATTTTGGACATGTAAAGTGTTGTAGCTCTACAAAACAGAAGTCACATCGTCGACGTACGTGTGTAGGCGACCGGAACAGATCCAATTTTAGTTTGATATCCAGAAGTCTGTGCTCCAAAGTTCTTCAGAAGACCCTCCTACGCTGAATAATCACACATTACTGGCAATACTAGCAATATAGGCTACGTTAGTCTACGTTTATGATGCTGATCCACATGACGGTGTGACGAAGTCGTCCATCTGTCCATTTGCGGAAGGTGGCAAAAAGATAGACATCATTCAAATGCAGCGCTACGTACGGCCCCAAACGGCGATGTCTCTCTCTCTCTCTCTCTCTCTCTCTCTCTCTCTCTCTCTCTCTCTCTCTCTCTCTCTCTCTCTCTCTCTCTCTCTCTCTCTCTCTCTCTCTCTCTCGCCCTCTGTTTGTCTCTCTGTCTTTGTCTCTCTCTTTCTCTTTAGTCGGGTCTGCCCTTTCCCTGGTAGTTCCTTTCGGAGAGCTCTGGCATTTTTTACTTTGTCAAATTTCATCCCCAAAAGCAGCTAGAGAGTAGTAATAGCTCCACCTGCTGTACTAATACTGAACGTTGGGCATGACTTTCCGAAATGTAGGCTACTTTTTCAGACATTCATTTTGAGAGTAACATTGTTTTTCTTACTTTCACACGAGCATTTTGAAAGTCTTTTTAGGACAGAAAGCAATTTTGATGTAGTGCTATGGTAGGGTGACAGAATATTCAGAGAATTGTCAGCAGTTTGCGCGCACACACAAACACACACACACACACATACATACACATGTGGTTTACCCTGGGAATTACACAAGTCTGCGTCTGAATCATGTCCGGTGGAGGCTGAAAATAGAGATGCCTCTGACAAACATGGTTTCTAATGTGTGCACAATCAAAACACACTCTCAAACTGAAATCTATTTGTGTATTTGCACTTTCGCTTAGCTGTATTCTGATATGACAGAACACTATTTTTGACTTATTGTAGTCATTGATTTTAGTGACTTTGTAGCCACCGTTTGACACACACACTTGTCCACACACACGCGCGCACACACACACACACACACACACATAAATAAACACCTAAAGCTTGATCAAACCATTTTAGGATAGATCTACAGAGACTATGCAAACCAGCTAGCAACAGATGGGCAACACTACTCACCAGGGACACAATCAGAAATGTTGGGCTATATAAAAAAAGAATACAATTGGCCTATTATTATTATTATTATTATTATTATTACTATTGTTGTTGTTGTTGTTGTTGTTGTTGTTGTTGTTGTTGTTCATCCTAACTGTTCCACACCAGACTACATCTGGATATTAATCAGCAAACAGAGGAATTCTTTAGAGGTTATCAGTACAATACTGATAATTCATTTGTTCTAATAATCTGTTTTTTGCACTTTTGCGTCTGTTTACCCTCATGTATCCCAAGCACAGTTGTTCTCTCTTGGCCCTGTTCAGATAGGGCACCAAATAAACAGGTCATATGAGGAGCAGCGCTTTCCGGATTGCATTTCTCAGCTCGTTAGACAATTCTCCTCAGTAGCTGCTATTTAAGATAAACAGAGTAACGACTGCCACCAATGTTATTTTTCTCTTTCCTCAGAGATTCAATGACTGTGATTTTATTGGTCCAAAGTGAGGAAAAACGGGCAATTTATTCCTTCGTGTTTTTTGTTTTTTCCCTTTTTCTGTGAGATAATCCCTCTTTCAGTGGTATTTGGGTGTTTGGCCTCTTTGTCTGAGATGTGAGTTCAGAAAGTGGGAATGAGGGAGAGAGAGTGAGGGAGTGGTTTCACAGAGAAATGCCAGTGGTGGTTTAGGAAAAGAAGAACTGAAAGCGAGATGGAAAGACAGATGGTATGGATGTGAAATACATGTTTTCTAAAGAGCACAATTAAGAAATAAACATCTTGATGGTTTGGTGCACTAATGTGGTCAACAGTTCAGTGATTCTGCTGCCTGTCAGACTGACAGCAGTACAGGACTTCCCACTTTAAAAAAAGGAAAAAAAAACAATATCTAAGCCATCCGCAAGGGACCATACTGACAAAATGTTTTAGTTGCAGCTCTGAAACACAATGTAGTATTGCTTAATCGCCTTTTAATTTTAACTTTGGATGGGTTAGCAACCAAATGACCTAAGAAACTGAACATGTAATACAAAGGCTTCAGAAGCAAAGGACTCTGAGACACTGCAGAAAGTCTCTCTCCAATTTTCAGAAAAGGGTGGAGAACCATGGGTTGCATTCCTTCAAAAAATGCACACGAGAGAGAGAGAGAGAGAGAGAGAAAGAAAAGAGAGAAAGGGAGGAAGAGAGAGTAAGAGAGAGTGAAAGAGAAAGAGAGCGTTAAAGAAAAAAGGACATTCACACAGGCAGATGGCGTATAAATGTTCAGCACATAAATTAAGACATTCACTTGCACATGCATGTACACACACACACACACACACACACACACACACACACACACACACACACACAAACACAGACACAGAACCACACACACACACACACACACACACAAAGACACAAACACAAATGCTGTGGCGGAGAGTGTGAATGGTTGAAGCTCTTCAAACTGTCTCAGAGTAATCAAAGCTGCCTTAGCACATGGATAATGTCCCACATTCCTCTCTCACCGCTCGCAGTACTTACAGTCAAGCCCAGGATTATGGCAATGTAGTATAAATAAATAATGCATGGACCACATAGTCACAAAATGTAGCTACACGGATAAAGGCATTACTAAGTGCTCACCAAATCTACTCCAATAGTGTGAGCTAAAAGGTCTTTTTACAGTAATGAGTTGAACAGACGTAAATGTCCACAGAGTTTATGGCTGAGCTGTGGACACTTTAACACGTATGTGCATACATCCTTTGCAACATTTCTCCTGTTTATTTGCGTTATACAGAATCAGAGACCAGAGTCAGAGATTGTGTTTTTTTTTTTTTTTTTTGCTAACCACCCACAAACCTGGGGTCCTGTTTGTTTGCACGAAACTGTCTTTTTTCCACCCAGAATGACTTAACGGTGTAACGGCAGACTCTCGATGCGTTAGGCAGCAATGAGCAATAGCGTACCATTGGCCAGACCTGTCTGTGTAGGAGTTTGGCATGGAACACTTTAAAGGATGGAGGAGTCTTCAGAACACAAACTTGCCATTTTAGATTATGGAAACCCTACTAGGCTGAGGTTAATGTAAAAAAAATGTTCTGCCTGAAATATCTAACTAGCACCTTGAATGACTGTCACTCTCTAAAGGAAATAGTAAAAAAAAAAAAACAACAATGCACATATATGTATGTGCTAAAAACGCTGTGGTTGTTTACATGAAGTGGAGAATGTGAGAAGGTGTGGGTGGTGGAAAGTAGCGAGAGACGAGCCTGTATAACAGGGTCTCCGGCCTCTGGGGGATTCCCCGTGAGTGGTCGTGTTAGTCATACAGTCTCATTTTCTCCTCGATTATTGTCTTCTGGCACTCCATCTGGGGATCCCTGGAGACTATTTTTACCCCTTTTGTGTGTTTACGGCACAATGGGGCCTTTAAATTTAGTAAGGTATGGCCCGGCTACGGGTTTCTGTTATTCAAACAAATTCAGTCTGCAGTAGCCGAAACTTGTCATTTTAAAAGAGCCAGTCCTGGGAACAGAAAGAACAGAAACAGACACTGGCCGTTCAGCCATTGGATCACTATAGGGGACCCATATAAGCACTGACTCAGTTGTGATCTCCTGGTGAATCCTATCTCCAGTGCCCAGCTGTTGTTGTGATCTACTGGTGAATCCTATCTCCAGTGCCCAACTGCTGTTGTTGTGATCTCCTGGTGAATCCTATCTCCAGTGCCCAGCTGTTGTTGTGATCTCCTGGTGAATCCTATCTCCAGTGCCCAACTGCTGTTGTTGTGATCTACTGGTGAATCCTATCTCCAGTGCCCAGATGTTGTTGTGATCTACTGGTGAATCCTATCTCCAGTGCCCAGCTGCTGTTGTGATCTACTGGGGACTCCTATCTCCAGTCTCCCATGTCTCCTGACTCACACTGTTATCATGATCTGTTTGGGAAGCATTTCTTCTGAGTGCATCTTGATGTGGCATAAAAACGGTAAATTGATATGATACGGTACATAATAATGTACTACCAGCTGGGTTGTATTGGGGATAGTTTGAATATAAGATCAGCTTTCCTCATGTACTTTGTACCTCAACTTTATGCAGATGAGAGCTGAGAACATATTCAGTGATTTACACTTAAAAACTGATTCAAGTCCCACCAGGGGTTCCTGCCCTAGTTTGACACCCAACCACTGCTCTTGTGAAAATGATGGCTCTTTTTTTTGCAGTGACTTTCTTTGCCCACTTGGGGGATTCGTTTAGTGAGCAGGATGATTACTGGTTCCTGGCTCAGCTCCTGAAGTCATATAGGCTTCAGCTAAATGCATGATTGGCCAAATGTGTTAAATGGAGACCATTCTCATCAATTACACACAGATTAGCCTACAAGGCAACAGTTTGCTGGCTAGATTGACAAATGGGAAGTTGAAGTGGTGCTATATTTAACGTGTTGTGTGGTCAAAGGCTGGGGGAGTGGGTGGTCATCACTGGGGGGTTTCATTAATGCAACTGAAGTTTCGTGAGTGTATTAGTGACCATGTTGGGCTGTCTGACAGGCATGTGGTTCACCTTCTTACTCTAAACACTAAAAGTGAACAGACCAAGATTGTCAATTTTAAATCAGTTTGTCACAGTCATTGCCACAGTTTTTTTTCCCCCTGAAACAAAGGTCCTGGTTAACAAAGACAGCTACATCCTGTACCGTGCCTTTTGACTGCAGCATTTAAAACGTTCCTAAACTGTGTGACTCTTTCTTCCTCCTCCGCAAAACTCACATTTTTTTTTTTTTTAGATTTGAGTCAAGCAGGTGAGCATTCTCCATTCTCCTCATTCATGTTACATCACAAATGGCACTGCGGGCCTCACCATGGCAATGGCTTCTCTAGTGGAAAGAATGAGATGATGTCATAGAGAACAGAAAATCTAGAATGTGTCCAGTGTTCCGCTCTGGTAGCTCTTTACTCCGTCAAATCTGTTACTTATGTCCTCTAAGTAGCCTATGGCAACACTTTATGTGGACGTCAGTGGCAAGACAAAAAAAAGAAAAACAAAAGTTAGAGAGAGACAGCAAGAGAGAAAAAGAGAGAGACAGAGAGAACTGGAGAGACATAGAAGAAGAAAAAAAAACATGACCCCCTGCTGTAAGGAGTTCAGAGATAGTACTAAGTTACTTTATCTCTAACACCAAAGATTTTTCAGACTGAAAGACTAGGTCACAGAGTAAATCCTTATGGATAGTCATTCTCATGGGGTAGAACTGGCAAACAGCTGGTGCAAAATGTCATTCTCGAACCTTTTCCTTTACACATAGTTTGGAGACATTTGTATGCAGTGTGTTTTTAAACAAACCCCAAACAATCTATACAATATACAGATATGTACGTCATTTCCAAACGACTTTGCCAAGGCAACATCAACCAAACAGCAGATGAATTTACTTTAGCTGCAGGACAGAAGATTTTTTTTGTCTGTCAGCTGGAGTCACAGCACTCCTCTTGGGCGGACAAAAAAAAAGAAGAGAGGAGAAAGGCATTGTGAAAATAACATGGTGGGGCTCTGCAGATTGACAGCCTGCCACAGCTGGAGCTCTAAACCTGGACCGGGGATTCAGCCCAGGGTCTGGGTTAAAGCAAACAGGCAGGCAAGCGAGGTTTAACCCGGGGTTAAGTTGCCGTGGCACAGCCCTCAGGCCTAGCTGCTGCTGCCGCTTTGTGTTGGGATGGACTCGTCTTTCTCTCCCTCTCTTTCTTTCTTTCTCTCTCTCTCTCTATCTCTCTCTTACTTGCCCTCTCTCTCTTTGTCTCTATTACTCTCTCTCTCTCACTCTCTCTCTCTCTCTGTGGAAACTGGCCCACAAAAGTATGCAAACATGATGGAGTTGTATTTGTGTTACTGTCGTATGCCATCCTTTAGACATGCTTGACCTGTGATTACCCTCGCCTGGCACTATCAGATTCGACTTAACAATAGCCGCATTCAGCTCCTCATCATATGACCTTTATTATTAACAACATCACAGGCAGCACAACCCTTCCAAAATCCAGAGATCACTGCTCCCTCAGAAAATGTTGTCCCGAGCCAGCGTTGACTGAGTAAGTTGTTTTTTTTTGACAAATTGAAGCACAGTGTTTCCTTCCTGATAAGCAAAGATCAAGGTGAGGTGAAATCATCAAGGAAAACTAACAGCCTATTGTATGCTCAGAGCCATCCCCCGCTATAAAAAAAGGGGCTTGCTGTACCACATAAATTAAGTTTACATTGATCGGATTTTGGTCAGACTCACTCACTCACTACTCACTCACTCACTCACTCACTGCGCCTGTTGACCAAGAAAACATACACACGCACGTAGACCTCGCACAAACATGGACTTAGGGGCCGCTCACAATGGAACAACTCCGCAACTTATTATTCAATAGCTTCCACTGTAAAATTATGGGCAGACCAAAAACATCCGAATAATGTACACTTGGCTGAGCGGGCGGGAGGACATGCGAGAGCAGCACATATCGCTGGTGTTGGTGAGAGACGTTAAGGCCGTGGTGAGATGCGTGCACACGCAGGCCGGTAAGAGCCGTCGCCAAGATCGGGTTTTTCCAGCTAGGCTGGGGACGGGCGGACGGGCGGGCGGACGGACAGAGGGACGGACGGACAGACAGACGGTGATGTTTTATTTAAGCACAGTGTGAAAAGGCCAGGCCAGGATGCGAGGAGGAGGAGGAGGAGGAGGAGGAGAAGAAGGAGGAGCGGCACTGGAGCCTTCGTCTCTCTCTCTCTCTCTCTCTCTCAGGTCAGAGCGGGGCCAAGAGAGGAACTTATCACTGTAATTAGCGTTAGCCACCCAAACACCAGCGCTAAAAACGGCACGGACAGCATCGTTATACACAGATTGAGTCGGAGCGAGATTTTCAAATTACATGTTAGTCCACGATAAATCTTGCCGAGAAAGAGTATTTATAGCCCACCAGGGAAACGAGAGGAGAAGAAGAAGAAGAAGAAGAAGAAGAAGAGAGGGAGCGCAGAGGAGGAGGAAGAAGACGACGACGAGCTCGAGAGTAATGGAGGAAAAAATAGCATCTGTGAGAAAGTATGAAAGTCCAAAAAAGGCCTAAAAAAAGCAAAGATGGGCTTTCTTTCTCTCTCTCTCTCTCTCTCTCTCTCTCTCTCTCTCTCTCTTTCTCCCGCTCCGTTCCCACCGGGGTCCTTGTCAGGGAGGGGAATGGCAGCCGTCAGCCCCGCAAGTCTCTGCAAATGTCTTGAATAGACATTCATATGCTCCAATAATCTCCAGGGTTTTTTGTTGTTTTTTTTTGTCCTGCAACAATCTGACCGCTTTTGTTGAGGCTGTTCTGTTTAAATAACTGCAGTAAATCTCTGTTATGCTGGTGTGGGTTTTGCCAGGAAGTGCTGGTACATAATTGTCCACATTTCACAGTTACTCATTGCAATGTACCCCAGTAAAAAAAAAATAGAGAGAGAGAGAGAGAGAGACAGAAAAAAAGCGTTGGGAAAAGTGACTTATTACCAAAACAAAACAGTCGTTTAGGAAAAGCCCCTATTTCCGTCACATTTTGGTATGTTATTCGCCCCCCCACCCCCTCCTCCCACCCATCACCCCATCACCCCACCCCAACAAAAAACTCTTGATGTCGTTCATGACTGACTGACTGACTGACTGACTGTCTCTTTCTCTCTTTCTTTCTTTCTCTCTCTCTCTCTGTCCTCCCCCCTCCCCTCCTCTGCCTCTCTGTTCTCCACCCTCTCTCCCTTGCTCTCTCTCTCCCTTTCTCTCTCTCTCTATCCCTCTCCCTCTCTCTCTCTATCCCTCTCTATCTCTCTCTCTCTCTCTCTCTCTCTCTCTCTCTCAGAGGTTTGCTGTGCTTGTTTGTGTTCGCCGGGCCAGACGGGCCACTCCTGCTGAGTGACTAACTTTCCGAGATCACAGGGGTGGTGGATATGTTTCTCATTTTCTCCTCTCTCCCTCTCTCTCTCTCTCTCTCTCTCTCTCTCTCTCTCTCCCTCTCTCTCTCTCTCTCTCTCTCTCTCTGCCTTTCGCTTCCTTTCACTCTCTGTGTCCAACCAACGAGTCACACCGGCACAAAATACAAAAAAAAAAAAAAAAAAAATGAGGGCATAATCCCAAACAAACTCATAAAGACGTCCTTCAGTTTCAAGAACAGACTCGTGCAACACCCCTGAATTCTGTACAATTGTCCTTTGTAACACTTACAGAATTCCCTATGTGAGAGGTCTGTTTTTATGTCTTTAATTTTTTTTTTATCAGAGTGACAATAACAAGCACAAGAGAGCAGGCTTGCTTCCAGTCAAATCAAATCAAATGGTACGGTGGGTGAGAAAGCCTTAATAACACAAAGCACTTCAAAAAAAAAAAGAAAAGAAAGAAAGAAAAAATGGTTACACAATGACCAACGTATTCTACAAACATACCAACCTCCTATCCCACCCACTCCTCTGAGAAAATACACGCTGGGCTAGCCTAGCCCTAGCCTAACATAGCACATCAGACTAGCCCATCATCACACTGTGTTTTTTTCCACAGGCGAAATCGCTCGCTGAGGCACAGCATGCACCATAAAACATAAAAATGAAATAAAATCACAAGTGGGAAAGTGGGAAAGTGGGAAAGCGATTCGGCCCTGTTTGTGCTGAGAATGGGGACACACCAGCGCACTCAGAGAGCATTTAAAAACACACACAAAAAAAGCGAATTGGCCACCATCAACGCTCAATAGGCAATAGGCTCGAGGTTCTCGAAATGTGTTCATAGCTTGAAGTGTTAGCTGTGACTGGCCAACACAGCTGCGAAGTTCACAACCTGACTTGTGTCATTTTTTTGTAAGTCAGTGCACCACAAGCAGGTCCCTACCTAAGCGTAACCGACAACACAGGAGACAACTCCTGCAAAGAGAGAGAGAGAGCTCACAAAACACATCAACTTCTTAGCTCACTTTTTACGTCTTTCTTCTTCAATGACTGTTTTTTTCCAAAACAATGCCTGACGTTATAAGCTCAGTGAGTAATGGCTAGCTGTCTGTCATCAGTTGCCCAAGATTTGTAGCTTGCAGAGATGGGTCAAATTTTTTGTGGCATTTGAAGAAAATTAAGCCTGCACCAAGAGTAATCCAACCCAGTTAATTTCATGAACAATTTTCAAGATGACAAAAACGGTGTGTGTGTGTGTGTGTGTGTGTGTGTGTGTGTGTGTTTCAGAAAGTGGCCGCACACTCTTTGGCTCATAAAAATTGTAGGTCAAGTGGGGCTCGGTCAAGAAAACGTTTTGCAGTTGGGGCTTGTTGAGTCTAGTGCCACGGTGAGGCCAGAGGGAGAAACACTGAGAAACTGAGAAACTGTGAGACTGAGCGCAGGATGTGAGTCAGTCAAACTAGGCTTTTAACATGCTGCACTGAGGAATTAACATAGTAGAGAACCTCGTCTGAATCACCTCTCAGCGGGGGAAAGCAACCATGACACCAAACAACACTTTTAGAAAAAAAAAGTAAGGGGGGGGCGCGGGGGGGTCAGATCGCTTCCCCTGAGCTTATTTACAAGAGCCCCTGAAGATGCAATCCCTGTTCTTTCAAACAACACAACACACACACACACACACACACACACACACACACACGCACACACACACACAAACAGGCACAGTTCACAGTGCAGCACAGGACAACCCAAAAGCAGTCAGTTGTATCTTTGGAAAAAAAAGAAGCGGCCAAAGCCGAAGTTCTCACAGTTCTCAGACTGCAGGGCACAGCGGCGCTATAAATTAGACTCTGTCCAGCGAAAAGGACATTTGTTACTGACCTGTTGTTCCTTTGATCATCCAGACTTTGAGCGCCTCCGAGTTCGATCTGAGGGGTGTCCCGAGTGTAGTCCTCACCGGGGTTGGGTGTGTACGCTTCTCCGTGAGCCTTTGTGTGTGTGTGTGTGTGTGTGTGTGTGTGTGTGCGGGTGTGTGTGTGTGAGTGGGTGTGTGTGTGTGGTGAAAAGTCCCCCGAGTGTGAAAAAGGAGAGGATATTAAATGCACATGGACCTCTTCGAACTCTTCTGAAAAACTCTCTTCTCCCTCACTGACTCTTGTTCTCACTCTGACTGTCTTTTTCCCTCTCTCTCTCTCTCTCACACTCTCTCACTCTCTCTCTCCTCTCTCTCTCTCCCTCTCTCTCACTCACTCAGTCTCTCTCTTTCTCACGGTGACTCCGTCCTATCACTGCTGAGCTACTTCTGTAACCTCGGTAGCCTGAGCCAGCAAACAGTGAACAGAGGAAAAGGAAGGGAAAAAAAAGACCGTGTGTGTGGGGGGGACTGTCAGACCAAGAGAGAGAGAGAAAGAGAGAGTGAGAGAGATAGAAACACAGAGAGAGAGAGATAGAAACAGCAAGTTAGAGACACAGTGAAAGAGAGGGACTAAGTGTGCGTGTGTGTGTGTGTGTGTGTGAGAGAGAGAGAGAGAGAGAGAGAGACCAAGTGAAAGAGACACAGTGAAAGAGAGAGACTAAGTGTGTGTGTGTGTGTGAGAGAGAGAGAGAGAGAGAGAGACCAATTGAGATACAAAGTGAGAGAGACTAAGTGTGTGTGTGTGTGTGTGAGAGAGAGGGAGGGCGAGAGAGAGAGAGAGAGAGAGAGAGACCAATTGAGAGACAAAGTGAGAGAGACTAAGTGTGTGTGTGTGTTTGTGTGTGTGTGTGTGAGAGAGAGAGAGCGAGAGAGAGAGGGAGAGAGAGAGATTGTGTCTCAATAAAGCAGCGCGGCAGACTGAAACAATAGCAGGAAATGTAACTGTATCAGGATGCCGATTATCAAAATATAAATAACAAAACAACGTACTTATCTTTCCCACCTACGGACACGCTGAAAATATGCAGCACAGTACGCGAATTAAAGAGAAGGCTGTCAGTATGCATACACACAGGGGAGCCTTTCTTGCCACTGTCTAATTGCATACACAAGGAGCCATATTTCACAAGGGTAATTAAATTTCAGGACTTACCATTTTTTTCAAGTGTGTAGAAGAATGAATTGAGAGAGGGAGGGCGTGATTGAGAGCAAGAGAGTGGGGGGGGCGGGGGGGGGTGGGGGTGGAGGAAGAACGGAGAGAGAGAGAGAGGGGGAAAGCAACAGACAGAGAGAAACTCAGGAAAAAAAAAGGAAACGAGGGAGAGAGATGGGGGTGTACACTTCCAGGCTAATCCACAGCACTTGTTGTGAAACAGATTCAGTCTGTTGGGACTGTCAGATCAACCTTTCCATTTCCTGTCAAGACTTCCTCAACCAACCCAACCCCCCCCCACTCCCGAACCCCCCGCCTATTTTTTCCTAAAAAAAGCCCAGAGAGAGGGATTCTGGTGCCAGACCTGTGTCTGAATCACAGAGAGCAGCGACACAGAAAGCTGTTTGATGATTTACACTCGCTAACGCGGATCCCCCAGACACACATTCATCCATCAGGAATGATTAACTCTGGGTGCGCTCCGATAACAACACTGCCGAGGGGGAATCAACACCGTGCCAGCGTGAAGGGGAGCTGGTTAGCTTGGCCTTGGGTCTCGCCATAGCACCGCCTTTCAAGTAGCACCACGCAACTTAGGTCACAACATAAGTCAGAAGATGCTTAAATAAGTCATTACCAGGCGAATGAAGGCTTTCTCGACTGCCCCCGGCTGTCTGTGGACAGGAAAGCATACTTGCAATATCTCGGTGTCCATCCCGGCACACTTAGACCCACAAAGTCTCGAATATCACGCAAAAGCAGTATCACATGAAATTTTGAAGAAATTCTGACTTTACTTTCCTCGGTGGACATGACTACTTTCGTATTCGCCGGTTACTTTGATCAGTTGGGTTGAAAACACATGCACAGGCCGAGGGGAAGGAAATTTTTTAACAAGAGTCTCTCCACACTAGCGGGAACTTCGTTGAGAAAAAAAACACTCAAAGTTGCATAGCATCTCTTTAACCGATCAAACCAAACCGATCATTGGAAGCGTGCTTTAAAGAGTGCATCTCACAGTGATAAAGATGAATACATATAAATAGGTTCTTTTTGGCACTTTGGCTTGTAGCGCTCGACAGAGGTCACTGACTTGTCAAGAGATTGAGATATTTGGGCTTAAAAAAAATCATCAACAAGCCACGTTTGGTGTGCTGTAATGTGTGAATTCTTCTTGCGAATGTGGTACTTCCTCCCCTGTACAGTAGAGCTGATGGCAGTAGCTATTAGACTGGCATGGGAACGGTAGCGAGAGGTTCTCCGTCGAAGCGTCAGGCTTAAGTTTGGGGTTTTGTGGTGTGGTCTAACTGGTCCCCTCCGATGTTCGCGCCAGGGTATTCTCAGCCAAGCCGTAATGTTAGCCCTTAGCACAACAAACCTACAAAAAGACGGTGTGGTTTTAGGGTTGCAACCTCCTCTTAGGCCACTTTAAAGAAGACAAAACTATCCACCCCTTACTGGTGGCGACACCCCCCCCCCCCCCCCCACACACACACACACACACACACACACACACTCCCACCACCACCAAAATCAAGAAATGCTTGCAGCAGCAGGCATCACATATTTCTCTCACTTACTCATTCATTTTCTCTCTCTCTTTCTCTCTCTCTCTCTCTCTCTTTCTTTTACTGGTTTGGTGTAGTGTGTGTGTGTGTGTGAGGGGGTGGGGTGGTTGCAGGGGTTAAGTTAAGCTCCATAGTAGTTTTCCGGG
>CM059267.1:27564819-27569444 GCA_030347295.1 Setipinna tenuifilis | reverse complement strand
CGCCCCCCCCACCCACCCACACCCATCACCCCATCACCCCACCCCAACAAAAGCTCTTGATGTCGTTCATGACTGACTGACAGACTGACTGACTGACTGACTCTCTTTCTCTGTTTCTTTCTTTCTCTCTCTCTCTGTCCTTCCCCTCCCCTCCTCTGCCTCTCTGTTCTCCCCCCCTCTCTCTTGCTCTCTCTCTCCCTTTTTCTCTCTCTCTATCCCTCTCACTCTCTCTATCTTTCTCTCTCTCACTCTCTTTCTATCCCCCTCTTTCCCTCCCTCTCTCTATCACTCTCTCTCTCTCTATCCCTATCCCTCTCCCTTTCTCTCTCTCTCCCCTCTCTCTCTATCCCTCTCTCTCTCAGAGGTTTGCTGTGCTTGTTTGTGTTCGCCGGGCCAGACGGGCCACTCCTGCTGAGTGACTAACTTTCCGAGATCACAGGGGTGGTGGATATGTTTCTCATTTTCTCCTCTCTCCTCTCTCTCTCTCTCTCTCTCTCTCTCTCTCTCTCCCTCACTCTCTCTCTCTCTCTCTCTCTCTGCCTTTCGCTTCCTTTCACTCTCTGTGTCCAACCAACGAGTCACACCGGCACAAAATACAAAAAAAATAAAATAAAAAATGAGGCCATAATCCCAAACAAACTCATAAAGACGTCCTTCAGTTTCAAGAACAGACTCGTGCAACACCCCTGAATTCTGTACAATTGTCCTTTGTAACACTTACAGAATTCCCTATGTGAGAGGTCTGTTTTTATGTCTTTTTTATCAGAGTGACAATAACAAGCACAGGAGAGCAGGCTTGCTTCCAGTCAAATCAAATCAAATGGTACGGTGGGTGAGAAAGCCTTAATAACACAAAGCACTTCAAAAAAAAAAGAAAGAAAGAAAGAAAAAACGGTTACACAATGACCAACGTATTCTACAAACATACCAACCTCCTATCCCACCCACTCCTCTGAGAAAATACACGCTGGGCTAGCCTAGCCCTAGCCTAACATAGCACATCAGACTAGCCCATCATTACACTGTGTTTTTTTTTCCACAGGCGAAATCGCTCGCTGAGGCACAGCATGCACCATAAAACATAAAAATGAAATAAAATCACAAGTGGGAAAGTGGGAAAGCGATTCGGCCCTGTTTGTGCTGAGAATGGGGACACACCAGCGCACTCAGAGAGCATTTAAAAACACACACAAAAAAAAGCAAATTGGCCACCATCAACGCTCAATAGGCAATAGGCTCGAGGTTCTCGAAAATGTGTTCATAGCTTGAAGTGTTAGCTGTGACTGGCCAACACAGCTGCAAAGTTCACAACCTGACTTGTGTCATTTTTTTGTAAGTCAGTGCACCACAAGCAGGTCCCTACCTAAGCGTAACCGACAACACAGGAGACAACCCCTGCAAAGAGAGAGAGAGCTCACAAAACACATCAACTTCTTAGCTCACTTTTTACTTTCTTCTTCAATGACTGTTTTTTTCCGAAACAATGCCTGGCGTTATAAGCTCAGTGAGTAATGGCTAGCTGTCTGTCATCAGTTGCCCAAGATTTGTTGCTTGCAGAGATGGGTCAATTTTTTTGTGGCATGTGAAGAAAATTAAGCCTGCACCAGGAGCAATCCAACCCAGTTGATTTCATGAACAATTTTCAAGATGACAAAAACGGTGTGTGTGTGTGTGTGTTTCAGAAAGTGGCCGCACACTCTTTGGCTCATAAAAATTGTAGGTCAAGTGGGGCTCGGTCAAGAAAACGTTTTGCAGTTGGGGCTTGTTGAGTCTAGTGCCACGGTGAGGCCAGAGGGAGAAACACTGAGAAACTGAGAAACTGAGAAACTGAGAAACCGTGAGACTGAGCGCAGGATGTGAGTCAGTCAAACTAGGCTTTTAACATGCTGCACTGAGGAATTAACATAGTAGAGAACCTCGTCTGAATCACCTCTCAGCGGGGGAAAGCAACCATGACACCAAACAACACTTTTAGAAAAAAAAAAGTAAGGGGGGGCAGGGGGGGGGGGTCAGATCGCTTCCCCTGAGCTTATTTACAAGAGCCCCTGAAGATGCAATCCCTGTTCTTTCAAACAACACAACACACACACACACGCACACACACACACACACACACATACACACACACACACACACACACACACACACATACACACACACACACACACACACACACAAACAGGCACAGTTCACAGTGCAGCACAGGACAACCCAAAAGCAGTCAGTTGTATCTTTGGAAAAAAAAGAAGCGGCCAAACCCGACAGTTCTCACAGTTCTCAGACTGCAGGGCACAGCGGCGCTATAAATTAGAGTCTGTCCAGCGAAAAGGACATTTGTTACTGACCTGTTGTTCCTTTGATCATCCAGACTTTGAGCGCCTCCGAGTTCGATCTGAGGGGTGTCCCGAGTGTAGTCCTCACCGGGGTTGGGTGTGTACGCTTCTCCGTGAGCCTTTGTGTGTGTGTGTGTGTGTGTGTGTGTGTGCGGGTGTGTGTGTGTGAGTGGGTGTGTGTGTGTGGTGAAAAGTCCCCCGAGTGTGAAAAAGGAGAGGATATTAAATGCACATGGACCTCTTCGAACTCTTCTGAAAAACTCTCTTCTCCCTCACTGACTCTTGTTCTCACTCTGACTGTCTTTTTCCCTCTCTCTCTCTCACTCTCTCTCTCCTCTCTCTCTCTCCCTCTCTCTCACTCACTCAGTCTCTCTCTTTCTCACGGTGACTCCGTCCTATCACTGCTGAGCTACTTCTGTAACCTCGGTAGCCTGAGCCAGCAAACAGTGAACAGAGGAAAAGGAAGGGAAAAAAAAGACCGTGTGTGTGGGGGGGACTGTCAGACCAAGAGAGAGAGAGAAAGAGAGAGTGAGAGAGATAGAAACACAGAGAGAGAGAGATAGAAACAGCAAGTTAGAGACACAGTGAAAGAGAGGGACTAAGTGTGCGTGTGTGTGTGTGAGAGAGAGAGAGAGAGAGAGAGAGACCAAGTGAAAGAGACACAGTGAAAGAGAGAGACTAAGTGTGTGTGTGTGTGTGAGAGAGAGAGAGAGAGAGAGAGACCAATTGAGATACAAAGTGAGAGAGACTAAGTGTGTGTGTGTGTGAGAGAGAGAGAGGGAGGGCGAGAGAGAGAGAGAGAGAGAGACCAATTGAGAGACAAAGTGAGAGAGACTAAGTGTGTGTGTGTGTTTGTGTGTGTGTGTGAGAGAGAGAGAGAGCGAGAGAGAGAGGGAGAGAGAGAGATTGTGTCTCAATAAAGCAGCGCGGCAGACTGAAACAATAGCAGGAAATGTAACTGTATCAGGATGCCGATTATCAAAATATAAATAACAAAACAACGTACTTATCTTTCCCACCTACGGACACGCTGAAAATATGCAGCACAGTACGCGAATTAAAGAGAAGGCTGTCAGTATGCATACACACAGGGGAGCCTTTCTTGCCACTGTCTAATTGCATACACAAGGAGCCATATTTCACAAGGGTAATTAAATTTCAGGACTTACCATTTTTTTCAAGTGTGTAGAAGAATGAATTGAGAGAGGGAGGGGCGTGATTGAGAGCAAGAGAGTGGGGGGGGCGGGGGGGGGTGGGGGTGGAGGAAGAACGGAGAGAGAGAGAGAGGGGGAAAGCAACAGACAGAGAGAAACTCAGGAAAAAAAAAGGAAACGAGGGAGAGAGATGGGGGTGTACACTTCCAGGCTAATCCACAGCACTTGTTGTGAAACAGATTCAGTCTGTTGGGACTGTCAGATCAACCTTTCCATTTCCTGTCAAGACTTCCTCAACCAACCCAACCCCCCCCCACTCCCGAACCCCCCGCCTATTTTTTCCTAAAAAAAGCCCAGAGAGAGGGATTCTGGTGCCAGACCTGTGTCTGAATCACAGAGAGCAGCGACACAGAAAGCTGTTTGATGATTTACACTCGCTAACGCGGATCCCCCAGACACACATTCATCCATCAGGAATGATTAACTCTGGGTGCGCTCCGATAACAACACTGCCGAGGGGGAATCAACACCGTGCCAGCGTGAAGGGGAGCTGGTTAGCTTGGCCTTGGGTCTCGCCATAGCACCGCCTTTCAAGTAGCACCACGCAACTTAGGTCACAACATAAGTCAGAAGATGCTTAAATAAGTCATTACCAGGCGAATGAAGGCTTTCTCGACCGCCCCCGGCTGTCTGTGGACAGGAAAGCATACTTGCAATATCTCGGTGTCCATCCCGGCACACTTAGACCCACAAAGTCTCGAATATCACGCAAAAGCAGTATCACATGAAATTTTGAAGAAATTCTGACTTTACTTTCCTCGGTGGACATGACTACTTTTGTATTCGCTGGTTACTTTGATCAGTTGGGTTGAAAACACATGCACAGGCCGAGAGGGAAGGACATTTTTAACAAGAGTCTCTCCACACTAGCGGGAGCTTCGTTGAGAAAAAAAAACACTCAAAGTTGCATAGTATCTCTTTAACCGATCAAACCAAACCGATCATTGGAAGCGTGCTTTAAAGAGTGCATCTCACAGTGATAAAGATGAATACGTATAAATAGGTTCTTTTTGGCACTTTGGCTTGTAGCGCTCGACAGAGGTCACTGGCTTGTCAAGAGAGTGAGATATTTGGGCTT
>CM059267.1:27554819-27557319 GCA_030347295.1 Setipinna tenuifilis | reverse complement strand
TGTGCAGTCCGGACCACAGGAGTCATCACTAGTCATCTTAGTACATCAGCACACAGACCTGGTGGTGTCTTAGTGGTGGGGAGGGTCCCTTGCACCTGGGATCCACAGTAGCACTCGACCCCCTACTTCTCCCCGACTTTGTTTATTGCGTAAGCGCCACTCCGTTTGAGGGTCTGTGGTCATGGCCTTGACACACACCGCATGGCTTAAACAGTGTCCTAGTTTAAGCCATGCAGATGATGGCACACTTTTTGATATCGTTTAGGTACTTCATCACTGTTATTGGGCAACAACATTTTATCAGGAGAAGTCAGCCACAGCGACGTTTTTTTTTAGTATCATTCCAAACGAAAATTAGAAGCCAATCATGTCTATCATCACCTGAAGACTTTTTCCCCCAACTTCTAGTTCAGAGAAATACTGTAGTGACATAGCTGACATACTGGTCCATGCATGTTACACACGAAAATGTAGCTATGAACGAAGAAAACGTGCATGTATAAATATATTTTTACACTAATTTTCATATGTTGTGTCAAGCTGTGTGAACGTTAGAGACTGCGGATGAAAATGTCAACTACTTCATTTCAAGTGTGTCTGTTAAGCAGTCAAATGTTTATTTCTTGTTGCTGCATCAAAAACATTGTGTAAAAGAGCACTTAAAAAGTATACAGTATATCGTAATGTGTATTATGATGGACAATTTCTTTCCTTAGCACAAGTAGTTACATAAATTGCATCTTTTTAAACGTTCCTTTTGAATTCAGAATGTTCTCAAAAATGTCTGTTTCCATGAGCAGTGTGCAAATCTGCATGACTGTAAGCACATTTTATTGCTAATCCTAAATAAGACCCTGCGTGGCCTTGCAGAAGTCCATGGTTTGGGCCTTTGCCACCTGGAATGGCCATTCTGATACACACTAAAGTTACAGTGGTGACATGGAGAGTCTACTGAGTCTTAGCCTGATCCGGTAGGTATACTATACTGGACTGGCCTAACATGACTCCAGAGTGTCTCTAATACACTGCGAGAGCTGTCTTATCACTGACAGTGCACTCTCTAACTGCCCCATGTGGGAAAGCATATTGAATGACTTCATTTGGAATGATTCGGTTAAACCTCCTTCCCCTCCTCCTCCTGCTCCTCTTCCTCCTCTTCCTCCTCCCCCTCCCCTCTCCTCCTCCTGCTTCTTCTTCTCAGAACCGTGTCCCCTCCCCCTAACTCAGGCCTTGTAGTAGAAGGCGTCACTGTAGCATTCAACCACACTCATCACGTGGGGGACGTCTGACATTTAACTTACAGACCCCAAACACAGGCTACACACTGAGGAGCTCTCTCTTCCTCTCTTTCTCTCTCTCTCTCACTCTTTTTTTCTCTCCCTCTGCTGAAAAACAGAAAAGATACCCGTGTGAAAAGGCCTGGGTGTTGCTTAAAAATACAAGGCGGACATAGGCGACTCGCAAGCACAGTTCAGCTCAATTCCACTTAAATTCCCCTCTTTATTTTTTCTCTTGTCCTACAAAAGAAACAAGAAAATGTTGATCGTATCTCTCTCTCTCTCTCTCTCTTTCTCTCTCTCTTTCGGCCCTTTTGGTCATTTCCCAATGGTCTGCGGCACCCTTGTTCATTTCAAAGAAGCTCTGAAATTTTGCTTTGATAAAATAAAGAGGGAGAAAAATAGTTGAACTGGACCCAAGTCTCCCTTTTAGTCCATAATGAGCCTGATGACCCCAGGATATGAGCCGCAAACAAGTCCTGCGGGTTAAGAGTGGAAAACAATGAACATGGAGCAAAACAGGAAGACAGCAATAATGTGCTTGTGATAATAGAGTTTAACCCACCAAATAAACTCAAGCCTGCTCAATAATCAATCACTTCATGCCTGTTACATACTTGCAATTGTTTTTAAAAAGCTTTTAAATTCTTTTACCGTACAAACATTTTTTAAAGGACTGTGTTATTTTTTATTCACATTATTTTTATATATTATTTACATTACATCTCTCTGTTACTACCAAATATAGTAAAAATGGTTAACTTGAAACAGACGTGTGCAACGTGTAAAGGAACAAGTTAAAACCCCAAATAAAATCAGGAGCTCGGAGACAAACACTTTCTCTCCCACTGTGTCTTGCTCTCTCTTTCTCTTTCCCTCTCTTTCCCTCTCTCTCTCTCTCTCTCTCTCTCTCTCACACACACACACACACACACACACATTAAGTTATCTTGACTCACACAAACAGTTACCCAGATCAGTCATTGCTGTAGGCGAAAGGCCAGGACGCTGGTACAAATAAGTGCCGGTGCGGTGATGACTGAGGGTGTTGATACTGGAAAGAGGGCAAAAGGTCAAACATTCAAAAAAGTCAGGAAATATTTTGGCTGCAACTGTTGTCTTTCTAGCATTAGTCGTCTACAAGGATCCCCACCCACACTGCGCTGGGGCACTCATGACAAGCACACGCGCACACACACACACACACACACACACACACACAG
>CM059267.1:27537319-27552319 GCA_030347295.1 Setipinna tenuifilis | reverse complement strand
CCCCACCAATTCACTAAACCAGCTGATCTTAATAAGAAGAATAACTCTTCAGCAAGGTAGATGTGCCAATTAGTGAAATCACCTTCGTTAAGAGCACAGTCAGAGGGAATGAATGAATGGCAGGACTTTCTGACTTTCTTACGCTAATTTGTCCACTTCTTAAAGTGAACTATGCAAACACAGCAAATCTATCTGGGCCTTGAATTAAGCCTTTTTTTTGTCGTAAAAACAAACGTCCCCTTCCCCCTCCTCCTCCTCCTCCCCCTCCTCCCCCTCGTCTGCTGCAGTGACACACACACTGGGACTCTTGCGTTGGTGTCGTTGGCGTACGTGAAGAGTGGTGGGATGGGTCCCCACAACGCACCCATGCCTAGATACACACGTTTCTGCTGACGCCATCAGGGGACTTGGTTTTGTCATGTTCCTCTCTCTGACGGCAGAGGCCCTGCTATCAGTGGGTGCAGGCAGCAGACGCATGGTATCAGCCTTGGAGCACAAGGGGGGTCGCCGCCCATTATATTAATACCCCCTAGACTGACCAAAATAAAAAAGACAAAAAAAACATTTTTTTTTTTAAAAATGGAAAGGGGCAGTGGTGGGGTGTGTATGTGTGTGGGGGGGGGGGGGCACGGCGGGGTAGACACTGATCTTAAAAAAAATTTCAAAAAAGTGTTTGCCTTTATCTAAGCCGCTTAATAATACCACCTCGTAGACTCACCAAAACTCCAAACACCCCCCCCCCCCGACCCCACCCCACCCACCCCCCGCAGACCCAGACACAGACACAGCCACACTCACGCAGACCTCTGTCTATATCCCTGTCTGCGACCAAGCCGCCCTCCTCCACAAAGCCCACACTGCCCCAGCCATGCTGTGACCTGAATGGATCTCATTGAGCCGGATTAAATGAATTGGGACATGCTTTTTTGTTTTGTTTTTTTGGAAGTGGCATGGGGGGTGGGGGGTAGGGTGTGGGGACAAACTAACACATTCATAGAGAATTATTTCATTCTCTCTCTTCCATTGTTTTTGAAACAAACAATTACATGAGCACTATTAAACACAGACACACACACACACACACACATTTTCTTCCCGAGTAAAGTCTAAAAACTGTGTGCTTTTTCTGTTTTTTTTTTGTGTGTTTTATTTAGTATTTTGTACATGCTTTGGCTCAGTGATCCAAATCAATTCTAAGCGATTAAAGGCATTACCGGGAGAATTGATTAAACCCAAGTGAACTCTTGCAGTTGTGACACACAGTTGTGCCCCCCCCCACTCTCTGGAGCCCCGGCCTGGAGCCCCGGCCCCGATTACATCTGTGCATTCTTATGAGGGCCGCTGGGGCTATGCACAAGACCACATCACACATCCCAACCTGCACAAACTTATTTCAGTCAGGTCAACAATGCCTGGATCAGCACACAATGAATCAATAGAGAAACGGGGAAGGAGGGGGGGCGGGGGTGGAGAGAGAGAGAGAAAGAGAGAGACAGAGAGAGAGAGAGAGAGAGAGAGAGACAGAGCGAGAGAGCATGAGACCACAATCATTTGCAGGACCAGCTGAGCTGCGTTTTGACACTGTCATGGCAAATAGGTAGCCTGACAAGGCTGCCCACATTAAATTGTGTGGTCTGGCCACAATGGATAGGCCATGCAGGCGCAACCCAAGGGGCCGCAACAGCGGCTGTCTCTTAACTTCCCTCTGCGTGCAATAGGATAGCGCTACGATCAATCAGTGTATACTAGTGCACTTGTATACTATTACACTACTCCAGTGCACCGTCGCAGCCCTCGTGGTCATCGCGCTAAGCCCGCCCAGCGTCTCTATACGAGGATAGACCGATGTGATTGGTCTGACCAGATTTGGGAGAAAAGGTGCTGAGCTTCAATGGGTCATGGGCCTGGCTATACTGTAGCCAGGATAGACATTTCAATGGCTACCGCTAGGGTACGTGTCCATTTCTAGGCTATCATATAGGAACACTCTGGCCCAAAATATATCATATAGGAACACTTTGGCCCAAAACCTACAACACCCAGGAACCATCTACAACAACCAGGAACCAGGAACACTCTGGCCCAAAATCTCCCAGGAACACCCAGGAATGAACACCTGCTCCATGCATCATCGTCACCAGTGCACAGGGTCTGGACCGCGTCATGCCAGACCTAATGGGCGAGTAACAAAGGACCATGGGTAGATGCCATGGGGGGCCACAGCAGCACAACCTGTTAGGACCTTTTAAACCTGGACGTGTGTGTGAGTGAGTGTGTGTGTGTGTGTGTGTGTGTGTGTGTGTGTGTGTTGATGTTGCTGGGACATCATGCAAAAGAGCAGCCCAAAGAACACACACTCCTAGTGTGAAGCCTGAGGATGCTTTGCTATGCCTATTGCCTGCACACACACACACACACACACACACACACACACACACACACACCTGCCCCATCACCTCCCACCCCCCCATCCCCCCCTGCAATCACGTAGCCACCCTCCTGAGCCAGGTCTGTGTGCGTGAGGGCCTGCGGGTGTGTGACCCAGAGACGCGCTCCCTGTTCCACCACCACCTCTTATCTGCCCCCTCCTGTGTGGCAGTGGACGCCCAGGACGCACTATTAACGGCCCTCTGGGTGACTGCACCCGCTGATAATCCTCCCACCACACACACACACACACACTACACACACACACACACACACACACACACACCACCACCACCTTTCTGTCAAACGAGCAGAGATACCACAGGGCATCGTGACGGAGAACCTGGAAGCCCCCACTGGTACCGCCTGCAACCAATTAGATACCACCGGTGGGGAAATGGTGTGTGTGTGTGTTTATGTGCGTGTGTGTATGTGTGCGTATGTGTGTGTGGGCTTGCTATGACTGGTATGGCAGGTGCAGTTATCTATGGGGTTATTTTTGTGGCGGGCCCTGCCCCTCCTGCCCCCCTCCTGGCTGATGTAGTCGTGATCTCGCATGGCTGGGTTAGTTCAGGTAAAGAGGTGGAAGAGTTCAGGAAGTGAGTGGAAGTGAGTGGACTGAGGGGCCAAAACAGACTGTACTGTGTAGTAGTTTGTGGTAATCCATCATAGCACATATGAGTCCAGATTTGGCAAAGTGAGTCGCACTGACCCAGAATTCCACATTTAGTTTTTGCAATTGACACAAAGAAAAATACACTTTAATTCTTGGTCGAAGTTCTCAAAACCAATTTTTGGTATTTGGTAGTGCACGTGTTTTTTTTCTTTTACAGTTATCCTGCCTATGAAAATTGGGAGACAATTTTTGAAAATCTTTTATTTCATGAAAAAAAAAAAAAAAAGTATTTACAAGTTTGTTTTTACAGATATCAGCCTGTATCTTAATATCTGAATCTGTGGCTTCAGACTCATTTTGATCATTTTGTGTCGCATATTTATTTGTGAAGGCATGAGCTTGGCAAACTAACTGAAGAGACTATGCAGGTCAATGTCAAATACCATTCACAGGTGTTATAGCCCACCATGGGTCATAGTCCACTTCATGGCTCTGGCTCTTATGGCCTATTCAACTATAAATTCAAATGAGTCCCTTATTGTTCTCTTTGTTTACCTCTCATAAACTGCCTGCATTTGTGATGTACGTCATGTAATCAATTAGCCTGGCTGTTGCACTGAGCTTGTAGACAGAGCTTGGTCTGGCAAACCTCCCATAAACAGGAAGTTCTCAGAGGCCTCTGTGTACTACTGGACAGAGTTAAAACCAATCAGACCACTGATTCCGATAATAAATGCGTAGCGTTTGTTTTTCATTGGTGCCCGATTTTTTGGACAAAGGAACAGCTGAGAATAGGCAGGTTGGCCATACTGACTTGACTGCGAAATTTAATGTAGTGTCACAGACACTATGGGCAGGCCCAGGCTAGTAATCTAATGCACCTGCATACACCTCACAGTCTAGAGAGCCAAGTCACTGATATTTCCTTTCCTCAGGAAGCAGTCACTTGATAGACTGAGCATTTGAGATGTTCTACTTGTGTGCTATGTGTTTACCTTTGTGTGGTGTACGTGCTTGGATCTTGTTACTTGTGCTTCACCAACAATAGCTTAAGTGCAGAGTCACTGGTCAACCAGCACCCTCTTGTGTTACACAGCTAGTACTGCAACATTGCAGTCAAAAAAACACCATTCCGTTGAAGACTATGGAGCCAAAGGACGACACCTCAATGGAGCAGTTCTATGTACAGCGGTTTATTTGATTTGTAAAACATTGGACAAACATATCATTACATTATATCAGAGACATGAATTTACAATACCTTTCAGTTGAAAAGAAAAAAAGAAAAGTAATTTTTGTCATTGAATAATTACATAAATAATTGCAGCAATATGCTCTTATTGGCTGGCAGGCAAGAGGCAGCAAGCCTGGATATGGATCCTGCATCCATACTCAATTTCTCAATTTTGTTTTCTCAGTACAAGTACAAGACAAGTGCGTTTTTTTTCTTTTTCAAAAATTAAATCTAGATTGAAAGTTCATAAACTTTCTTTTTGAAGGTTTTGGTTTCAGATTGTTCATCGTTTATATATATATTTTTTGTCCTTTCACGATTCTGTTTTTTTATTTTCTAAACACAAAATGTTTAGAAAATGTTGTTGCTATTCAAACTGGATTCACTCTGCCCCTCCAAACAACCAATGCTCTAAACTGCAAATGTTGTTTTTTTTTAAAAAACAGATAAAATGCAGAGAAACCAGTGGGGAGGGAGAGAATACAAGGAACTTGGGTACCACCTTTACAAGAGCTCGCAACCCCCCAAACAGGACCGAGGAACACCTCACCGAAGGAGAGGGGGGGGGGGGGGGGGGGGGGGGGGGGGGGGGGGGGGGAGAGGGGGCTGGGGGAAGGGAGAGGGGAAGAGGGGGTAAGGGGAGCGGCTCTGTTGGATCAGCCTACCATTCTAGATGCCATGAAAAAACAAAACACCAAATATCCACACCTGCCCTTTGCAGATCCGGTCTCTGGGCCACTGCTCTAGACCAGCGCCATACGTGACTCTCGTTCGTTCTGGGTTGGGGTCATGCAATTTTAGCCTTTTGCCCATGGGTTACGTACTGGCAGAGTGAGAGCTAGAGAACACGTTGTATAATGGATCTTTCGAACAAGCAGTAATATGGACTGGCAGAGCAACAGGAGTAATACGGACTGGCAGGTAAAAGCGGAGAAGCCAGTTCTGTCCACTATAAGGCCTCTGGTATATTAGGCACTCACAGTAAGCCAGTCTTACAAGAGAGGGTGTGTTACTGGGTGAGAGGTCCCTCGCTCTGTGGCTGGAAGGGTACGTAGTGTAGATGCCTGCTCATGCATAATAGTTCCTAATGGTGTAGCCTCACCGAGACCCATTTGGGCCTTTAAACATGTTGTTTTTGTTGTTTTTTGTTTAGTCTGAAGCTGAGTTCATGTCATTTTTGTGAATGTCCATGTGAACCTTCTTGAAAAGGCACAACGGTAGTCCTACAGCATTGACTCTGACATGATACGGATGTGAGGGGCTTTCAGCTCAAAGAAGGGTAGGGTAGGGTGGGAAGGGGTCGTGGGTAAGGGGGTGAGACAGTCAGCTTGTTTGACCGTTTTTTCAAAAAGTTTAACTACATCATTTACACGGTAACCAAAAACGAAAAAAAAGACAAAGGGAAAAAAAAAATAAAGTAAAGAAAGAATAACCAAGATTTATGTCAGCATGAAATAAGACTGAAAAAAGTAGAGAGGAGAGAAAAAAAAAACCTTTTGCCGAGCAGCAAATAAATGTAACAACCACAATCACAAATCAAACAGTCTGGATTGATAGAGGAGTCAAAACCTGAATAATGGGCCCCACCTAAGCAGCAACACTGTGTAATACTCACCAGTGATAATACCAAAAACAGGCATCAGCTTTTTTTTTTTTTTAATTATGAGGGCCCAATACGGACACTACCTGTGTTTGTGACAGAGAGACGCTAAAGCTCACCAAAACAAAAATAAAAACAAAAAAAACAAAAAGAAAAAAAAAGAAAAGAAAAAAAAAGAAATGGAAATAAAAAATTAAATTGAACAGACTTCATGTGGAGCCTGGCATTCTGCAGGTTTTATGATATACTTATGAGGTACTGTATATGCCCGTGTGTTTGCTTTTTTTGTCACAGGACATCAATAAATACACAATGTGAATTAGAAATAATAGAAAAAAAAATAATAAAAAAAACACGCCTCATGCTGAAGCTTGTCTGTAGACCAGAGAGGTAGTTCGTTATGGTTCCATTTTGGACTCCTAAAGAGACCAACATTATCATTAATGAAGTGAACACTTTTCAACTGAGAGGAGTTGTTTGTTTGTATTTTTTTAGTTTCCTTTCTATATATATAGAAAAACAAGAAGGACTCGTAAGGTTGCTGGTGTTTATGTATTGTAGGTGGTGATGCAGAAGATGACTCCATGTATTACTATTCACAGATCAAAAAAAAAATTAAAATTCAAAATAAAAAAAAAAACCAAAACAAAAAACTAAAATAATAATAAAAAAAAACAATACACTTTTTTTTACAATGATTAATGTTCCAGGTTGTGTTCAGCTGGTATCCAAAAACAGAAAAAAAAAAAGAAAAAAAAAAAAAAACAATTCCTCACAACAAAATGCATCATTCAAACTTTCTTTTTTTTTTCTTCCAGTTTCCAAGTCGAACGACAACACTTTTGAGACAACAATGAGCAGCTAAACCTGTGCAATCCAGGGTGTGAAGGAGGGATGGGGCAGGGATGGAAGGAAAGGGAAGAAAAAAAGAAAGAAAGACAAAAAGAGAAATAGTCAAAGAAATAAACGGATTCCTCTTAAGTCCTAAGGTCAATGGTGAATAGAGAAGGACAGGAGTGAGTTGAAGAGAGTAGAAAAGCAAAGAGGTTTTCTTTTCGTATAACATGAGTAAATGCAAAGCTGGGAAGTCCACTTCCTGGGACATTTAAAAAAAAAAAAAAATCTTCTATGTACACACACCTCTCTCGTCAACCTCCGTCAAATACTAGCAATTAAAAATCTCACACGAGTGGAGAAGTAGGATGTAAGAGGATAACTAAAAAGGATTAAAGTACTCACATCTTTTCAACCATAATTCAGACCCTGTACCACAAACACATAACACCCATGGATATGTGGTTATCAAACAATCGTGTTGGGGCGCCAGAGGCACGGGAGAGATTCATTGGATATATCTGCGAGGATCGTCAGGATTTTTAAGAGGGGGGGGGGCATCTTCTATGAGGTGCTATCTAATACTTTACAACCTGTCTGTGCATTACAAAAGTCCTTCACCAGTGCCCTCACTTTTGTTCTCTGTGTGAGCACGTGTGTGTGCATGTGTGTTCGCAACTGAACAATACAAAAGCAGCCTTTTTTTTCTATAACCCAGACCAAGGGCTTTGAGGCCAAACTTCTTTTTAGAAAAAAAAAAAAAAAAACACGAAAGAAAAAGAAAAAAAAAGCCCCATCCAAAAAACTTAGCCAGCCACGTGAACTCACTCACTTCCTTGAACAACTCCTAAGTGACCCATCCAGTCTATCAAAGGGACACATTATCTGCCATGCGGATATCAGATGACCAATCAGATTAGTGAGAGAATGCTGATGAACATAACTGGTGGACACTGATTGGGTCACAATAAGGGAGGAGCAAGGAAAAGCAGCAGAGGAGCCAATCACAGACAAGCCTATTGTGGCATAAAGGGGTTCTAATATTTTTTTTAAATTATCTCTTATTTGTTGCATATAAATGTATTTTACAAACATGATTCTGCAATCTCCCATTTTGCAGTGGTGAGTAATTCCTAGGAATGTTGACAGACAGAAAAACAAAATAAACCCACACGGTCTCAAATTCAAAATGGAAAATGATCTGGCCTGAGAAAGCTTTTATTTTTATTTATTTTTTTCATTTGATTTCCCTTACTTGAAAAAAAAGGGAGGTGATGATTCATTTGCATGCTCTAACGACAAAGTTAGAGATTAAACTGCAGGAGCGACCACCTTTCAGCGATTCTTTGCCACTCCCTACCACACACATGCGCTCGCTCGCGCACAAACACACACACACACACACACACACACGTAACCTATCCGTACGCAATATCTACACATAATGTGAGTGTTGACGTAGGTGATTATGTGTGTACCCGGCGTACACACACAACACACACATACATCCAACATGCTGCACATGCACGTCAGCATTCGTCCTGCTTGCCACTTTAACCTTCTCTCTCCAATAGCTATACTTAGAAACGGTCGCAAAAAAAATGCGAGCAGTGAGCAGCATCGTGTTCTCCTGACAGCTAAGTCCTCCCTTTCCGCACGCAGAAATCCAGTCAACTGGAGGTAAAAATGAACGCCCTTACCAACAGCCTTGTGTATCAACAAACTACGAACAACAACAAAACCCAGAAAACATACATACATACACACACACACACGCACCCACCCACACAACAAAAACAACTTTTAAAAAAAGCATACAAAGAGAAATGAGGAGCTCTTGCTAAGTGGAGCCCTGGTGAGGTGGGACTGAAGGTAAAGATCCGTGTGTGTGTGTGTGTGTGTGTGTGTGTGTGTGTGTGTGTGTGTGTGAGTGACTCATCTGCAGCGGCCACACCTGGATCCCTTTCCCCTCCAGGCTCAGCCTCTGCCCTGTCATCTCTTAGAAATGCTGTGTGTGTGTGTGTGCGTGTGTGTGTGTGTACGAGAGCATGCGCGTGCTTACTTGGGTGTGTGTGTGTGTGTGTGTGTGCCTGTGCATGTAAAGATGTGTAACAGCATGCGCGTGCTTACTTGGGTGTGTCCGTGTGTGTGTCTGTCTGTAAGGATGTATAAGAGCATGAGCATGCTTACTTGGGTGTGCACATGTGTGGGTGTCTGTGTGTGTGTGTGTGTGGGCATGGGCATGTAAGGATGTGTAAGAGCATGCGCGTGCTTACTTGGGTGTCTGCATATGTGTGTGTGTGTGCTCGTGCTTACAGACAGACAGCGTAAATTGCTGGGGGAGGCTGGAGGGAGGGGTGTGTGTGTGTGTGTGTGTGTGTGTGTGGGTATGGGCATGTTGGACGAGGGCTGTGACTGTGGCGGGATGGGGAAGGGGGATGTGTAGTGGAGGGGATGTGTAGTGGAGGGGAGGGGGGTGTGTGTAGTGTAGTGGGAGGGGAGGGGTGTGTGTAGTGTAGTGGGAGGGGAGGGGGTGTGTAGTGGCTGGCTGGCGCATGTACGCTGCTGCTTCCGATGCGGCAGCCGAGCTGTGCCCAGGCTGGGGGGGGTGCCGTGCGTTTGGCTGAGGGAACGAGCGAGCGAGCGAGCGAGCGAAAGAGCAAGAGAGAGACAAAGAAAGAAAGAGAGACAGAGAGAGGGAGGGAGAGAGAAAGAGAGACGGGAGATAGAGAGCGAGAGCGAGCACGTGCACACACGCTGGGGCGTGCTGCAAGGGCCGCTCTGGTGAGGGGGGCGGCGTGGCCCCTCTAGAGGGCACTCAGGAGCAGCCGGCTGGGATAGTCTCACTATAGAGGAGCGTGTTGCTATAACGTTACTGTCAGCATAATGATACAGCTCTGTAAGCACAGTGCTTTACGTGATAATAACAAAATAAGTCTTAAAACGTAAATATCAATAATATATTTTTTGCATATATATTTCTCTTTTTTGTCATTTTTTCCAAAGATTATCTTGCTATTAGTTTCATTGGGTTAGCCCTATGTACAGCTATGAATGAGTTAAAAGTATTTACAAACATCTGCCACAAGGTGGCAACACAAAACAAACAGTTCGGGTAATGCAGCGGAAAGGAAGGCAAACACAATAGGTACTGTAGCAGAACAGAGGCCACAACTAGGAGGAGGAGGGACAGGAACGGGAGGCGAGATACACGTGGAGGGAGTGAGCGAGAGAAACAAAGAGGACAAAAGGGAGAAGCCTTACAAATCACTCAAAAAAAAAGAGAAGGAAATTAACACATTTTTAAGCTTCTGAAGATTTTAAAATTAGAAGTGGATTACAAAGGAGTTCTCAATAAAACCTAAGGGTTCACACACACACACACACACACACACCCACACCCACGCATGCATGCACACTCACACACACACATTACCCACACACACACACACACACGCACGCTCATACAATTCATGGAATTGTACCGGGACTAAAAACTGCAAGGATAGTATGTGTGTCCTGCTGAGGAAATCTAACTATCCCTTGACACCAATTCTTAGAATTTATCGTATGTTCACTGTTCACCGTCAGCTTATGTTTGGTTTGTGGCTATGATAGACCAGCATGAACCGGCCAGCGAGCACGGAGCGCCAGTGGAGCGCCGCGCCGAGCCGATTCCAACGGATGTGGCAATGTAGTGTTGGCAAACAGCACCGAGGAAGGTGCCATACAAAGAGCTTATCACTTACTTTAAACCATGGTAATATTTCTTATATCTTATATAGAAAGCTTATTGATAATACACATTTATATGTTACTATTTACACATTAGAGGCTAGCTTTAAGAATGAGATAGATAGATAGATAGATAGATAGATAGATAGATAGATAGATAGATAGATAGATAGATAGATAGATAGACTGAGAGAGAGAGAGAGATATTGCAGTGCTGTTTTTTTGCTGGGGCTTGTCTGGGGCCCCGAGGACAGCGGTTTTAAAGAGCTTTTTTAACAGTAGGAAAGCCTACAGGCATAGACTGACTAGAGCTCACCAGTTACATGAATCAGACAAAAAACAAGATGAGAGAAAGACAGAGAGAGAGAGAGAGAGAAAACCCCAGAAAAAGAACATTTTCCCCACACAAAGATGACTGAAAGTTGATCTTTGATTGGTTAGCAGTTTCAGCACTAGCTAGCTATGCTTCCTTCAGAGGTTCAGTAAGACTGCAAACCATTAGCTGGCAACCCTGTTAGTCTAAGAAAGGCATGGCGTGTAGATAGGAGAGAGTGTGACAGAGAGAGAAAGAGAGAGAGAGAGAGTGAGAGGAGAGAGAGAAAAATAGAGAGAGAGAGAAACACAGCTTTTGTGGAAGGGGACAGTGCTTTTGGTAAAGAGCATAGAGGTTTTTTTTTCTTTTTAAACAACCCCAAAAAATACATTTAAGAACCGTAAAAAAACTCCAGGATGCGCACAGAGAGAGAGAGGTGCTTTGTTGGAAGTGTTACCCATAGGATTCAATACTGCTAGACTGCAATAAACACCTTGAGTTTGTGTGTGGTGTGATGAAATGAATGGTATGTAAAATACATTCTTCAACAGAATTCCCTGACTACAAGTTCCCAATCTACTGAGGAGCTCCTATTCCTCCTACCATCCCACTGACGAAAGTGGACTTTTCCTATGCGTTTCTTTTGCTCTTATGGACAAACATAACTCACACACACACACACACGCACACACACCTAGCATGCATGCATGCATGCACGCACGCACTCGCAAACACACTCGAGCACCCACACTCTCCTAGCTCCACCTTGCAAAACTGCACTCGATCCATTTGTGTTATTTTGCTGCTGTTGCTGTTTGTGAGCGATTGTCCATACATTCATTCCAGTCTTCGTGCTGCAACCCCCCTTCACCCTCCCCTGTCCCCACCCCACCCTCCCACAACCATCATCATCACCATCATCATCATCATCGCCAAGACTCCCCTCCCCACCCCACCCTCCCCCACCCGACCCGACCCCAGCTGACCTCCATCACCCCCCACCCCTCCCCACCCGCGACCTTTGGCTGCTGCCCTTGACGGCCAGGTTGCTAAGTGACCTGCCCGCCGAAGACCTCCAGGACGAGGGGTGTGAGCTGCATGCTGTGCTCGGGCTGGAAGGAGAGCTGGCGGTACTGCTTGGAGTGCTCCTCGTTCAGGCTGCGCAGGTCGGCCAGCTTCTGGATCATCTTGGCGTAGAGCAGCCGCCCGCCGGGGTGGCTGACCCGGATGTAGGCCTGCAGCACCTCGCACAGGCTGTCCTGCAGGGCCTCCACGCGGGCATGGTCCTGCACGCCTGGACGGTCTGCAAGCAGGACAGGACAGGACAAGACAGGATATGGGTTAACACATGCACAGGGGGTGGACAAGTGTACTAGGGAGACATGGAGAATATGCGTACACACGCACACTCACACGCACACACACGCGTGCAAACACACACACGCGAACACACACACAGCCTTGATTTAAAACATGCATTCCTTCCATCTCTCTCTCTCTCCTGCGTACTCATGACACAGGGACAGGCAACAACAAATAGAAAAAACATTTTCACTATCTCACACACATACACAGTCTTACACACACACACACACACACACACACACACACACACACACATACTCTCTCTCTCAAATGTGTGTGTGTGTGTGTGTGTGTGTGTGTGTGTGTATGTGTGTGTGTGTGTGTGTGTGTGTGAGAGAGACTGTGTGTGTGTGTGTGTGTGTGTGTGTGTGTGTGTGAGAGAAAGACTGTGTGTGTGTGTGTGTGTGTGTGTGTGTGTGTGTGTGTGTGTCTACACGTACCAGGAGACAGCAAGCAGATGGCCATTAGCAGCACGTGCTCCTCCTCGTGGAGATTGAGCTTCTTCAGGCCCACCTGAAACTTCACCAGCGGCTCCAACAACTCCAGAGTGTGTCCAGCTAGCAGAGGTGAAGAGAGAGGGAGAGAGAGAGAGAGGGAGAGGGAGAGAGAGAGAGAGAGAGAAAGAGAAAGAGAGAAAGAGAGAGAGAGAAAGAGAAAGAGGTGGAGAGTGGGGGGAGGGGGGGGAAAGGAGAGATAGATACAAAGACAGTAGAAGAGGGAGAGGCGAAGAGACATGAACAAGGAGAGAACAAGGAAAGACAAATAGATTAAAGGAGAGAGGCAGAGGGAGAAGGAGTAAGAAAGAAAAACAAATGCAAGACTGTGAGCCATATTCTGATTTAAAAACTTGTTGTCACATCCTTAGTTGCCCGAATTCAGATGCGACGGTGGCAAATCCTTGGCAAATATGCCTTCAACACCAACACTCATGCCCGGCTGTCAACACCACATACTCCCATCTGTCAGGCTCACAGCTACACACTAACTGGCATGTCTTATGGCATTGGTGATTGGTGAGGGAAAAAAAAAAAAAGTGTGGTTGTGCTTTATCGCAAAGCTAATATTTTGTGACAAAGGCGTCGGCGCGGGCTCTTTGAGCAGTGAGGCTGCAGCTGTAACAATAGAGAGCGGGCCAGCACACGGCCTGATTATGGTCACCTACTTATGCATGCAGGCTGCCTGCCACAGCACAGATAAGCAACTTGTTAGACAGAGAGAAAAAAAACCTGCTGATTATTGTGGTGGCGATATGATAATGTAATACAACACAGATGAAGTGTTTAGCATGTATTTCAAAAAAAAGAAAAAAGGGGGTGGTGGTGGAGATGGGAGATGGGAGATGGGGGGTGGGGGGGTTGGTTTCCTTCTTCCCTGTGTACGAGAACCAGAACAACATGAGGAATCTTGTTTATTTCACACCTGTTCAGAGTGAAAAAAAAACATTTTTGACAAGCCCTGGCCATCATTTTTTCCTACTGAGCAGGTAAGGCTGCTTTCCTGTGTTTCCTGGGTAACCATATGCATGGCGGCTGGTTGTGCTCTAGGTACTCTCTTTGGGCAGAAAGATGCAAATCAGAAAACTGAGTCTCTGACATTGTGAGGCTCCACTAGCTAATAAAAAAAACAATCCAAATATAACTTAATGAGGACTGGAGTTCTTTTTATTGTCGTGTCATGCAGAAATGTCTTCAGCTAATTATCAGTGATGTTTTGAGATGATCTGAGGGATGTGTGTGTGTGTGTGTGTGTGTGTGTGTGAAGGGGTGTGTCTGTGTGGTGTATCTATGTGTATGTCTGTGTGTGAATGGGAGTGTTTGTGTGTGTCTTTATAAGATGTGAGAGTGTGTTTCTGAGTGAGTGTTTGTGTGTGTGTGTGTGTAGGGGTGTGTTTGTGTGTCTATGAGATGTGAGAGTGTGTTTCTGAGTGAGTGTTTGTGTGTATGTGAGTCTGTGCGTGTGTGTGTAGAAGCTTATGCAGCTATGACAGCAGCTCCATTTGTTGTTGGAAGCTGTCTCCCTAGCTGATCCATATGGTATTACTATTTACACACACTCACGGTGACTACTGCAGAGCCAACACAACTGGGCTAGAGCCCCCCTCCCTTCCCCTCCCCTCCCCTCTCCCCCCATGGGCTAACACACCTACCAGAAGCATACCAGTAGCCCGTGTGGCAGATAGAGCACACATACCCCCATAGGAGCTATTTATAGCAGCGGTGGCTTTTCAGTAAGCCCCGTCATGTCTTGGACCCATGACCCATGTAAGAGTTGGTCACCAGCTCATTGGGGTGAGTGAGTGAGTGGCTCCAAGTAAACTCCGGTGCTGGCAGGCCGGCTGGCAGGAAGAGCGACGCCTGTTTGACACTAATCTCTCTCCTAACTCTCTTAACTCCTGGCCCGCAGCTATTTTTCAGTTTGGGAGGGTTGGAGAGTTGCATTGCGACGTGCTTCTCTCTGCTGCGTGCTTGTGGCATTTGCCGGTGGCCACCACATGTCACTGTAGCCCGTCAGCATTAGAGCTGACAGGCCAGACAGGCCCAATGAGCTGCTGCTAACCCACACCGCTGTCTCCCAACCAGGACATGCGAGGGCTGATTTAAACATGATGAAGAACAAGTTATTCACCATATCCAACTGTCAGTATTATTGCTTTACTTACTAAAGGTTTTGCTGGTGGATCACTGGGTGAAGAATGACCTTTTTAAGTAAGCTATATATCTATACAGTTCTAGGCCGTATAGGGGAAAAATATTTTTGTGCACAAATATATGTGACCTGGTTGCTTATCTGACAATCATTCAGGATTTTTTTGTTGTCTCTGTCTACTTTACTCTACTACTCTACTACTCTACTCTACTACTCCTTTATAAGGTTAC
>CM059267.1:27527319-27534819 GCA_030347295.1 Setipinna tenuifilis | reverse complement strand
TGTGCAAGTGACAAAATAAAGTAGCACAAAACACCTTAAGTTAAGATTAAAGCCTGATTTAAGGTCTCCTTAAAATGAAGTCGGTTGCACAAACTCCCTTAACTATTCTCCTTGAAGTTTCCTAAAGAATGTCCCTTAAATATTTAAGGTTCATTCCTTATGCTGGCCATATACGTCCAGATCCTCAAACAGTTGCACAAAACATCTTAGGGAAGCAATCTACGGTACCTCCAAACTTACCTTTACTTTGTCTTTGGCAGAATGAATAATAATGTTAAATAAAGGACATTAACCCCTTCTAACTTAAAACACTTTTCTGGTACATTTAATATAGTCATTCTTCTATCTAATATCAGAGGTGGGATACTGTGTGGTTTACATGTGGCACATTTTTAGTTGGTAATGGCACTGCAAATACTTGGCCAAGCAGAGGCTGCAGATAACTAGCAACAGGAAAGACCAATTCAATCTCCATGGAAACTGTACAAGGTTACAGCAGTAACATCTCATTCATGTCTTTAATGCATCTTTAATGCATCTCATTCATGTCTTTAATGCATTTTTAAGCAAACTACCTTTTGGATAGAAAAAAAGACTAATGACACCAACATTTACACAAGTCCACTCTGGTCTTAACAAATACAACCCTAAAACAAGTAAAATTAAGCTAAGGCTCCTACAGAGACCTCTTAAGATCTGTTAAGATCTAAAAAAAAATAGTTGTTGATGGTGAGTCATGCAAAAATATGCAAACACACACACACACACACACACACACACACACACACACACACACACACACACACACACACACACACACACACACACACAGGGGGGCACCACATACACACAGGCACAAACCTGAAGCCAGGGATCATCTTGGCGAAGCCGATGACCTTCTGGATGCTGTAGCTGACCAGGTCGGCCAGGTGAGGCAGCATGGAGAGGCGGTTGCCGTCGTCCTCGGCCGAGTCGGGGCTGGAGCCCTGCTCCTGATAGGCCATCAGCAGATTACTCAGGTTCACCTTACTGTCCCCAGACTCTGCAGAGAGAGAGAGAGAGAGAGAGAGAGAGAGAGAGAGGAGAGAAAAGAGAGAGAAAAGGTAGAAAAAGAGAGTAAAAGGGAGGAGAGACAGAGAGGGAGAAAGACAGACAGACAGACAGAGTGAGACAGTAAGAGAAAGGGGAAGAGATAGAGGAAGGAAGAGTGAGTGTCAGACAGAGTGTGAGAGTGAGAGAAAGAGGGAGAAAGAGAGAGAGAGAGAGAGAGAGAGAAATAGAGAGAGAGAGAGAGAGAGAGAGAGTGTTACTCCAGAAGACCCTGAGGGCAGGTCAACAGGTAGAAGTTACGCTGCGTTCCAGCCGAGAGCCACTCCACGCACCTCTAATGAGGAGCTCCACATGCATTACTTCACAAACACAATCATCACACAGCACGGTGGTGCTGGGGTCATTACAATGTTTATCTATGCACAGCAAAGACCAAGAAGTGGACATGGCGAATAATGTCACACTAGCCTGTACCTGTTTTGGAGCACTGTCAATACCTCAGCAATCTATCGCATGGTTGGGGGGTTGGGGGGGGTACACTAGTTATAACAAACCAAATCTAAACATCAAAAAATAATTGCTACGTGCCCTGCAGCTTCCTAGCAAAATATAAAAAGCTACCTTTAAAAGCGAGCTCAAATAAAAGATAATCTGCTTGTCTGACCGTGTCAAAAATACTAAGTGGGCAAGGTTTGTCACATAGAATGCAAGTAGAAGTGAGACTGGACAAAAGCACAGTTGGGGGGGAAATATGCCGTTCTATATTTAAACGTTCTATTAGAATCAAAGACTTGGTTTTCATTTAATTCTGCTAAATTAAGAAAACAAAACAAAACGGCCATAACGGTGATTAAACGGGACACAAACATCCCCCGCTGTGCGGTGGCTCCTAGGCCGCCCCTGCTGCTTTTCAAGCTCAGACATTTAGTCCTTTTGTTTGTCCAAACCAGAATACACTTGTTTTGAAGCCTTGTTTACAAGACCTGTAAACTGAGTTTTAAGATGAGGCTGAATGCTGCTCAATGCCCGAGAAATAAAACCAAAAGGGAGAAGATCTACTGAAGTCAACATGGATTGCTGAATGTGTGACTACTACTAGGGTGCATAAAACACTGTGTTATATTGACAGAGCTCCCATCGTTTTCCTTTTTTCCCCCCGCCCTCTCTCCTCTTTAGAGCATAAATGTGGCTGTCGGTAGGAGAGGACACTTTCCATTTCGTGTGTGGCTTGAAAAACAATACACAATAAAGTTACCTTGCCGAGAAACAGGGGGGTGGGTGGGTGGGTGGGCGGGGGGTGGGAGGAGCTGACAGCCCCGAGACTAAAGGTCACCGGGCAACAGTGATGGGAAGTGACACGTTTCACAACAGCGCGTCTTCAGCGGGTCGTTACAAATCATTTCCACCTCCCCGGGCCTTTTGGCACTGCTTCCTGGGAGCACACGGGAGCCCGCCCACCCAGCCCACCCGACTAACCCCAACACACCCCACCCCACCGCACTACACTACACTACCGCCACACATCTACAGACACACGGGAGCCCGCCCACCCCATCCGACTACCCCCCAACACACCCCACCCCACCCCACCACACTACACTGCACTACACTACACTCCACCCACACATCTACACACACGCATGCAGCCTGGCCTCCAGGCCACACGAGGGACGGGGGCAGGGGGGCAAGGGGGAGGGGGGAGGGGGCGGTTACTGATGCGCTAACGCCCTTATCCGACGAAGCCCCGCTGAAGGAGGCGGCTAGTTCGCTGGAGAGGGATGGTGCTAACCGTAAGCTCCCGGGTGGCAAACAAACAAGGTGAGCTGCATGTGTGTGTGCGCGCGTGCATGTGTGTGTGTGTGCGTGTGTGAAGGGTGGGGGATGGGACTAAGCAAAGGCCAGACGCGGTAACTGTGGCTGTGGCTGTGGCTGTGCCTGGCGGGCGAGGCCAGCACATTAAGGCCCAGCGGGGTCGGCGGTGCATACGGGCCCGATGCTAATTGGGTCACGGGATTATCACAGGCCAGCGCTGCACGTGCTCCGCCCGCATGCACCCATAGATACACGCACACGCACACGGCCTCCTACAGCTCACGGCCAGCTCATTTATGTGTGCTCCCCACCGCTATAGGCAGCCTGACGGGGAGACGCAGCACACACACACACTAACACACACACACATTGACACTGACACACACACACACACACACACACACACACAACATATAGGCGCGCACACACACAGACTAACACACACACAACATATAGGCGCGCGCGCACACACACACACAAACACACACAACATATAGGCGTGTGTATACACACACACACACACACACACACACTAACACACAGATCGACACAGACATACATACACACACACACACACACACAACCTATAGGCGCGCGCACACACACACAAACACACATACATATGTGCCTGCTCATGTGGTAACGCAGAGGCACACACACAGCTCTTCTGAGAAGCTCTTGTTCACAGAGTACATCATGTCCATTAGCATGATTAAGGGCCTGTTTGTACAGAGAATCCCTCAGGCTTCCCAGTAGCACACCATGTGAGCAGACTTATGCACACACACACACACACACACACACAGATCAGTCATATATGCTCCTGCTATGTGCACCAACATTTACATTATATATACGTAGAAGATACAATAACATCACTGATCCATCATTACATGATCATTTACTGTTTTATTGACATTTTATATTGCAATACGGGTACTTCTTTAAGTGTATACAACACAAACATATACAGAGAGACAGATAGAGAAATAGGCTGACAGCAAGATAGAGAGAGAGATAGAGGGATAGAGGGGGAGAAAGAGAAAGAGAGAGAGAGAAACTGACAAGAGGAGGGTGGGGAGAGAAAAGAGGGGGAGGGAAACAGAGAGAGCGGAAGAAAGAGAGTGTGAAAGAGAGGGAGGGAGAGAGAGAGAATGACAGAGAGAGAGAATGACAGAGAGGGGGAACATGTATATATGTATTAAATGGTCTTCGCACCTGGTGAGTGGCTGAAAGAGTCTGAAGAGGCATCGGACAGCGAGTGGAGGGAAGCAGCCCGACTGGCACTACGTGTCACTGGCCCTTCTCTCACTGGAGGCTGTGTACACACACACACACACACACACACACACACACACGCCACACACGCAAACACACACACACGCACGCGCAGGAGACAAACACACACGCAATTACTTTTAAAAGGTTTCAGCCTGTAGCGCTGTGAGTCAAAACAAGACTGAGAGTTAATGGTCCATCCGGACAACAGGGGGTTGATGAGTTTATATGAGTCCATCAATGGACTAAGCACCAGCACCAGCACCACGTGTCCCCCCTCCCTCCATTCAGCAGAAACATAAAGGTGCCGTGGATTCGCAGTGCTCTAAAAATATACACAGCCACGGCCAAGCACTCCTTCCACCACTGGCCATTTTCACTGGACAGGCAGGTGTCAGACCTGGGCAGCTGAGATTTTTTTACAAAATGGTGTGTTTCTCAGACGTGTCAGTCACAGTTAAGCGCCCACCACACACACAATTTAATGTTTTTTTTTATTCACGACTTGAGGAAATCGTTACAGATCCAAACACTGATGGAAGTACATGGTAGTGACAGTTAGGCTTGACCAACACACACACACACACACACACACACACACTGCCAGAACACATACAGAGAAAAAGGCCATATTCTGCTCCCGGTCTTGGTATCTTAAAAAAAAAAGGGGGTTAAGTGTGCGATAACACAATCACTTTGTAAAATCCATGCGCTGGTTGTGGCTCCCTGATGTGGTTAGGCCCCTGACACAATTAGGCGGCTGCGTTGGCGATGAAGAGACTAAGGGGAGAATAATGTGGGAGCCCCTATCAAATGTCACTTGCTAATAAACTCTTGCCACCCTGCCCGTGTGAGGGGAACTGATATGGCCGCTTCTATAGGATGCATACATGCTGAATGATTTAGCAGCTGGGGAGGATGCATTAATTAATCACTACACAGACAGACAGACGCGCGTACACACACACACACACACACACAGACACACACACAGACACATACACAGACACATACACACACAGACAGACACACACACAGACAGACACACACACAGACAGACACACACACACACACACACACACACACCAGCTGGGAATCAAATCCATAACCTTTAGCATTTTGTTCACATTTGCATGCCATTGGAAACGGGACTCGCTGTCGCTGTCTCTAACGGCTTTATGCATATTAACTAAAGGACATGCGTAGAGAAACACCAGTGTTCCTGGCACACACATATGGGAGATGCCTTTTCGAAAAAATAATCAGGGAAAAAAAAAGAATAGAAGTGCTGGTAGTGGTTTTAGTTAGTCAGAAAACAGACTCAGATGTTCATTATCCTCATCACCTGTTAAGCCTCAGTCACACCGGCAACAACACTCCCCTCTGCTCATCACTAGAGGTGATTTTCCATGGCAGAAAATGGTGCACAAAAAAATAGTTGCACTGTTAGTTACAGCACAAACACCAAAGGTGTTTACTTTTAGTTGTTTCCCTTTTTTAGTGGTTTCCTTTGTGATGGAGGAGGAGCAGCGCTTTCTGGACACAGTCATGAGAGTGTCCCTGTCTTGCATCGTATTACCATTACCATCGTTCAGCAGCGACTGAGCTATTTTTCTGTAGAAAGGCACCTCTGGTTGGTTGTTAGCACCCTAATAGCTGCTGGCTGCATCCACAGCAACAGCAGTAATATTTTTGAACTAGAAAAAGCACTGGGAGAGCGCAGACCTCCGCCAAGCAGTTCAATTCACCTAAAAAAAGAATCACCTCGAGGCGGAGGCAGTGACAATACTGACATACTGTCAACATTTTCAGAATGATATGTTTATTCATATGACTGTCTGAGTTATTTTACTAACAAACAGACACACGAACAAACAAGCAGACAGATTATGTGTCCACTGGTGGAGAGAACAAGCCCTCTGTGATGATTCCCCCTCCTCTCCTCCTGCACATCTCCGGGCTTTATGAAGGTCATGCACACTGGATGCACAATGCACTAAAAATGAACGGCAGCTCGCTACTCTGTCGCTCACCAGCAAAACAATCGATAAGGGGAATTAATTTCTAAGAAACAACAATGCAAGTGCTGAACATATTTAGTGAGATTTATGAAAATAAAACATAACTTCCATTGACAAACAGAAAAAAATAACAGTGACATTTTACACGATATCACATAATTAATAAATTAATCATACAGGGCTACCCACTGAATTATTATTTTGGGTGGAAGGATGTGTTAAGTAAGGTGCACAGGAGCATACTGTAATAAACATTTCATTAAAACATTAATTATGTGATGTGAATAGATGGTGGCTGAGGACAGACTATTACAGGCAAGAGCAAATTGTGCTGTTGTAATAACATGACCTCCAACACAACACTGTTATTTTGATACACATGGCACAACACTACAGTGGCAGTGAAGGACAGCTGTTTGACTCTCTCATCAGGTCATGCTGGCTTCCTTCCCTGACCTCTCTGCTCAACCTTTTGAAAATAACAAGGTAGGTTAGTAAACAATCAGAGGGCAGCACAGGCTTTCAACAAATTAAAACGGAGAGCTGGGTGGAAAACAAAATCTGTTAACAAAAAAAAGAAACAGATTTTTTTCCTAAGTGCAGTTCATTAAAATACGAGACATGCAGTTGTCCGTCACAGTGACTGAACAAACCAAAACACTGGAAAGTACTGGCACTGGAGACGGCTAAGTTGCATCTGCTCGTTTTAGGGATAACATACAGCTAGGCAGTCATTCTGTCACAATAAAGCAAACGGGCTGCCCAACATGGTGCAAATAGGCCATGTAAGCCCCTGGTTTGTTTTGTTATGGTAATGAGCTGGCAAAAAAAATATCTGGCCTATTACCAGGTTTGGCAAAGAAATGTGGAGCTTGAATGGAAGTGTTTGTCTCAAATTATTTTCCAGAACAATGCTTTGAAAAACACCATTCTGGAGAAAATGACACACCTCCAGGGCTGGATATCCAATCAGAAGGCAGTGTTTTTACAAGCTGCGTAACAGAGCCACGTAATCTCTGAACTGTCAGGAGCGAGGGACACGTTTGTTGGAAACACTTCCTGTGGCCCATATAAAGTTGTTCCACATGTGTGGGAGTGGATATGCATACGGCGTGCCATGCGCGTGTGCATGTGGGAGAGAGAGACGCAGAGAAAAGACAAGAGAGAGGCTGAGGAAAAACAAGAGAGAGAGACAGAGAGAAAGAGAAAGAGAGAGAGAGAGAGCAAGAGAGAGAGAGAAAGACAGAGGCAGAGAAAAGACAAGAGAGAGAGAGTGAGGCAGAGGGAGACAGAGAAAAGACGAGAAAAAAAAACAAGAGAGAGAGAGGCTGAGAAAAGA
>CM059267.1:27482319-27522319 GCA_030347295.1 Setipinna tenuifilis | reverse complement strand
AAAGTGGGACTTCCTGCCCCTGCTTCCTGCGTGGGCTGGCCTCCTGCGCCTCCTGCGCTGTGCTGCGCTGGGCCATGACACCTAGTGGGGAGCCTACCTGGTGGCCTGCGTGTGAAGGCAGCGCAGGTATGAAGGTGCGGAATGTAACCCTCATGTATGAAAAGTGGAAAAACCCCTCCGTTCCCATGCCAATGAGGGATCTGGCTTTGATTGGGCTGCAGTGTGTACTTGGAATATCACTTTTCACCAAAGTGGGCTGGTTTTAAGGGCGGGAGTGGTGAGTGAGTGTGTGCGTGTGTGTGTGTGCATGTGTGTGTGCATGTATGTGTGTGTGTGTATGTGTGCGCGCGAGCGTGCCTGTGTGCGTGCGTGTGTGTGTGTGTGTTGGGGGTGGGGGGGGGGAGGCAGCCCACAAGTTTCAGAGCTCGCCGCGTAAACACACAATCACTGACCAACACAAAGCCTCTCCTCAGATTCGCGTTCCTCTCCAGCCAAGGAAAAAAGAGAAGCGGAGAGGAAAACAACAGAGGGAAGGCAAGAAGGGGGGAAAAGAGAGGAGAAGAGAAGACTGGCCCTGGAGCGAGGGCTGGTACGAGAGCGAGGGATGGAAGGAAGGAGCGAGTGAGGGAGGGAGGAAGAGAGAGAGAGAGAGAGAGAGAGAGAGAGAGAAAGCGAGTCGAGTCGAGGACAGCAAGACAAAGGTGGAAAAGTGAGACACGCTCTCCCTTTGCGCTGATTGACTACTACTAATCTGAGTCCACAAATCACAAGTGACATGGTTTTGTAACATGCTGAATAATTTACTGAGTGCTAATGGAACTCTAAATCACTCTGTTTTGTGCTGAGTGCTTTCAATGGGGCCCGTGATGCAGCAGAAAAAAAAAATGAAAATCATAAGTTCGTCAACTCACAAACACAGGTGTACAATTAGGCCTAATAGGCCTGAAAGGCACAGCTTTTCCCATTTGGGTTTATTAACCAGCAAAACTTTTTGGACTTTTTTTCCTAACTCTTAAATTTTAATCATTTGCAGCTCCTGGTCCTTGTCTGGTACCTGACAAATGCCGCATTAAAATATCAGAGAAAGAAGAAGATGAAGAAAAAAAAACAACAAAACAAAACAAAAACAAAACCAAACCAGAACAAACAAACAAAAAGAGCGGAACTGTGTAACTTTTGAGGAAAACATGTGTTTTCTCCCTTTCTGCAGCCCAACCCTAAATTTGTCCTCATAAAATTACTGTGCTTCATGCATAGACATGGGAGCTTCGCCGTCGGAACATCGGCAGCCACCAGCAAAGGCACAGATGACCAACTATTTGCTCAAGTTGTAATTACCAAGTTAGTCTGCCTGCCCGCCATCAAAACTACAGACTGGCCGAGATAGCCAAAGCCACAACCTCATGTTCGTGCTTCTTGCAGTTAGGCGTTACAGACTACAGACAAGGCCACTGAGACACACATAAGACATCTTCAGTGAAGTGACCATTGTCTTCAGGAGAGGAACCGTCAAGTCATACGTGTTAACCGTGCGTTGGAGTCACTGTGCTTGAGAAGAAACCTGAATCTTCACATTCGTGCCTGAGCGGTGAGTAGAGCATTAGTCATGTTTTCGAATTCAATCTTTCAAGGACTCTCAGTCTTTTTTTTTTCCCTCCAAGCGCTGCCCGCTGCCTTGTTAATTTCTCCCAGCCAATCGGGAGAAGCCACTGGATAGGCTTGACCATTGGCAAGAACGACCTAAAAATACAGCGATGACCTGAAAACGGGACATCGATCAAACACTGAAGCCTCCCGCCTACCAAACTGACAACAGGGCTTACAACTACAACAGGATACATGCACCCTTCAATTAAAAAAAAAAGACAACAGTTTCTAATCACTACACAAGAGAAAGAATAAAACAGACTGTGAAATTCGCTAAACCATATTACATTTGAATAAAACAAGCCAGTCTTTGTCTTCAAACACTTTTGTTGAACCAACTAATTCCAACAGAGTGTTCACTTTGTGTCCCATGCCAGAATGAAAGAAAAGCATACAACAATAATGTAAGATGTAGGATATAACTGATGTTAAGAGGATGTAAGTGATCACATGCACTCTATGGAGTATTGTGCTGCCACCACTTCCTTGAAAAAGGGATTGCAATCAGCCTTCTGCCAAACAAAAAAAAAGAAAGAAAAAGAAATGACATATTAGAGTTGCCAAAGCTTTTATAGACCTAGGCTATGTGTTGGTTCATGCTGGATGTTGTCATATGCCAATCCCCTTTAGGGCATGGCTTCTGCCTAAATGCTTTGAAACGTGCCTCTCTGAATACTCACCGTGAGCATTCAACAGGTTATCATAACAGGTAATCTTCTATGCCAACTCACAATGTGATTTCCATAACCAACGGCACTGCAATATACTGCCTATCTGCTTTGACAAAGCAATGCTTCTAATGTGCCTGCTTATTAATCTAGCACTGTGATGTTGAAGTTACCTGGTCAACAGAAAAAGAAATCCACTGTAACAAATGTATGGAACTGAAATGTTTTTCTGTTTAAGGTTGCCAACAAGTGGTCTGTTTTTTTTTTTTGAGGAACATACCACAAATGCTTATGAATGTACAGAGAGGACAAATACATGAATGGCACAAAATGAAAACAGGACAATCCCATTCAAAAAGCCTCAATGACTCAGGGCACACATGCACAGCTCTGAGATAAAGGGCTACTTATGAGGACTAAGTAAGCATGCAGCTCATGCCAGACTACTCTGAGAAACACAGACACACACACACACACACACACACACACACAAAAGAGTTGGATGTGTATATATTTTTATTTTTTTTGCTACTAAGTGAATCACCTTACGTCTTGGGCAGCCCATTCAGACCTACTTCAGGCATTGTCAGTAAATACCCCAAATCTCTCCACAGCATCTCAGCAAAACCTTGAGCAAGTCACAACAATGGGCCTGATGCAGTGATGTCAGCGCGTATGTGGAGCCACAATAGCAATGCCGACAACACCATGCCCTCCTCATTATGGCAATGACAGGCTCGAGTACTGCCTGGAGCACTGTCCACCCGCCTGCTCACACACTCACACGCTCAACTAGTGTGTGCCGATTGGCTCATGCACTGTGTGTTCACAGCCTGTGTGTGTATACAAATGGGGGAGTGGGGGCTACGGCTACGGCTATGGCTGCCCGATGCCAAAACACAAGGCTGATGAAATATGCTACACTTGTCCCAGTGCTGTGATGAGAAATCGATGTCCGCATGCTAAGACATTAAGCGTCTGTCGATGAAGTGAAATTCATGAAGCGGGTGGCTGAGCGTCTGAACAAATGACTGGTTACTTGGGAGGGTTTTTCCCCCCAAATATATCTATTTGTCAGCAAGCAGACAGTCGATAGCACAGTGCTTCTTCCGTCTATCGCTGTTGTTATGTTCCACAACGCCCCGCCATAGGTGACAATCCGCAATATGTCGAGACCATATAGAAAACATTTCATTTTATAGTTTAAGCTTTGAAATATGCCTTCCACAAGCTGTTTTAATAGATTTACTGTATGTGTTATTAAATTATTACTGCATTTTCATTTGTGTTTATATGTTACAGAGTATCGTTATAATTTAATCAAATTATAATATTGTTCTGACAAAGTTTTCTTCAGCATGTACAGTACAGTGACACAGCAAGCAATATATTAATGGAAAAAAAATCATGATATAGTGGGGACCACGAAAGGTGAATGGAGGGAGATATAACGGGGGATCACTGTATTCCCATAGTGATCATTCCCATGGTCCATTCCCATTCTCCCTTCAAACCGTCATAAGCAGGAATGTCATAGATGCTTCTGTGGCCGGAAGCATTCCCTTCTGTGGTGACAAGAAAATGTTTCACTGTGCTGAAACATTTGGAATAAACCTGCCCCTAGGGAGGTAAAGACGTGACAGGGGCGTAGGACTGCTGTCTAAGGGTGGCTGATTTATTATCAAACAGCAAGTATAGCACTTGTATAGCACACCATAACCGCTTGCTATACATGAAGGCAACACACTTAATGCAACAAAACCTGACAGGTGTGAACCACAACAAAAAGCCAGGAGTCAGAGCTGGCTGCGGTTCAGTTGAGGAGACAAGTGTGTCTGTCCTGGCATACCAGGCCACCAGGGTGAAGTTCGCCACGATACTGTACTGTACAATACTGCCACTGCAGCACTGCGGCATGCATTAGTCAATCATTCCAGCGATATTCAAAAACAGCTAAATCAAAGCAAAGTCTAGCACACATTCAAATGAGGGAGCAATGATTAACAGGTGGCACAATGCCCTCGGGCTGCTGTGTAATCAAATCGTAAACCAGTTCGCCCCTGTGATGCGGCTAGCGCGGCGCAAAGTCGAACACGTTCCACAAACGCGTCTTTGATAACTGGCCTCTAACGTGGCGAACACGTTGCCACAATCACTTTTTTTACAGTGTGATTAGAGATTCAGATCGCCAAATGTGAGTGATCAGGCAGCAATCCACTGACCTTTGGCTACAAGCATTTCTATATGAAGTAATCTGTAACTGATCAGGACAGTACTTTCTGTTTTTTTTGCTAAGGTAACTGTGCTTTTTTTCTCTTCTTCTTCTTCTTCTTCTTCTTCATCAAGGAGCAGGATTCTGGGTGGCTGGAGTTGTGGATCAAACCCACTTAGCCGGACATCGTGAACAAACAGGAACAGCACAAGCAAAACAAATACACCTCTGCTAGGGTTCTGATGTCACGACTTTCCTGTTTTCATTCAGAATTCCAGGTTTCGGAAGGGGGAGAATCGGGGAGAATTCATGGGAAAAAGGGGGCTTGTGTTTGCTTTTGTAGGGCTAAACACAGATTGCATCTTCCGGTCCGTAGCCTATGCACAGGCAGGCAGGCAGGGAGGGAGGCAGGGCAGGGCAGGCCCCACACTATACTGTACTGTACGGCAAGCAGGCCATATACACACACATACACATACATACATACACACATGCCTCGCAACCTCCATATAGGGCTGTTGGGGGCCCAGGCAGGGCAGGAAACCTCGCCTCCTGGCATTCCATAGGGGCCACGGCTCAAAGGGGCCGAAAGGTCGAGAGAAGGCCAGGAGAATGAGGCACACAATGTAAATGTTTTGCGAGCGCTTTGCTTTTGTCTTTAACCCGAAAAAAAAAAAAAAAAACAGAAACAGCACAGAGGAACGAGTGTAGTGTATATTTAATAGGGGGAAAAAAGGGGGACAAGAGCCCCACATTGTGCCGCTTCCCTCTCTCGTTTAGATGGCTCTCAGCTGGCATTTCAAGCTGCTTCGCTCCTTAATGTGTCTGTGTATGGCACTTGAGCCAAAGCCAATTAGCTGGCCCTTGCTCAGAGCAAACACATGCTACTGCGGTATTGAGTTTGTGGGACTCCAGGCCATGTGGTGGTGAGTTTGTGCGACTGCTGCCAACACACTCGCGTTTGTTTGTTTGATTAATTTCATTCAGATGAATGTTGCCTAACGTGAATGGTGAAGGGAGAGAGAGGGGCTTAACGCGCTGATAACAAACAGTGTTTAGCATAAGGACACATACACTCCGCCCCTCCACTCTCACACACACAAACACACACAAAAGCCCCCGCTGACATGCCCGTGAGGCGGCGCTCAATTACTCACACAATCACAACAAGGATCGGGTTCGATCATGACAGACTGTTAAACATGAAAAAGCCCGACCGTAAACAGAGGTATTCTAAATAATAAATCAGTCCATTACTGACAAAAGTCCGACAACGACAGCTGTGCTTTCAATTATAAATTAGGCTATTACAGAGAGAAAGCAAAAACACTGTTGCCGGAGTAGGTGGTGGTAATAAAAAGGGTACAGGCTGTAAACAGATTTGGTTACGCAGTTGGTCTGAGAGGATTACTGGTGGGCCTAACTGTGTCTGTGTGACTTGAGATGTATGGCTGGAGATTACCTGCCGATGACACACAAGCGAGATCAGACGAGGTCTCAGGGGAGTCATGTGCTTTAGAAGGGCTGAGTGGAATTCAGCTTCTTCTTTTTTTTCTCTCTCTCTTTTTTTTTTTTAAAGGCATCATATACTATAGGCCCCCTCCAGGAAAAGCGGCAGTGTCGATAGAAAGTAACAATTTAAACAGACTTTATTGCAGTGCTTTTTTTTCCCCTCCCTCTCATGCCATAGATCAAAACAGTTTGTTATCTTTATAGGACGAGACCCTACATGGCCTTTCTGCAAGCCTCAATCTCAATCCCATCAGCGGGCCACGTCTGCTACTATCTGTGGCTGCAATTAGGTCTGTAACCCCTACGTCCAGGCCTGAAACACAGCATCTCTGCTGCTGCCGCCATATCGTGCTTAACTGGCCTGAGGGGTCACTGGGCACCTGTGCCCGGCAAGGTCTCTCACAGAGGGGTCACCCTTGGCATTTGTCGGCAAGGCAACAAAAAGCCCCGACGCTTTTTAAGATGTGAGCGAGAGCGAGAGAGTGGTGAGGAGAGTTGAGGACAACATGGCCGCTGCTTTGAGTCAGCATTTCATTACAGGCGGCGCACAACTGGGCAGTGTCCTTCAGGGTGGCAGGGCTTTAACTGTTCAAGTGCCTACTGTGGCTGCTCACTGGCGCGAGGCCTCACAGCATAGGAGGGGGTGCCGTCACGTCCAGGCCAGCGCTACTTCTAAGTGATCCACCACACACACACACACACACACAGGCATACACACACAGGCACACACACACAGGCATACATACACACACACACGCACGCAGGCACACACACACACACACACACACACACACACACACACACACACACACACACACACACACACACACACACACACACACACACACACACACACACACACACACACACACACACACACACACACACACACACACACACACACACACACACACACACACACACACACACACACACACACACACACACACACCCCTCACCGGATTTGGTTTTCCCTCAGCTTTCAAAGCTTCAAGTTCCACTGGCATCCTTAGGTTTATCCTGTCACGATTAGTTGCAGTATCTTGTTCTAGTAGTTAGTGATCCACTTAAGACGCAAGAACAACATGACATGCAAACTTGCAAGCACTTGTAAGTTAATGTGTCCCTACGTGATTTTATTAACACTTTCTCACTGGCTCACTGGTGCGGCTGCTGAAATCCCATGAGCTAGGCTGAGGTAATGAATGAAATGATATACTCTCGCTTTTGATTACACCGCTTAATTAAAGCTCACTGTTTCCATTCTTTTATACACTTGGCTAATGCACATGACTTCAGTAGCACATTTTTTCTCTAGTACAGTGTGTACCAGTTAATGTAATACAACATCTAAAAAACATACAGATACGGCTTAAACTACATGAAAATCTACATCTACATATCCATTTAAATTAGGACTAAAGGATAAAGATAGAGACGAGTAAACAAACACACTTAGAGGAGGCAATTGGTGCTCCTACTAAATGGCTTCACAGATTTGCTTTCCAGAGTAAGAGCCAACGCACCACAGTAAATAGCGACTGAAAAAAAAAAAAAAATTCCACTGAGTGAGTCAGAAAATTAGCATAACACACAAGACATGGGAAAGTACGCATGTACTGTCCATTCTCTCAAAGTCCAGGCAAGGCAAGACGAGCTGAGCCGAGACGAGTTGAACACACACACTTGCAACAGGGACAGCAATCTCTAATAAAAGTGGTCCTGCTTAAGCCACGCCGGGCACTGCTGGTGAAATACCATCCTAAAGCCCAGAGCTCTCTCAGTGCTGAGAGTTCAGAGAGAGGCCTCATTTATGAGCTCGTTCAGCTGTTTTGTTTTCTGATGCTGCCCCTCTCGGAGGGGAGGCGGGGGGGTGGTGGTGGTGGTGGTTGAGGGGGGTGGTGTGGGGAGGAGGGGTTGGTGAGGGTGGGGTGAAGGGGTGGGGGGTGTGCTTTGCGGTCGGGGCCTCTGGTCAGAGAGAGGACGTTCCTGCCCACTCTGTTTTCAGACCGAAGCGGTCCGAGTGGGAGCAAACTCGGAGGGAATCTCTCCGCGACCCTGTCGGCAAGCATTCTGACATTCCGATATTCCGCCATTCAGGGTCACTCACAATGGTCCAGTGTTCTGGATTCCGGAAGCGGGGCTGCAGAGGGATCCAGGGCGCCGTAACGAAGCATGACCCCTTTGCAGGAACACGAGAGGGGGAACGTGAGTGTCTCCGCCAGAGACTTACTGTAACAGTGAAATGACATAGGAGAGGCCTGCTCGAGATGAGATGGCCCCATTAACTGAACAGGACAGCTCTCAAATTACTCCATAATGGGGGATGCACGCTATTGGATTTTTGCCAATATTCGATATGCCGATATTTTCAAACACATTTTGGCTGACTGCCAATGCTGATAAACATACATATGGCCTTACAGTGATACCAGTAATACCATACATATATAGGCATCTTTTGTTGTTTTTTTTGGTTGTTATTTGTTGAAAAGAACTGCTGGACTTATAGCCTGGGTTACCTTCTTAATCTTGTTGCTTTCCATCCTAAATAATATCTTTTACATATTAACACTTACTTATGAAAAATGTGGAGAATGTTTTAAAACTTTGATTAGAAATAAAATGGCACATTTAATTTTAAGCATCATATTCAAATAATGTAAATGTCATCCAACCTGAATAGATCTGATGATTCTTCCCGGAGACCTTTTCAACCAAGCACACTGACAGATTTATATTTATATTTTATTATAAATATATATATAAAAATCCATAAAGCTATAAATGTTTGTAGCATCTGAAACCAATGTCATGCTGATATTACCATGCATCCTCTCTCCCTAAGTATGCACAGCTAGAGGTATATTCTTAAATAGATCCTGAAAGCCCAAACAAGGTCTTCCCCTACAAGGAAAACAGAGAGAAGTAAAATGGCTGGCCAGCTACTCTTATGTAACAGTAACAACTACATTTCGTAGTGAGTGAGTGAGCGTGTGTGTGTGTTTGTGTGAGTGTGCATGTGAGTGTGAAGGTATGAGGCAGATCGAGAGAGAGAGAGAGAGAGAGAAAGAGCGAAAGAGAGAGTCTGTGTGTGTGTGTGTGTGTGTGTGTGTGTGTGTGTGTGTGTGTGTGTGTGTGTGTGTGTGTGTGTGTGTGTGTGTGTGTAAAAGCGAGCAAGCGAGCAGAAGAAATCTGCTAGAAAAAAACTGCCACTGCATGGCAGAGCATGGTATTACTGCAAGGCCATCCAAGTCTGTCCCTCAGACAAACAACCATGCATACAAATACACCACAGATCCTAAATAACTGGCCAAATTAGACGCTAGAGATTGCAGGAGCTGTAGGGTGGCCGTGGGGTGGCCTAGCATAGCTTAGCCTAGCCTAGAGTAGAGTAGAGTAACCTAGACTAGCCTTGGCACGGTTTGCTCTGCCTCTGCTGCCATCTTCGAAACCCATCGCGGCGTAAGAGCAAGTTTCCGCTACGCTGAGCTGCACTGCACCGCGCTGAGCTACGCTGCGCTGCGTTCCCTCCATATAACGGCTAATAAATGGCACGGCTGCAGGTCTGCTGCTGTATCTGTGCCAGAGTTCAGGCGCTTGACCCCTCACCCACAGAGGCAGCGAGCCAGCACGCAAACACCACTCGCAACAGTGACAGACCCGCGCCGCGCCGCACTGCCTCGCCTCCAACGTTCATCCACTTGACACGCCAGCAGATTAATAAAAACTATCTCCCCCGACGGTTTACATAATCCTGCCACCAGACGCTGCAATCACGACTCAGCGGACACAGACCTGGTTTAGGGGTTAAGGTCTAAAGTGTTCTGCCTGCCTTCCCTTCCCGGCTTCTGTTCCTGCACAACTATGCCACGGTGGTTTGTTTTCGCTCTCCCCATGTCCTGATCTGATGCTTGGGTTTAAATTGGGTGTTGGCTGACCAGAAGCATGTGGATTACATTTGAGCAGGAACATAGCAGCGCTTCAGTGCTCTTCTTCTAAAACTCCCGAGCCGTCACTAAAGTGTCACTGTTGATGTTCCACCAATCATCACTTCTTAATGATGTTCTAGGTTCCTTTAATGGCTTGTGGTCTTTTTGACTGCACAGTGGGTTACCGTGTTCTCTGACTCAAGGATGTAGCCATGAGGACTCTGGATATGCTGGATATGACATCACGACTGCAAAATGGGCACCTATGGTTGGTAGGGAGTGGGCAGCGTTAGATGCCATGTAATTGCCAGTTGTGCTGCTGGCTCCTACCATGGAAGCCTCACTTATGGATGCCCCTGCAGAAGGTAAAACTACCACAGCAGTTAAAGGGAACACAACTGTGGTGGGCAGGAACCAAAGCCTACAAGGTGAAAATGTTGGGTAACAATAAAATAAATAAAAAATGGTTCCATCCAGCCAGACGAGGCTGTGGCAGTTTCCAGCTGGCATTTAAAGAGGCAGATGATGATTGCAGAACAAGTGGAAGGACGAAGTAGACAGAGACAGAGGGAGAGAGAGGGATAGAGAGGCAGAAGGAGAAGAGAGATGATGAGAGGGTTTTTATAAGCAGTCATTAGACATAACTGCACACAGACAGGCAGAGACCGATTCACACTTCAGGAATGCTTGCGATGAGTTAGTGACCGCATGCGAACATACAGAGCCTGTGAAGGAATGATGACCGCCGCTATAAAAGTGCTAAAAAGAAGAGGGAAAGAGAGCGGGAGATGGGGGAAATAGCACAGGAAAAGAGAGCGTAAGCCCGAACCGTCCAAGGAACTTCCTCACAAATCACATGACGCAATCTCAGAAATGGGTCCAAAACTTGTCTTTCCCTCAGAGAGAGAGAGAGAGGGAGAGAGAGGGAGAGAGAAAGAAAGCGAGAGAGAGAGAGGGAAGGAAAATGGGGAAAAGTAGTAAGAGCAAGAGAAAGACAGAAAAAGAGAGAGAGAGAGGGGAAAAAAGAGGAGAAGAAGGGGGGAACACAAGGCAATACGTTGTAGCACATACTTCTGGCCGGGTCACCCCGCGTCCAGAACACACATAAAATAAGCAAGACCTCAGCTGAACTCCAACAATGCTGAACTCTCGCCATCTCGCTCCAAAACAACAGGCCGGGCCCGTTTTAGCCCAACTACAAGGCCCATTTCTGCACAGCACAAACTTCAGCCCTGCGCAGATACACAGGGGGGCACCTATTTGGACCTTTAATGAGCTATGCAGACCACTCACGGGCCTCTACGAACACTGTAGCCTTGCCTGTAAACACTGCCAGTCCAGGGCTTGAAATTAACTTTTTTACTTATTGTCCCACAATGGTCCAGAATTCTATTTTGCATTGTCCTGGATGTACAAACAGTGTCCCTAATGTTTTTGTTTTTTTCCAGAACCAGTGCCTGGCCATAATATGTCAGGTTTATTTACATTGCTAATGTGTACTACATCTCCTGCAAGTGTCATCAAAACAATGCCTAACTTGGCAGGGCATATTAAGTGCACCACCGGAGATATGCAATAAACAGATGCCTAATACATGCACAACACACAATATGAAAAGGTGTACAAACCACCACTCATATCTACATCGTTACTGATTGATACTGTCAGGTCACAAGTTTGCCTGGCAAATGGACTATTTTAGGTCTTAAATGGAGCACTCAAACTTTAGAACTAGACTAGCTAACCTCAAATGTTTTTATTAACACAGGAAGGCTATGTGGGTAATGTTAGCATGATTCAATTTAAAACGTTATGATTAAACAACATCCTTGTGGCTTTTGGTCTCTAATAACATGAATTATAGTTCACATTATATTGTCAAGTTTTTATGGTACATACATGAGGGTAAAAGGAGGGTAAAACAGAGACTGATCCTAACTGCAGCACTTGACTTAGCTAGCTTCCTGTAGTAGCTACTTGCTATTGTTGCCTTTCTGGTTGTACTTTTCCACAGCATTTTCAAACAAATTTCACTCTGGAGGGTGATTTCAAAAGTTTGATAACATAGTGCATGACAAATAACTTTATTTAGCAATCAAGAAACCCTTTTAATTTCGCTGTTCATACATTTTTGTTAAAAATACTAAAACTAGATATCCATATGTAATTACTTTGCAAATAACAAAAAAATTTAAAAAAAAGCAAGTAAATCTTATTCTTTCTTATCAACAGTTAAATTTTCTGATAGCCTTCTGTCGATTAGTTGCATTTGCAGGCTGTGATGGATGCAACTTGCAGGAAAAGCTGCCAACAGCTGAGGGAGAGATAGAGCGCAAACTGTGAAAGGTTTCGTGGCATGTGTGGAGCCAGGTGCAATGGCCACTGTATTTTCACTGCGCATTTTTGTTGAGATCATTCCAAATGACAATTTTGTGTTTTGTACGTATGTAGCCTAATGACTTAGCAAATAATGTACATTTTGAAGTTTGCTTTAGCATTTCCTAACGGTCCCGGAATTGTCCCAGACATAATATGTTTGTGTCCCAGTAACAACTTTTATGGTCCCCAGGACATCGCAACACCGGGAGACCGTTAATTTCAAGCCCTGAATCCGCCCTGAAACCAGGCTTTCAAAAGCAAATCCAGTAAGTGGACTACCTACCCACAATCTACCAGAATATCAAAGCTCACATTTTATAAGATTGGCCTTTTCATCGCAAATATAAGGTATAAGCTGTGGAAAGAGAGAGGAGTTAAGCAACAGAGATGTGAAAGTCCAGCGAGAGTTTTCAGGGAAAACGAAAGAGACGGAGAGGCAGAGAGAGGGAGAGCAAGTGAAAAGGATGAAAAGCAAGCAGTGAAAGAATGAGAAGACCAAAAAGGCAGGCCTAAAACTCAAAGAAAGTGAAAACTGTTGAAAAGAGCAGAAGGAAAAAAATAGACCTGGCTCACGAGCCCCAGCTAGCACTGTGTTTGATCAGACCATCCATCTTGACCTCTTTCTCTCTTTCCCGTCTTCCTCCCTCCCTCCCTCTCTCTCTCTTTCCCTCTCTCTGCATTCACACATCTCTCGGCCCAGCTATCGCATGCAAACATATATGAGTGACAGAGAGTGAGCGGCGCATGCTCTCTCCCTCCCTCCCTCCCTCCTCTCTCGTTTGCTCGCTCGCTCAGTATGGAAAGGGTGGGGAGAGGAGGGAGTGTATGCGTGTGTGTGTGTGTGGGGATGGGGGGTTGGGGGGGGGGGTCTGTGTCCTATGCTCCACATCCAACAACCCACCGCCGCGCCCCCCTGCACCCCCCCCCTCCAGCCCCTAGCCCCCCTTCTGCATGCTATCCCCCCCTCGCTAACACACCACGAGGGAGGACAGCAGCCACCCCTCACACTGGGCCCCTCTGGAGAGGCGTACAGACAGAACGAGTAAAAAAAAACGAGAGAGAGAGAGAGAGAGGGAGCGGGAGCAGGAGAGAGGGAGGGAGGGGGGGAGTGGACAGAGGGAGTGAGAGAATGCAAGAGAAAGTTTTTAAAATATGAGGGAGAAAAATGACAGGAAAATATGGTGGAGAGTGGGGGCATGTGTGTGTATGTGTGTGTGTCTGCGTGTGTGTGAGAAAAAGAGAGAGAGGGAGAAAGAGAATGAGAGAGACACAGAGAGAAATATGTAATGACCAGTGAGAACATTCAGGTCTGGACTTCATGGTACAGATTTGACCACAACAGCGCTCTTTAACTACCACAGCAATAACAGATTTAACTCTTTTTGCCCTCTCTGAAGCATTAGGGCTATCGTAACAAGCAGCTTCCTCAATGGGACTGCGACGTCTCCAACATATCGTCAGTGAAACAATGAGGACAGCGCAGCACTAACGGTCTTGGCCCAAATAAACAACTCTCACACAACAAACCTTGAGGTTGGTGCCCATCCACACAAATCTGCTTCTCAGACGCAGCGTAAACGGTGATCCAAAACAGCTTGACTCACAGCAATCTCTGCTATCCATTGTCATAAAAAAAAGACTCAGCTTTCAGGCAAAGTCATCAAGTTAACCACAGCTTTAGACTGGGGCACTGGCTAATCTGTTATATGGATATGCAGTTAAGTAGTAAAGCAGTAATAACAGCTCTACTAAGTGAAAACTGGTTGTTTATTATGCATTCAAATTAGGCATGTGGTGCAGACAGTCAAAAGAATGGGGGCAGGGGGTGGGTAGAGGGGTCCCATCTACCAACACACGATGCCCAAAGGCTAAACGGACCCTTAAGAGCTGACAGCCACCACAACTCCAAACACTTTTTACAGCGCTCCATATATCAGCCACAACGTGGCCGGGACCGCGAGACGACACAGGTATGCACAGGTGCACGGCCATACCATAGGCGAGAGTGAGTGTGAGGGTAAAGGCAGGTACCAAGCTCGCTGTCGGGCGGGAACAGAGGGGGTCTGGAGTGTACCATTCCTGCTCTACTGCGGGGTCCACCACTCCGCGAGCGTAGCACCAGTGGGCCAGCAAAGGCACGAGGGAGGCTCCATTTCACTGCCTAACCTAAAGATGGATGCCACATGTCTCTTGCACGCCTAACTTTTTTTTTTCTCCCCCCCCCCCCCCCCCTCACATTTCTCTTATTTTGTCTTTTTTAGTCGAGGGGTTTTGGAATGAAGGGACAAAACAAGTGGCAAAACAGGCCAGCGTGCAGAGAGAGAGAGAGAGAGGAAGAGAGAGGGAGAGAGAACGAGGGAAAGAGGGAGAGAGAGGGAGAGAAGAATATGGAGCATGTGTTAGGAGGACAGCGAGACAATCTGGAACAGTACGAGCAAGTGTGTATGCGTATGAGCTGAAGGTCCCCGTGTGTAACATGGGACTGGAGCCAGGATATCGGCGCTAATCTTGTTACATGCTTGTGTATCTCATGCTCCTTCAAGGCAAACGGACATAACAGAAGTATTTCCACAATACAGGGGACAGCTCCTTGATGAAACCCTAAGCTGTGCGTTTCACTGTGGCTCACAGTGAGTGACCTCTTAGCCCACCCAAAGGAACACTCCCTGGGCATTAAAAGAGCAGGTTGTTCTGCACCATCAAAGCCAAAACTTTTCCGATAACTTTACAGTATTGCTTTTACCTAAAAACAGAAAGCCATTGACTTGCCACTTGTTTAAGTCCACAAAAGCAGAACCTATCTGACTGGAGAGTGACTGACTAATCTCTTTCTTATTTTTCACATAGGCAAAGGTCTGTTGTTAGCCCTGACTGATGGCTTTTGCTGCCGACATCGCTGGGAGTTAACTTCCCTGCGTGACACACACACACACACACACACACACACACACACAGTGAAAAAAGACTACCTTTGAACAGTCCAATCATTTAGTGATCAGGAGGTTTAGACCATGTGACAGGAGCCACTTAAACCATTCCAAGATGGGGTAAGATACTGGGCAGTAAATGGCGAGGGGATTCCGGTGTTAACCTTTTTCATGTTCTGGAGATATGCATCACTTGTTTTGGCAGATTTTCTACTCAAAATACTCTATTCATTAGCTATGACAATATCATTAAGAAACCAATTAAAAATATAGAAAATAGTTTACGTTGATTTAAAAAAAATGAGCAGGTCCATAAACAATGCATTGGATTACAAATACAGATCAGATATATGTGTGACAATTTGTGTGTGTGTGTGGTTGCAAGCATTTGTATGTGTGCATGTGTGTGGCCTCGTGTTTGTTTGTGTCAGTGTGTGTGTGTGCATTTTGTATGCCCAAGATAAGGGTCAATCTTTAGTTGCAGAACACAAAGGTAAAGCAAAGTGCTTTTGTGACAAAAAACTAGCAAGTCAAGCTTATCCAGTGTAACGAATTTCACTTTCCTGTGCCTCAATGAAGTAATTTTTTTCACCAAATGAATCTCAATCACTCAACTCCTAGCAACAGAAATTACCATACCTTGACGGGTAGAACAAAATGACCAGTGAGAATCTTTTCCCTTTCTTTGTCTTTGTAAATAATACACTGCTACAACAAATAGGTCACCATCAAACGAGACATTTGACAATAGTAATTTCAGCGCATACTTACCTGATCATCTAATGCTAAAACCTCTGTGGATTTACAGACTTTCACAATATTTCACGGACTTCATAATTTAAAATACATAGCTATAACAACTGCATTGCCAATATTTTAATTCATAAAATGTAATATTAAATAAGTCATTGACAATTGTAGTTTCAGTAACGATTAATGGATGAGCAAAATATGATATAACTACGAGTGCAATTTTATACAATTCCAAAACAATTATCGAAGACGACACAGGAAAAACAACCACGAATGGATACATTTGAGCACTACATTTGCTCTCCAACTTCGACACTTTGCCTCGCCGAATATTCTGACAAATAAGCAGACAACTTCGTTGTAATTACTCTTTTAAGGCACTTTCAATGCAATTTACAGCATGTGGTGGTTGTTCACGTAAAGACAGAATGTTCGTTTAGTTGAGTAAACAGAACACAGATCTTGATCCCAGACAACGTTAGCTACAGCTAACGTTCAGAAGACTTTTGATAACTAGCCTTATACACAAATTATGAGGGGTGCGTTGATGAAATATGCAGTAATAAACCGTGTTAAAGACAATGTTATTACAAATGCTACGTAAATAACTGTCATCATGTCATTAATGTGCACGCACAAATTAAGCAACATTCTTCGATAACTTCAGCAGAGAAAAATAACGCTACCGTTTATCGTCAGCTAACGTTAGTGCATCTTGGGCCTAACTTTATAGTATCTATACAGCGGAAACATTCGCTAAGTGAAGCGGAATGTTTCGAAACGAATACAATTGTATGGGAATGGCTATATGAACTACTGAAGTATTTAAACGTGTAGGTGGGTGTCTTAACAAGTTAAATAGTCAGGAGAAAAGCACCGTCTTACCTTGTACTGTTTCATGCCCGTCGTTAGACCTGGTGGTAAAGGAACAGCCGACTTGCCCGCGACTCAAAAGGTGTGCACCAGCTACGAAGTTTTCCACGTTGTGCAACTTGCCAAGATCTGTGCTGGCTGCTATCTAAAAATAAAATGGATACGCAGAAATACTTCAAAGAGTAGAATATGGCACTGTGCTGCTGTGCCACAGTTCCAATATTTTCTGAATGGTATTTTCTGGGCTGGCATCAGTTACTTGTGCCGCGACTAGCTGCATGATTCCTTTTTTAAAAGCCGAATCCAGTCCAAACTGACAAAAGCGCAGTCACTTGCGCAGGTTACCTAACATAGTCTAACGTTAGCTGTTGTGTTTTGAGTTGCTGTTAGCTTACACGTTATTGCTGGAAGAGAATTAGCAAAAATACGCGTTGTTCTTAACCTGAACAGAACTTTCCTGACCAACACCAATCGCCCAGTCTTTTTCCTATTGGCAAAGTAACCTAACAACTACCTAGTAAATCACGGACATTTAATGCCAAGAACTTAGTTAGCCAGCTCGCTCGCTAACAGCACGCAAGAGACACGAACACAACACGCCCACTGACTCACCAGCCTGAGCCTGATCCGCAGATAGAGGTGTTTGCTCCGCTTCAGACTACTAGCACTCCCACGTTGGGATTCGTTAGCTAGCGAAGGGATTAGCTAACGTTAGCTGATTTTGTCTGGGTAAACGACTATGTCGCTAGCTAGTTGTCCCCGTTCTTCGTGAAAACCCCGAGCCTCGCAAGCTCGGGATACGGCGTTTGCAGCTTGGATAACAATAGCCAGTCCACCTAATTCTGTATTTTTTTCGTCGCGTTATTTCTCCTGATCTCTGCGTCGTAATAATGCAAACTTTACAACCCCGCTTGTTGAGATGGAAAAAAATGTTCAACTTGACCCTAAATAGCTAGAGATCACTTTGGCAAGCCACGCCTCGAAGCTGGTCGGAACGGTGTGTTTTTCCTCCAATCACAGATCAAAGTCGCCGTCTGCGCGAGTCTGCTGTTTCGGTTGGTGTGACATCGAACGACACGCGCTCTGTGCTTGGTCAATTCCAACGCTCGTAACGCGCTTAGGGGAAATCTCCCCTCCCCACGAAAACACATATCCACGGACACACACACGCAGTTACACTCAGCCTCTCTTACACATACATACTCGCACAAAGACACACACAAGCACAAACCAGGGGTGTGTCATGACGTCAGGAGCAGTGAAGAGGTAAACAACTCTGTCCGCGTGAGGTTTAAAGCATCATATCATGCCGCAATCACGGGGGGTGTGGTACACACTGCATATTTTCACAATGCCTGTCATCAGGACCAATACTAAAATCGTCCGAATCGCATAGTTATATTGCCTTTCGTGAATCTTATAAAGAGAGATAAGTGGTATATTTTTCATGGAATATCATTGTCAGAGTTTTCAGCTCTTTTACAAAAAATGATAGGCTTATGCATAGGCCTATTATTAAACAGCAGTTAGGTTAGAGTGAAGCCTATCGAATATTCTGCTGTTTTTGTTGATAGCCTACTTCCCAAATCCCTTTTCGAGACCGAAAGGAACGAAAAGCTGAGATTATCTTCAATCACTTCAGCTAGTAGCCTATATGTGCAGGCTAACTGGCAATATGGTAAGCTAATGAATCAAAACTGTGTACTGAATTTATCTGCAATTACTTTGCTTGTGCTCTATATTGCCATGACGCTATGGGTAAATAGGTTGCCGACCAAGAGATGGGGGAGGGGTACACATGTATGTGTGTGCATGCCTGCATGCGTGCATGTGGAGGGTGGGTAGCCAAGGTCGGGGATACAGAGCAACTGGGGGAAGTGAAACAGAGGGAGGGAGGGGAACGGAAAAGAAAAAGATGTGGAGAAAGAGCTTCACGGGCTTGGAAAAGGACAGAGAGAGCGAATACGAGAGAGAGATTTTTTTATTGTTATTTACATGTTATCACATTGTTATAGTTGATTGTCATCGCTGTACATTTTTCAGCCTCTTCATTGCAATGCTTTAGCAATACAAAGCTACTTTCATATTCCTAACACTGAACTAAAAAATCAAGGGATAAGGGTAGTGTTTCAATTACAACAACTAACGGGAAGTGCGAAGGAGAGAGGCCCCATCCTGTATCCTCCACTCTTTCCCATCACTCCCACCCTCAGGAACATGGAGGCCATTGTCTGTCTAGACATGCAAGAGGCCACACTTAGGGTACAGTGGAGGTTTGCTGGGGCATTTTTTCAAATCAAAAACAGACCTCTCGGAGAGCAGTTGCGGATATTTACATTACTGATGCATGCATTCAGGGCAACGTGCCACGAAGAGCACACGGAGGAAGCCACTTTAAGTCCTGTTTGAGCTGGGTGGCAGGGCTTAGTACATGTAGTATTTCAAGTCCATGAAGAGTAATTCATTTCCCTGCAAAGTTTATAATTGGTTACCAGCCTTTTGGACATGAGTGTGAATGATATTTTGCATCATATTTATGAATCAACATGTGCAGTCACCTGCTATTGTTGTGATAGGCCTATTATATATATCTTTAACAAATTTGTATTACTATAAAGGACTTATAATGTACAAGAAACGTGTCAGTACAGGTGTTATAAAGCAACAATAAGAATGTATTTGCCACCTGGCAACCCTAGTGTCATCTTTAAATTCACGTTGATTGTATTTTATCATGTAAAACAAACAGTCAAACTCACCTGCTATGCCTACTCACTGCCGAGGTTATATGCACCATTATTCATGGTTCATGACACAGAAATCTCAGAAAAATGTTCACAGCATATTATGAGCAGTAACCAACACCAGATGACAGGCGGTATGGCAAGTTTTTAACCTGTGATGTATGTGTACTCCCACCTGATATGTTACTGATGTTTGTTGTTGAATTTCAGGACATTAATATACATTGAGCCAAACCTATAATATGTGTACTGATTTGCTACACTAAATTAATGGCATACATTGTTAATACACAACAATGGCAGTATGTACTGTGATTTGCCTGTGGTGATTAACATAAAGTGCTGTCTTGTTAATTACATGTGACATTCCATTTAAGCTAAAAAAAATGTGTGTTATTCACTCAGTCTTCGAAGCTGTCTAAGTGTTGAAAAGCCCATTGCTTTTTGAGAGGTTTGTTCACAGTGACGTAACCTCATCAATAGCTGTTTGTGTCATAAAAAAGCACGTTTTTTCAGATACTTTCAAAATTTCAGCTGTGAATCATATGTGGGAAGGGGGGGTGGCGGTTGCTTAAAATGTCAGCACACTCCGTTGTGTAATGGGAGTACTTTATGGGTTGTTTAGACTATGTCAGCTTTTATTTACACTGTGATTTATTGCTACCTAAATCTTTTCAACATTCCTGTGACTTTTCCTGACGATTCCTTACCCCCCTTCTTCCTTTCATTACCTTACTATTTTCCCCACTCCCCTCTCAACTTTGTTCCAATTCCCACGTGGCATAAGACGGTATAATAGTGATAAATAAAAGCATTTCAGCCCGAGTCGGAATGGCGTGGCTCTCTCTCTCTCTCTCTCTGCCTTTTCTAACACTCCTCCCCCAGACATGCAAGACTTTCCTGTTACCTGCTTTCTAAAACCAGGGCACCTTCAGAGTGTCACTGGTATCAGTGTTCAGGACCATTTATAGGCTCATGGCAGACAATGACATGCTTGGCTTTAGCTGAAACTGATTCCTATCATTATACTGTATAGAATACATCACCTTTCACATGGACTTATGCTGGTGTCTGCTTTACCATTTCCAGCCGTATATAAACAAGGAGGGGTCAACAATAGTAACGTTAACCCAAGGTGCTTGCATGTTAAAATATACATGCAGAGGATAAATCAAACCGGGTGTGCTTTACACGAGAAAATTAAAATGAAGAAAAATAAGAAATTGAAATCAGTAAATCAGGAAACTGTAGGAAAAATAAACATGGATTAAAATTCAGTGTAGAGACAGTCAATAGTCAAAACCATTTTAAAAAAGATATATGTAAATATGAATAGACAGAGTTTCAATATAAAATGCAACCTAAAAAGCTGCTTTTAATCTAAGGAAGTTGGTGAAAGGGAAAGCTCAACATTATTAACTCAGAAATGCAGATACATAAAAGAGGTGATTAAACGTTTGTTGTTTTACTTTTAAGATTGCCAGCTATTCTGTTATAAGACATACTCTTTGATTTGCATTTAAAACTATTGTACTTCAAGAAAAAAATAAAAGTTAGTTTAGTTTAGTTTCTTGTTGATATGTTTTGTAACAATATTCATGTAAGTCATTGAATGCTAACATCATAACTAAACTTGCCTCAGTTGACCCTAATTAGGCTGGTTCTTGGTCTACTGCCAGAACACTAATCTACACACTAGCCCTAGTACCTGCTTTACTTATGCACTCAAATTTATTTGTAAATCATTCTCGCATATGTTACACTGCACTGCACCAGTTTTTATGAAAGGGTTACTGTATATGTTTTTAACACCTAGGGTTAGTTATGTTTCAGAAATACTTTAGATGAAAGTTTTGCCCTCTCCATGGCATTGGAAATCCTAGGTAATACTAAAAGCTATATTATGTAATTGGAAAGTCACACAGTATAGTGATTTTGCAGGTCTTAAAGACAAAGAAGGTAAGATAAAAGTGTACAATGTAAAATTAAAAAACAAACAAACAAACAAATAAAAACAGTATATTGCATTATGAGGATGGTGATAATGTTTGTGGGACAGGAATTGAGTAAACGAGTGTATAGTGGAGGAAGGGAGAGAGGAGTGGGGAGGCCTGGATTGTGTGGACTTTGACTGTTTAAGTTTGCTGTCGTGATCTATAGTAACCGCTGCCCCCTCCAGCCTGGGCCTGCTGTTATGCAACACCCAAAGCCCCTTGCTTTGGTCTCAGGAACAGGCTCCCATTCCCTCTCTCTCTTTCTCTTTCTCTCTCTCTGCCCCCCTCTCTCTCTCACGCTTCAGCTCACTTGTTACACTGGTGTTTCATTACCTCCTTGGTTCTTGTCTGCACATTGCTTTTACACACCATGTTTTTAGTTAGTGCTGTTTAGGTAAATGCTGTTTCCAGAGAGCGCTGTCTTACATGACAATAGGCTACCAATTTTAGCTTGTACTTAGTCAGGAATGTATATTCACATAACATAGTTTGGGCTCTGGTGTCAGAACCTAAAAAAACAAAAAACAACAACAGCTTCAGCCATGACATACTGTACCAATTCAGTGTGAACAACAGGCTATCACCTAGATAGACTCTTGCACCTTGCAGGGCTATTACTTGTTAAAGTTACCATTTTTGTTACTCCTTTTTAACTTTTCTCCTTTATTTCTATTTAATGTATTAAATTATCTGATTAATATAATACCGGTTAATTATTAATTCTATTAAGCACTTAGCTTAAAACTACATCAAGGAGGCATGTGGCTTTTCAAATGCATAATTCCAGGATGTTGCTTTTCTATATCAGTAAAAAAAAACATGTTACTGCAAAGTTTTCAGTGGAGCACTGTCATATGTAGTCCATCAATCATGGTTCCTGTGCTGCAATAAGTATCATATCCAAGTTACTGCCATGGCACAGCTACACACACACCCACACTCACACACACACTGTTCTATTTACACTTGACCCTTGCTGGTTGACATTATTGGGATTCTTTGACCAGGAGAGTGTTTACAGAGGAGGCTAAAAATACTGAGGTTTGTGAAAGATTCAGTTTGTACATTTTCTTCAAAAAAGTTAACATGGTGTTGCAGAGTGTCTCCTCCTCCTGTACAAATATAACATTTCAGTCACAGCAGCACACACTTAGCTCACTATTCTTACATGCACCATTAAGATGACATCCACTTCATATTAAAGACTACATTTTAAAACTGATTTATTTCACGTATTTTACTGTAATAACAACATGGCAAAAAATAAGTGCAGTTTCTTCAGGCACATTTTAGCCTACAAAAGGCCTCAGCCAATCCACATAGAAATCAAACAACTGAGTATTTAAAAAAAATCTTCCCTGCTTATTCCAAACAACTAGGCCTATGTGCTGTGATATGGACTGGCATACAGAGACAACACTAAAGGCCAAGATAGGTTATCTGACTGACAGGTTACTGACAGAGGTTTTAAGCAGGATCGATAGCAGAAAAAAATGTAGGACTACTATTTTTCAAATACTGCAACTTGTCCGCATGGACAGGGGATTGGTGAACCACGGAGGAAGCTAAACATTTTCTTATGCTAAAACCTTTCATACCGCTGTCTTCGCCCCATCTTATCGCTAACCGCAATAGGGAATTCAAAGGCTGTCATGAATGAAATGGGACGACTACGGCCTTTTAATCCGTCTAGTCTGCCATGTTTACTCCCTAAAGAGGCGCACGTCGCCCTCTACCGACTCAGTAAATAAGTAGGTTATCCTGGAAGCCACACAGTGCCCCATGCATTCTTTCATGGCAACAAAAGTGCTACCTACCCAGATAACCTGGCTACTGTCTGCTCGTATAGCTAGGTATCCGTACAATAAATAAACGGCAACGTTACTATATCTTAGGTTATTAGTGATATTTAAGTCGTTATTGCATTGCCGAGCTACATTCAACGTTGGTGTTTTTCTTTTTTTGGAAACGTGCGCGGAAGGTACAATACAGTTTAGGTTAATACAGGTTAATTGGACAAAAGCTACGTGATAATGAATCAACATTGCAATACAAAAGTAATCTATGCTAAAATTATGAAAATAGGTCAAACTAATTTTATGTTTATTTTCCGTTAGCTTCCGGGTCAATGTAGTGGTGGTCCCATGGTGTAATGGTTAGCACTCTGGACTTTGAATCCAGCGATCCGAGTTCAAATCTCGGTGGGACCTCGTCCTTTTGAAGTGTGGATTCCATGCTAAAAGGTCGACGGGAGTTCGTGGAGTTGTGTCGTTCGTGGTATAACAGTGGAATTGAGGCACCGCCTGTGAATAAACTTGTCAAGTGGAGTTGATACAGTGCAGCGATCATCACAATGGGGAGTCAATACAGACGTGGTAAGGAAGTAGCAGCAATGCGCAAGACTATAATAGGCTACAGTGAGACACTATTGTAAGTCTGCAGTGCACTGAAATGATGGTGTCCACGTGGAGTAATGTTCAGGAAACGTATAATACGTTGAAATATTGATGCATGCAGAGGTATAATAAATACAATTAAGGAAACATATTTCATGAAAACATCACTTTATTTTTTGCATTTTATTCAAAAATAGCATGTACATTTCATTTCCACTATAACTTCAAAAATACTTGCAGATGATGAAAATATATTACTTTATAAGGTATAAAGATCATCAGGCAAAACAATTCGTTGTCTCTTATACAAAATGCTCAACCATAGCCTACAATGTGGGAATTAAATATAAAAGGGAAACTAAAAGAGCTTTGGTATAAAACCCAGTGGGTTGAATCGTGGAATCTGAAACGACAAGAACCTTGGTCTAGCAAGTGACCCATGTTTTCACCTTGTGGAAACTAAAATTGCATCTTTTCCAGCAGTGTGTAATCCCAGTAGCCTAATTATTATTTCTGTATAAACAGAGAAGGGAATAGGCTACCTTTTCCCTTGTTTGCAGCTCACTAAAGGGCAGTTATCATAAGACATGATGATGTTACTGTACTGGGGTCCAAAATAAGCAAACTGCTTTCGCAAACCCCATCCACTTCATGTCAATGTCTCATACCATATTATAACATTTTATTAAATAGTGAATCACAGAGGGTAACAATGACTTTGTTAATAGTTTTGTTTACCTGAGAAGGTATCATGCTAATTCGCCACCTGTGCAGCAGATTGGCAATTTTACTGGATTTGACCCTCCTTTTCTGAATTAAAATGATTCACGTTCCAAAAAAAAAAAAAATCATAGTAAGCGGAAATCCCTAAAACACTCAGAATATTAAAAACAGAAACACTCTTCTTCCAGTCACGGGTCAGAGGCTGCCTGCAAAAGTACTGCCACAATTATCGACTGATACAGTCACATTCCATCGGACATATGCAGTATCACTTTCACTTCTCTGTACCCTCAGACCAAAAGGACACTTTGTGAGATTCCAGAAAAGATAATATGCTCTATTTTAATACTGAGAAAAACAAAAGACTTGGCAGTAGGACATTTTCCAAATAGCCATAAATAGGTATCATGTAACGTTACTAAATATACATTTGTGTGTAAAAGTTTTGTTTAAGGTTGTTGATAATTGACCTCAACAACCAATCACATCACACTCTACTCCTTGAACCACTGTGTTGTTTGCCAATGGTCAGTTATGACCTGGTCTGGGTCACCAGTTATCAGTACCAGAAGCATGTGCACATCATACCTTTTGGTAACTTTTTTTACATTAATTGTTATGGCTGAGCCTTTTTAAAGGCCAGTATGAAATCTGTTTGGAGCTAAACAAACACTAAGGCTGTGAAGCATAACTTGGATCATTTTCTCTCACAGTTTTCGTTATTTACAACCACTTCCGACTGCAGTAGAACAAAGAGTACTTTCACTCTTTTTGTGACCCAAAAGCATAATTTGTGACCCCAGCTTTCTTTGCAACCCACCATATGTTTCTCTTTCTTTATTCTCCTTTTTATTTGAAAAAAATGCATTAAATACTAATAAAAAAGTACAGTTTCACAAATATGAATAAATGTGTGACTGATTGTAAGGAAACATCTGCATTATTGCATCACAACTCTCTCTGTTTGTCTGTCTTTCACTCCACGCCCTTCATTAAACATAACCCTAACCAACATAACATTACCCTCACCCGTATAAGAAATTACATTTACATTGTCCTTATCATACACTTTCTTTTTCATGTCCACTTTCTTGATAGCGCAACAGAGGGCTCAAAGCTCTTTTTTTTGAATGCTCTCTCTCTCACATTCACATTCACACACACACACCGCACACACACACACACACACACACACACACACACACACACGCACACAGACACTTCTTTCTCTGTCTCTTGCTCTTTGTCTATCTGCCGATCTCCCTCTTTTTCTCTCTCTATCTCCTGAACTGTGGTCCCAGCATGACTTTGTTGATAAAGTTGACAATGGCGGTAGCAGGTTGCTCCGGGTCCATCTCGGCAAACAGGTGGCAGACGTTCTCCGACGAGCTGCTCGTGCGCTTGGCCACAAAGCCAAACATCCTGCAGCAGGACAAGAGAGGAGAAAGCCAGGTCACCTTACATACTAACACCAGCAACAACGGACGCAGGCTGAGAGAGGTGTTTAGGTTGACCAGAGGAGCGATGGAGAGATATCTGCCGCACGGTTTATGTTCTCAAGGGGGGAACTCGTGTTGGTGTTCCAGCATGTGTTGATAAGAGTGACTCGCCGGTGCTTATTGATATATACATTGCGATATTAGCTTTTGTAAACTGACAGAGTACAAAAACATAAATGGACATGGTATGTTATGTATAGGTTACAGTATGTATATGCTGTGTGGGATCTGTATGTCCGCTGACATAAACTCGAGTCATGCAGAAATTCAAACAAGCCAGGCTCAGTGGGCCCTGACCATCAGTGCAAACATACACATGTATGTATGTATGTCGGGGAACCTGGGTGTCGTCACACACACACAGAATGGAGCACAGGAAGACCAGAATGGAATGCATGAGGAGAAGAGGTGCACAAACCGGCTTGGGAAAGTAAAAGTCCTGCTGTGTGTTCCTTCTGCCTGTGCCCTTTAAACAAGTGGCTTTACTCACTGGCTCATCGACCCAAGCTGAAGAGTTGTGCTAATTAGGATCAGCTGATTCAGCAAATTAGCTGGAACAAACATGTGGCAGGACTTTTTTACTTTCTAAACCCAGCATGTTTTCCTCTGATGAAGACCAGTGACAGTGACACACACACACACACACACACACACACACACGAACAGCACTTACTTGGTAGAGGCATTACTATCAGCATTAGTCCACCTGAAGCACAGACAAGAGAGACAAGACAGGACTGAGGACCACATGGTCAAGCAGGATGGAAATGGAGAAGAAACAGCTTAAGGAAATGACCACAGTGAGGCAATGGTTCACAGTTCTTTTTTTCAGATGGTAAACGTGAAGCCATGAGAATATTAGTTAATGACTTGAGAAAGTACACGTTTGTGGTTGACACACAGAACGCTTCAAACAGAGCAGAAATATGTTTGATGTGCCGTTGTTCACAGATAGGCACGGCATGTTATACAAACCCTCTCTCACTGGACAGGCTTACACAGAGGATGATCTGACAAGCGGTCAAGTCTTGGGGCAAGACTGACAGAGAGACACAAGACAGGCACTGTCCAGGACTCAACAGCTGCCACACACACACACACACACACACACACACACACACACACACACACACACACACACAAAGAAACACACACACACACACACACACACGGCAAAGCATAGCGAGCAGTGCGTATGCAGGGCAGAGGCATATATAGGCCTCGCGCTCGCATTAAACATGAGAGCGTATCAGATTCAAGGCCGGGGACTTGCATTACAACGGCCGGCAGCACAGCTGTCGCATACAGTTCCAGGTAAAGGAAATCCGGCCTTGGGACACACACACACACACACACACACACACACACTACTGTAAGAGCCGCTCGGCTTTTTGGGACGACCCTAGCGGCACGCTGAGGTTACCTTTGATCCTGAGGGTCCACGCTGCTGAAAGTCACGCTGTTGATGGGGTAGTGCCTCCTGAAAAACACTCTGCGGAGGAGACAGGAGACAAAAGACATGACATTACATTACATTACACTTACACTTACACTTACACTACACTTAGCAGATGCTTTTCTCAGAAGCAACTTACAATAGAGGACACAAAAGGAACACATGGAAAACATTTGATAGGGAATACAGGATAATAGTTTGACAGAATAAAAAGGCTAGATCATTTATCTGTAGTGTAGTGCAGAGATTCTGCAGAGTGGAAAAAAACTATGAAAAACATTAAAAAAGACATGGTGAGAGCCTGAGATTCAGAGAACAACAACAATTGAGATGACAAGATTATTTACATGAACTTTAGTGTTTTAGTACGTATATCCGTGTTTCTCTCTCGGAGAGAGCATTTGGCTATCTGATTGGCATTGGCTTGCGCACCTGCGTTGGCTGTCTGTGAGCGTTATGCCCTGGGACGACACTTTGAAGTGGACCACTGTTGCCGAGGGGCGGGGCTCCTGACTCAGAGTGACCTTTGTTGCCTTGGAGATGGCCTGAGGTCCCGTCAAAGACTCGGTCTCCACGGAGTTCAGATAGAGGACGTTGCACGCTGCAAGAAGAAGAAGAAGAAGGACACCATTTACTCTCCTGATTCCTATCTCACCATCTGACAGAAAGCTGAGCGTGACCACCTCCTACTGGTTAAGGAATGCATTGCACCAGTGCAGCAAAAGTCCTGAATTCTGCCAAAACACACAAAGTATGCATACACAGCAGTTAACACATTACCACACCTGCCCCTTGCTTCAGTAGGTCTGCTGCTGTGCTGGTACTGGTACCACTCTGCAGCTCCTGAAGTTCTCCTACAAGATCTGAAAAAAAAGTTATACAAACAAGACACACAATAAAAAAAAACGCTCACACAGATAAAGAGAACGTTCCATTCTCCTGTGTGACATGGTGGTGATAAGGTGGTGATTTTCTTTCAGTGTCATTTTTGCGTTGGGGAAATTGCCTATACAAGAAGTCATACTAAATGTGGAGGATTCTCTTTATTAAGTGAGAGGCAGCATATTAAAGTACATTAACTAAAATAATGATTCATCATGCCCTCCAGTTCAACTGATTATATATTCAGCTCACTTAATAAATGCAGCAACTTTATTATGTACACTGTGGGTCAATGTAAAAGATATGTTTATGTGAAATGTAATTAGCATTGGGATCTATTAAAACACATTAACATTTTACTTGTTATTACAAAAAACATCAAACTAGGCAATTAAGTAATTCAAATACATTATAGACAGACAGACAAACAGACCTTTCTCTGGGATGCGTAGGGCACATGGCAGTGATATGGGGGTGATGGAGTGCTGGTACACCAGGGCGGATAGGCTCCCTGAGGGGGGGGGTGAAGCAAACGAGAGAGAGGAAGTTAGTGAGAACCAATGAAAACAGAGATGCAACACCAACACACCAGGCCAGAGGTGCTTCAGGTGAAGTCTAACCTTTCCAAGGCTATAAGCTACACATATGGCTTTAAAGCTTTTCCATAGCTATAGGCTACAAAATGTTTATTTTCTGTGTGTGTTTGTTTAAAGGTTATCGACTCCTCCTGGGGCTGTGACGCTTTTGAAAGCATGTATTCAGAGAACCTTGAGGTATTGTACTCTTCTTGCTATTCATTAGTCCTACTTTATGCATTAAAATGTCCTTGTTTACTAGTCACAGATTTATGCATTACTGTCAAATTAAGTAGTCAAGTAGTCAAATTAAGCTTGGACAGGTTTACTATTTGACCAGTGACATATGAATGCCTGTGACCTGTTAGTATTAAAATATAGTAAAATGTCTCATGTCTTTAAATTCTAATGGGCACTGTTGCTATACAACAACATGCCTCGCCTGTGAGTGTCCTGTACAATCCTTTCAGCGATGAAGGCCATTCCTTTTCTCCGTCACTTCTTGCTTTGTTACCCCTGACCTTTGTTTATAGTGGCTTGTTTTCTCTAACTTCTCTCTCCTGCATGACTCACGCAGTTGAGCGACCCTGAAGCTGTGGTGAAACAGTGCGCCTTTCTTTATCTAACCGCCTCTGTCCTGCCGAGTGGGAGAAACAGTATTATGCAACCCATTCATCTTCTGACGACTACTCATTGTGACCGCTATGCTTATCACTCCCTCTCTCTCTTCTCTTCCTCTCTTTTATTTTCTTTCAGTTCCTCCTCCAGGCGATCCTCTCTCTCTCTCACAAACTCTCACTCTGTCTTTCTCTTTCTTTTCTCTCCTCCCTCCATTCAAGTGCTCACCGAAGTAGGACTCGTTTTGGCATCCCTTGATCTTCACCCCACGGGGCCCCGTCTCAATCAGGAAGTGCCGCACGAGCTGTTCCAGGGGGTCGCCCCGGTTGCCATGGTTATTGACGTTGGGCGGAGGGGTGGCGACTTTGAGGGCGAGTCCGTAGGCACCTTGGAAGGAGTTGCTGTCTCGTATCAGGAAGGAGCCCGGCTCTTTGTCCCTCAGCACGGCAATGGCTGCGAGTACGGAGAGAAGGAGATCAGCTGATGAGTGATGTCACAACATCAAAGATAATAAGCACTAATTATCCCCTCATGGCCTAAGCCTACTCATTTGCCTTTCAGTGGCATTTTCACGTGGGGGGAAATTGTCTATACAAGAAGTTGTACTAAATGTGGAGGATTCTCTTCATTAAGGGAGAGGCTGCATATTAAAGTACATTAACTAAAATAATGATTCAAAGTCCTGTAGTTTAACTGATTATATATTCAACTCAATTAATAAATGCAGCAACTTTCTTATGTACACTGTGGGCAATGTAAAAGATATGTATATGTGAAATGTAATCTATTAAAACACATTAACATTTTACTTATTATTAGAAAAAAACATCAGGCTAAGCAAATGTAAATGTAAAAAGCAAAAGTATGAAGATACATTATAGACAGTCAGATAGACAGACAGACATTTTGATTGATTAATTGACAAACTGATGGGTTGATATACTGGTAGCTACTACATTGAACAACACTGGGCCACTTCTATAAAATACTGTTGGAGAGGTTGAACTAGCAGCCACGAGTGCTTTGCGACTCACTCCCTCTCAGCACACCTAATTGGTTCTGGATGGCCCTTCATATGGCTAACATTCCATGCGAATGAGGAAGTAAAGTGCAGGAAAGGGCAGCCAGGGACCCAATTGTGTATCATTGGCCAATTATCTCAGACTAGTGCAGTCTCTCCCTCCCTCTCTCTCTCTCTGTCTGTCTTTCTGTCTCTATTTCTCTCTGTCTCTCTCTCTCGCTCTCTCTCTCTCTGCTTCTCCAGAGCCATGTATGTTTTAGGGTTCCTGGTTGGACTCATTATAAAATAGCATCCATGTGCAGCAATTCAGGATAGTTGGCGAGTTGAGACAACCCAGAGGAGAGAGACAGCCGAGACAAGTCCCTGAGAGAAAGCTGATGAAGTCAAGGCTGCTGTGGTCAGGAGGTGACTTTAAAACAACTGTGGCTGTGGTGGGGCTGGAACAGGACACCCAGTGAGTCCTAAACCCAGTGAATCATAAAAGTTGTGAAAAACACAATGACTCATTTCCACAGGACCGGCCTGGTGGTGACCTGGTGACCTGGTGGCCTGGTGCACCGGGTGGCACGGCGTTATTCCTCACCTTGATCCCTTGAGATCCCGGGCTTGTACCAGAACTTGGAGCTGTCCTGCACGAACTTGGCGCTGACCCGACTCCCAGAATCTTCCGCTCCCGTGCTGTGGCCTGCCGCCACCGCTGCTGCTGCTCCTGCTCCTGCGGTTGCAGGTCGGCTGAAGGGGGGGGTCACAGACTCGCCGGCGGAGCCCGAGAAGGTGACGTGCAGCTGGGTGGTAGAGCTGGAGTTGGAGCTGGGGCCAGAGCCAGAGCCAGAGGCTGAGGCCGAGGAGGTGGAGAGGGCCCCGGTAGAGGCCCTGAGGCCAGTGGAGGCGGAGGAAGAGAAGGACGTCCTGTTGGGAGAGCCCTGGAGGGTGGTCGCCGTCGTCAGGGGCCTGCGCTTCTCTGGCAGGGGGGGCTGGGGGGGCGAGGCGGGGATGGTGACAGCCGTGTAGCCCGTGTAGGGGACGTGGGGTACGGTCAGCAGAGGATAGTAGTAGGAGGCCAGCGGGAAGGACGGGGTGGCCTGGCCGTCAGGGACGGGGGAGGGCGCCCGGAGGTCCCCGCAGCTGCTGCTGCCCGCCTCACTGCTGGAGCATGCGCCGCTGTCCACAGGTGTGGCCACTCTCCTCCCATCATCCTCAGCGGTGGTGGTGGTGACGGTGGGGACAACCAGGGAGGACGGTCCGGACGACGAGCAACCGCCAGACGGGCTGACGGAGGGCTGCGGTGTGGACGCTGGGGTGGAGTCTGGGATGGGGGTTGTGGTGGTCGTGTTCGGAACGGTGGGGCTGGAACTCAGCACCTGCACCCTGACGGAGTCTGGGCATCCCCCGTGGCCCCAGAGGGTGGGGCTGTCTGACTTCGCCGAGGCCGCCTGGGGAGAGGCGCGGGCGGGCGTGGTGGGGCTGCAGGAGCGGCGCAGCTCGCCAGCAGAGCTCGTTGACGACTCCTTTGTGGATTCCTTGGCCGCGCTGTGGCCGGCAGCTGGCTGCTGTGAGTGGGAGCTCTGTCCCGGCGAACTCTCGCTGGGAGTCGCGACGCAGGGCCTGCAGCTGCCTTGGACGGCCCTCCTCAGCAGCGGAACAGGGGCTGGCTCTGTGGCGTCCCCACCGCAGGATTCTTTCTGCGGAGCAGAAGTTGGCCGAGGGCACTGGATTGGGTCCTGGGCCGCGTGTGACCCCTGAGAGGATGACAGCTGCTTGGAAGGCACCTCAGGAGTGGATCTCTGCTCCTCTGCATTAGTTCCAGCAGGACTGAGAAAAAAGTAACAAAGGACAGTATGATAAGACATCCATCAATTATTTCTGACTTGCCAAGGAAATAAAATAAAGAAGGATGGAATTAGTTATTCCTTTTTTCACTTAATGACGCAGGGGCCAACAGAGCAACAAAGACACATGGAGACACACAATGCCAGTACAGTGAAGGACACATGAAAAACTAATGAAGTAGTCAGGAAGAGGATAATAGGGACCTGTGTTGTGTGTGTTTTTCAGTCTCCTGGTTTCCCTCATGGGCTGCCTCTGGATGAGTCGATGGGTCAGCTTTCCTGCTGGATGGCTGGGACGCAACTTTTGAAGCCTTGTGATCAACCACATCTAGGTTTGGAAAGGAGGCAGAGAAACGGTCCAACAGAATGACAAAAACTGGTTATGGGTAGCTCATGAAAGATGACAAAAGATACCACAGTGACTACAGCAGACTCCACCGATAGAGGCAGAGGTTTGTGGGGTACATTACTACACCTAGTGCTGAGCTTTACTCATTGCAGCTACTGGTAAAGGACCACTGTAAAATCTCCCCCAAACAAATGCTCCCATTAACTATATATAATACTAATGACAGTATATTTAATAGTGACGTTTCGAGACATGCAGATCTTCATCAGAAGACTTTTTTAAAAGCTCTATGGCCAGCAGATGTTTTCTCTCTTTTTTTTTTTAATTTTCCACTTTGTTTCGGATCCTGCACAGGATTAAACGTGTGTGTGTTATCACACTGCATGTCATGTAAAAAGAACCACTGTGGGCCTCTCACCTGTAGTTTTCCCCTGCTGGCTGGCATGGCCGTTAGCCCCACGTGGTGGGCCTCTGAGCCTGGTTGAGGGGCCCCTCCGGTAGGCTAGTCCTCTGCGGGGATGGGGTGGACGGGAGGGGGGAGGCGTTCCTCGACTGGCCCCCAGACGCGTATCCGTGGCTCTCTCTGCTGGGGGGCAGGGAGCGCAGCGCAGGGGAGCAGGGGCAGACGGTCTGCGGGGTGTGATACCCGCTGGAGGAGCTGTGGGGGCTGGGGAAGGGGCTTGGCATGCTGGGGGGGGTGGGGGGCAGCTGGGCGTCCTGGAGGCACGGTGGTGGCATGTCGTGGTGGGCCTGGGGGGCGTCGTGTGGCAGTGGCGGTACGAGGTCATCGCTGAGTGACGGCGCCAGTACTCGGCCTCCTGCTCCCTCTCCCACGCCGCTGCCTCGGCCTCTCTATCCCAGACCGCGTGTCCGTCCCGCCGGTAGCCGAACCCCACGTCCCTCCCCCACAGGTGGCCCTCTGTTGACTGTCCGTGTCCGGGGCCGAGGCGGAGGAGAGTGGGCTCGTCCCTCCGCAGGCGGGCACAGTCCGCACATGGGCAGGACGTCGGTGAGGAGTGGGCCGTGGTGCTGAACCTCAGCTCGTGGTAGGGGCTCGGGGGCAGCGACTGGTGCAGGGAGCGAGGCGGGGGGACGGCGGTGTGCGAGTGGGAAGAGGGGTAGTGGTAGAGGGAGCACACCTCGCCCGGGCAGTAGCTCTCGGAGAGGCAGGGAGTGTGTGGGCGTGGGGGTGAGAGTGCGGGAAAGGGGGCGAGTGTGGGTGCGGGTGTGGGTGGTGTGCGAGAGAAAGAGGGACTCCTCCTCCTCCACCTCCCCCTCCTCCTATGCCCTGGCTGGGGTAGGAGTAGTGGGCCCTGGAGGGCGCCTGGCTGCATGAGCGGTGCAAACAGCGCCCCCTATCCCACAGGAGGTCCGGGTGGGACAGGCAGGGCTCCAGCAGTGGAGGGGGGGAGGTCCTGCTGGTGACGGGCAGGGTATGGTGCTTGGGTGGCGGGGCCTTGGGGGCAAGGGGGCCCACCTCCCGCCTGTCTAAGCAGTGTCCGTTGCTGGGGTAGCTGGTGTGGGGGCTGCAGGCGGGCCGGGGGGAGGAGCAGGGGCGAGGGGTGCAGCAGGGGGGCTCAGCCGCCGGCCTCAAGGGGGAGCTCTCCCCATCGTCCAGGATGGCCGTCTCCCTCTCCCTCTCCCTCTCCCTCTCCCTCTCCCTCCCCCTGTCCGTGCCTCCCCCCACCTCCCCCAGCAGCCGCTCCAGGTCCAGGCGCTCTTGGTGTGCGGGGGTGTTTGGGGAGGGGGGGGCTTGGTTGCCCGCCAGGCGGCCTGCAGGGGTGGGGGCAGTGGTGATGGGCTGTCCTGATGCTGTGGCTGGGAAGAGAGATGGACACTGGGACTGGACCTGGGCCTGTGGCTGGGCTGGGGAGCTGGGGGGGCTGGAGGGGCACCCGTTGGCCGAGGGGAGGGCACTAGAGCCTGGGGCGCGGCGCTTCTTTACCTGGGCGTACAGACTGCCATCCAGAGGACCACGGGTGTGAGCTATATCTACGCAAGCAGACAGAGGGTTACAAATCAGTCTTATTATAGAATAGTGTCACTCTGCATATATTATTGTGTCTGCTTTTTGTGTGTGTGTCTTTGTGTGTGTGTGTTTAAATGTCTATGCCTGGGTGTGTAGGGATGCAGGTAGAAATTTTGGGCATGTGTGCATGTCTAAGAGTGTGTGTGTGTGTGTGTGTGTGTGTGTGTGTGCGTGTGCGTGCAAGGGTGCAGCATAACACTTTGGGCCATATGAAAGAATATGTGTGTATGTGTGTGTGTGTGTGTGTCTGTCTGCATGTGTGTGTACCGTGTGTCTTTGTCTGTGTTTAACTGTTTACCTTCCGTGCTGTCCTGATGGTGCATATTAAAGTTCTCGTAGGAGTCCCACCGCACCACAGGATCCGATGTGTTGTAGTCCACCTTCACACTGGGGTCGTTCTTCTGGCACTCGCGCTCTGGCCATGACATATAACACATGACACATGTCACACACACATACACACACACACACACACACACAGTGTGAGTGAGGACACACGTGCAAACAATCAGACACTTCAGCAAACACATGGGCGACACATGCAGAAGTGTGGCCTTATGTGGTCATGACACGGGGTGATGACAGCACAGGTAAGCACCTCGCACACGCTCCGGACCATACGAGAAGACAAACTCCACCGTGGCGTCAGAGGGGAAACGGTTGTCTACAAAGAGTCAGAGAGAGAGAGGGGGAGAAAGGGAGGGAGAGAAAGAGAAAGAGAAAGAGAAAGAGAAAGAAAAAGAGAAAGAGAAAGACAAAGAGAAAGAGAAAGAGAGAGAATGAGAGATAGAGAGAGAGAGAGAGAGAGAGAGAGAGGGGAGAAGGAGAGAGAGAGACATTTAACTCAGTGAAAGCATTGAAATCCATCCCTTTTGCTAGATGACAGCTAAATATGTAAATATAATATACATATATTATTATGTTTTATTTATATATAAGCATCTATGTAATAACAGCATACCAGTATAATACATTCAGTAATCAGGGACAATACATGAGCACATAGAGGTTGTGTGTATGTACTGGAGCACAGCTTTATGTGAGTGGGAGAATGTGTGTGTACCAGTGCAGGCTTGGTCTAACTCCTCCTTCCCAAACCATAGCTGAGCCCCATGCACTGTGCACGTGTGGAACTGCACCCTGAAGACACAGTCTCGGCCATAGCCCTGCTTGTGCCGATGATAGCACTTCACCTGCAGGGAACACAGCACGGAGGTGATTAGAATGCAAACTAAATTACAGCTTCTACTTGGAACAGCTTGGGGGCAGACTCGCTATACTAATGACAGGTAGATTACTGGCAATTTATGACAGCTAGCGTGTTTGCTAAGTGATGTATTCACATAAGCAATAAATATATCTAAGTGGAAGCTAACATAATAAGGGATTTACTCCCCCATTAAATTTAGTTTTTTAGTGCTACCCAACAATTAATTAACTATTTTTTTTAAGAACAAGGGCAGCTTCTATGTGTCCACATGTGCTTATAAATGGCAGTACTAAACGGTTTAATAAAATTAAATCTTTCCGTGACTCTGAGGCCAAGAAGTACTTGGTAACATAGTAACAGTTCATCATGTCTTACCATGATGTCTCCCTTCAGCAGGAGGGCTGGCTCCACGGTCACACAGACACGTTTGCTTCCAGAACCCTGTACATCACTACACACAGACACACACAGACACACACACAGACACACACAGAGACACACACACAGACACACACACACACACACACACACACACACACACACACACACACACACACACACACACACACAGTCATACACAGTGGCGTGGTGCATCTAGTTAAGTAGTTGAAAACTAAGTACACATAGTGTCACATGCACTCTTGAACCCGGCATGTAAGGTACACAGGGATACGTTCCAAATACAGGGACAAACAGGGCTGTGCAAAGTCAAACACAGAGGGTCACACACAGCCAAGCAAACAGAAACAGGGTTGCATTCATTGGAGACAATAGGGTTTAATAGGCACACAAATCTAAAACTTAAAAACTGAAAGTAATATATTTGTATTAGAGCTCAAATAACACACATATTTTAAGTATTGTAAGCATATGAATCGTTGCCAGGTTGCATCTTTAAAATAAACCTGAGTTTGAACTTACTGTATCCCCGAGGTATAGACCAACTGCAGGGACTGATAGATCTTCAGGAACGGAGAATAACCTAAGGGGGAGTGGGGTGGAATGATTACTTCCGCAGAGGAAAGTCTGACAGCTCTATAACAGAGCCAACCAACCCCCCCCCCCCCCACACCCACCCACACACCAGAGGTGGAAGTTAACTTTCTAAAATGTTAATGTCAAATGTAAAACTTTTACCAGCCACTGACAAGTAAATTATAAAATTCATATTCCACTCAATAGTAAATAATTATTTTGTGTCCAAAATTCCATCCCTGCTACACACACCAGCCACACCCCAGAAAAGGACCCCACCAGAGACAGCCACCCCCCACAAAGGGACCCCGGCAGCTATGGCAGCTGAGCTAATGATAGTCACCTCCTCCCGTCTGGAAGTCTGGCAGAGAGGGAATGAGGACCTGGTGCAGGAACAGAGGACTGCTGTTCATCTTAATGCTGCCAGACAGAAGGCCACCAAAGTAATAAATATACCTGAAAGAGGAGGGAGGGAGGGAGGGAGAGGGAGAGAGAGAGGGAGAGAAAAAGAGAGAGAGAGGGAGAGAGAGAGAGACAGAAAGAGAGAGGGAGGGAGGAAGGGAGAGAGAGAGGGAGAGCGAGAGAGGGAGACAGAGAGAGAGAGTGAGACAAAGAGAGAGAGAAAGAGAGAGAGAGAGAGAGAGAGAGAAAGAGAGGAGACAGATACAGAGAGAGAGAGCGAGAGAAATGGGGAGAGAGGAGAGGGAGAGGGGGGGAGAAGGGGGGAGAGAGAGAGAAAGAGAAGACAGGGAGAGTAAATTACGCCAGCCAGACAAAGACAGGGCCTTTCTTTCTCCTGAAAAGGTCAGCCTTGTTCAACACTGTCAGGTGCATTGGTACAAGGTTAGGCTGTTTTGAGAGATGGCCCAGGAGGAATAACACAGCACATGGTCCTTATTAAGGGGACTAATACCTGTTTTGAGAGGGCTGCAGAAAAGGAGAGATTTTATCTTCGCAGAACTTCCTCATGGCTACAGTAGACAGCGCCTGATCCGCCCTGGAGTTACAAACACACAAGTAACGAAAAAAATAATAAAAACATTTTACGGACGCATTTGTGGACCCTCAGGATACTCATTACAGTGCTCATTATAAAGTCTAGCACAGACTGCTAAGGATGAGACATGAGAATCTTACCCTGCTGAGATCTTACTGTAGTGCATATAGGCTGCCACAATCACCCCTGTCTTGCCTTTGTTGCCCTGTAAGACAGTGAATATATGTTAAATATTGTATAACGCATCGTAGTGTATGTCCTATAACATTTTAACCTTCTGTTTCTCCTTTCTTTGCAACAAATGAATTAAGAAATCGAAACAGAGATGTCAAATAATTTTAAGCTATGTATTTCAATGTGATAATCAAATTAAGTATAAGGATTTTTTAAAGGTAGAAGTTCCCAGATGTAGGTGAAAGCATACCCTTGTAAAACCCACTATACAAATATTTAAGAAACAACATAATGTTTGTGTGCAAACCGACTGTGTGCAAACAGACTGCTGGCATTAAGACTGTACGCCACATCCATTTGGTTACAGGTCATTTGAAGTTTGACCACAGCAACGACAGCATTGAGAGGAGTTGACCCCTGACCTTGCAGTGCAGGACCACCACGTGCTGGGGGTCAGAGGTCAGCCAGCCCTCCATGGCCTTGCACATGGCACAGATCTTGTCCAGAGGGGGGGCGTGGAGGTCGGGCCAGCCAAAGTCCTGTACCTGGGGGGGGGGAGCAGGACAGGGGGACCAATGGGTTGGGGATATGTTAAAATATCACATGGGAAAACACAGATGTACAGTACATCTCCAGTATAACCATGCATAAGTATGCATGCCATGCAGATTGATCCCCAGAGACAGGCACTGCTAATGTCAAGGTGATCCATCTCACTTCTACTTTAAACCGTATTTGTGGGCTATGCACACTTTCATTAAGGTCATGTTACGTATAAAAACCAATTTATTAGAAAGGATTGAATACACAAAGGAATTAAAGGAATTAATGAATGAACGAGTCAGTGTCTGTGTATGTGAATTGATAAATGAATGAGTGGAGGGCTAAATGAATGAATAAATGAATGAATTAAACAATGATTGAATGAATGAATGAATGAATGAATGAATGAATAAACTGTACCTTAGGATTGAGTTTGTTGATGTCATGGCGCTTTTCAGACAGATTGAGGAGCTATAACATAACAAGACAAACATTCTAAACATTACAAACATCTTACTAGGCTTTGTCAACTCTTTCACAATGTTTAATGTTCATCCCAAACTGTCAACACAGTTGTTTTACATATTTTGGAAATCAATAAAAATGCCAACCACAAAAAAAAACAACTGACCATAAACTTGTCTTGGTGTTTGGACTTGAGCATGGCAGCCACTTCCTTCAGGTTTCCACGGTAACGCTCTTCATCCAGGTCGGGCAGGAAGAAGACGGAGATGATCCTCTCCGTGATGTAGGTGAGGTCAAAGTCGTAGTGCCTCTCCATGACTCGGTCCATCACACAGTCCTCACTCACACTCCTGGACCAACGACAAAGAGAGAGGGAGGGAGAGAGAGACAGAGAGAGGGAGAGAGAGAAAGAATGAGTGAGACAAACAGAGACAGAGTGCAAGAAAGGCAGACAGCAAAAGAGAGAGCCAGAATGAGAGATAGAGAGAGAGTAAGAGGGAGAGAGAGAGAGAGGGAGAGAGAGAGAGTGAGAGTGAGCGAGAGAGAAAGAGAGAACATCTTACTGTCATTTCCCTTCATTTCAGTCTGCAGGGCAAATGACAAAGCCACTGACAACTC
>CM059267.1:27472319-27477319 GCA_030347295.1 Setipinna tenuifilis | reverse complement strand
TGCCACACCATCCCCAAAGTGCCCCCTCACCCCCCCGCCCTCGAGCTAAGCACTAACCCCCACCCTGCCACACCATCCCCAAAGTGCCCCCTCACCCCCCCCAAGCTAAGCACTAACCCCCACCCTGCCACACCATCCCCAAAGTGCCCCCTCACCCCCCCCAAGCTAAGCACTAACCCCCACCCTGCCACCCCGCCCCCAACATGCCCCCCCCCCACCCCCCTACATCATTCTCCAAAACCCAAAAACACTTGCTGCCCCCAATCTGTCGTTTATGCTAAAAATTACTCGACACACACAAGCATGAACTCAACCTCAGCATGAGGACGCCTGCTCGGTGTATAATTCATCCGCTCCTTATGCACCTATTAAAGTGGGGCGGATTAAGGGTGACATTTCTGTATTGCTGCTGGTGCCTGCCTTGCTCCAGGCCAACTAGCACTATAGATAACATACCCACACACTCCGTGTGCCTTGAACCAAAATAAATAAGAGAACACAGAGAAGGGAAACACAGAGGGATATTTTCATATGCAGAGAAAGTGAGAGGGAAAAAAAGAGAGAGGCAAAGAGAAACAGAGAGAGACAGAGAGAGAGAGAACGAGAGAACAGCTGAAGCATCCCTTTGCCTGGTAACTGGAATCTCAGCAGGCTTTGAAGAACTATTTTGATGGATATCAAAATGGTTATTTTGGTTCATCAGCTGGTTGGTTTGTCCAGTGCTTTCTCCTTTATTTTGAGATGTGTCCTTCGGTCCACACGCGAGCGTGCCACGGCCAGCAGTCCAGCCGATGTCACTGTACTTGTCTGATGCTTGTCACACTACTTGTCAGCATGTTCCAAACAGTAGCATCACTACACTTTTCAGAAGGGACATCAGTCTAAATGGCTACACACACGCACACAAATGCACAAATGCACACACACACACACACACACACACACACACACGCACACACACACACACACACACACACGCACACGCGCACACACACACACACACACACACACACACACACACACACACACACACCAGAGGTAATCCCAGCTTTCTAAAGTACAAACCCTGCAACATTTGTGATCCAACCATTTTCTAAACCAGCTGATGCCACTGAGCAGTCATTAGACAAATGAACAGACAGATCAGCTTGGCAGCAAAATCACCTGCTTTCAGTGCACAGGCAGAAGGAATACATGACAGAGTTTTTACTTTATGAATTCATTATGGACACATCTGGTATTTGTGAAAAACATACATACCACAATCTGTACCACACTGGCAGACTCTCTTTCTCTTTCTCTTTCTATCTCTGTCTCTCTGTTTCTCTTTCACAAACACCTTTCTTCCTCACTGAACTACACACTAATACCTCCTCATGATCATAACCAGTTACAAATATATCATGGCTGATGCTCCTTCCTGTAGCACTTCAACCAATGGTCCAACACCCCTCTTCAACAACAACAACAAACAAAATTCTACGCATACTTCGCATGAACATACATACATACATACTGTTAAAAAAGCGCTTATTACACATTCATACATTCATTAGATGCATTGTGGGAAATGTGGTCCGTGTCCGGCCACTAAGGCCACACAGGAAATGAGGCGCTGCTGTGTAATTACTGCGCTGTGTGCCTCGTTTATTGCTTCCTCTGGCAGCGGCTAGAGTCGACGGGCGGTGCGCCGTGGCCCCCGGCACTCGCTCAGGGCTCCAGGGAACGCTGGCGTGAGTTTCCGTGGCACCACTCAAGTGGGGAGGGGTGGGGTGGGGAGAGGTGGTAGTTGGGGAGGGGATGTAAGGGGGGGGGGCAGGGTACACGATTGGGGCACTATGACTAGTTGGGGGTATGGCTGCTCGTGATTCCGTGACACAACTGCAGCGAGTCATGTACTGTATGTGGCGCCGTCGGCTGCCAGCAAGCCACGTTTGGATGACTTCCACGACTCTGCATTAAGCCCTGCTCCGAGGCACGACTCCACTACACACACACACACACACACACACAGACACACACACGAGAGGGGAAGTTATATTTAAACTCTTCACCCTCAGATTTATCTCTCTCTCTCTCTCTCCCTCCGTCTCTCTGTCTCTCCCTCTATCTCTGTCTGCTAGCTCATCTCTCTTTTTTTCCCTTTTTTACTGTGTGTCATTAAGAGAGGAGCTAAAAGGATGTAAACACTCTTCAAATCATGTTTATGAGTGTTCTACAGACACGGACACAGACAGGCACACACACACAGACACACACACACAGTCACACACACACAGAGTCACACACACACACTTATGCACACAAGACATGTTCCAGCCATGTTCAACGTAGCGGATATTCAACATAAAATAATAATAATCCTACGTTGCTGTGTTATTTCCGAAAGCTGAGCAAAAACAAGCAGAGGACTCCCGGTGACAAACAGAACCCCAGACGCTCCCTCAAGAGCCCCCTCAAAGCCACAAACCCATACTGACCCACACATGAACTACGAGTCGCCCACAAGTGGAGATTCACTCGCCGACCACATCTATCATTGATAGACGCGCAGCTCCTCTAAGTACTTTTGCACAGGAAGCTTCAGCGACTGACTTCACGACCGAAGTCCAAACCCGCATACAGTGTACAATCCCTATCACAACAAAAAACTACCCTGACAGTGCCGGTATATTTGAATAGAGCTCGGTGACAGAGCTGGTTGTGTTTGGAGGCAGAGCGAGGCTGCTGTGTGTTGCTCTTACCTCTCGGAGAGTGGCCAGGGGTCCTGCTCTGCTTCTGCCCGCTCTGCTTCAGACACAACACAACACCCGCTCGGCAGCAGGGGGAGGACAGTCTGGCAAGCTACTATCTCTCTCTCTCTCTCCCTCTCTCCCCTCTCTCTCTCTCTCTCTCTCTCTTCCCCCACTTTCTCTCATCTCTTTCTCACTCCCTCACTCACTCTCATTCTCTCTCTCTCTGTTTTCTCTGTCCCACCCCCAGAGGGCAGGGAGAAGCACGTCAGGGGAGGGGCAGAGAGGGAGATGGAGACATAGACACAGACAGGGAGAGGGACAGGAACGGAGACACAGACAGACACAGACACAGACACAGACACAGACACAGACACAGACAGACACAGACACAGACACAGACACAGACACAGACACACACAGACACAGACACAGACACACACACACACACACACACACACACACACACACACACACACACACACACACACACACACACACACACACACACACACACAGACACAGACAGTGCAGCATGACAGAGGGGCACCAGAGAGGTCTTCTGTCTGACAGAAGTCTGTGCTACTCACTGGCTGGCCAGCTGCCTTGTGTGCGTGTGTGGGGGTATGTGAGTGTGTGCATAAGCATGTGTGTGTGCAGTGGGGGGGTTAGATGTGTGTGTGTGCATGAGCATGTGTGTGGGCACGAGTGTGCGTGTTTGTAAGCACATGTGTCTGCACATGAGTGTGTGAGTGTGTGTGTGTGTGTGTGTGGGTGTGTGTGTGTGTGTCTGTGACCATCTGACCATGGGAGAATCATATTGATGGCATCTCGAGTGTGATCGTTATTTCTATAAATACACACTTAATGTCCCTGTTGTGACTTACCATAACTGAGCTTGTGTAGCACTCTGTGTGTTTGCTTCTGTGTGTGTGTGTGTGTGCGTGTGCGTGTGCGTGTGCGTGTGCGTGTGCGTGTGCGTGTGCGTGTGTGTGTGTGTGTGTGCGTGTGTGCGTGCGTGCGTGCGTGCGTGCGTGCGTGCGTGCGTGCGTGCGTGTGTGTGTGTGTGTGTGTGTAAGTGTGTGTGTGTGTGAATGATCGTGGGCTTGTATGGGGGAGGTGTGGAGAGTCCCGTGGTAATCCAACAATATTGTCGTGAGCCCGGCTCCATTTCTGTGTCAGTAAAAACTAAATCCCTTTCAAAAGGGGAAAGTCTGGCAACTAGCAGCTGGCCCGGATGAACACCCTGACACACACACACACACACACACACACACACACACACACACACACAAAGCTTTGTACCACTTGTGTGTTTTTAAAAACATGATATGGGACTGAAAAAGAGTACTGGGTTTTCTAAAAACATGTATTATTATTATTTGGGGTAGTAGGGAGCTATGGTTGACAATGTTTGTGAGTGGAGATAAGTCAAATTGAATTTGCTTTAATGCCTTCAGCAAACGAGATTTAGTGTCCAGTCCAGTCCAGCACACAGCTCAAAGCCACAGCTGTGTTTATGGTCTCAGGTCACATATAATGGACCTTGTCAAGCTAATCCAACATCCAATTCCAACAGATGTGTGTGTGCATTTGACTGCTGCACTGCGTTAGTGTATATAATAGTCATAAATTTGAAAGCAGTGGCATTTATGGTATATAAATATAAATATGTGCATGTGAAGTGTGTGTGTGTGTGTGTGTGTGCAGAAAAAACACTTACCTTTGCTTCACACTTCTTATGTACAGCAATTTTACAGTCTAAAGTGGAAAGAAACAGGATAAATATAGAATCGGTAGTGAAAGTTCGAATATGCACACATATATCATGTACACGTGTGTGTGTGTGTGTGTGTGTGTGTGTGTGTGTGTGTGTGTGTGTGTGTGTGCAGATCCCAACCTTTGCAGAGAAAGCCATGGCTGTCTATGGTCTGCTTGCACACTCCACAGTGATGTTTCTTCTTGAAGTTCTTCTCCTTGAAGTTATGGGGCCCCACCTTGCCCAGCTGCAACAGAAGCAACGCAGCACCTGTGAGCCTCGCTTTTAGTGTCAAGACTAGGGCTGGGTTAACAAAATCAATTTATCGATATGTATCGATACAGATTCAAAAAATTAAATATTGGTATTGAAATTTGCGGATCAATACTTTAATAATACCTCTTTTCCAGCATATGCTGCTGTCATTAATTATATATATATATAAACATTGGCTGGCTAAACATTGGTGAGCAGAGGGTCATTCTCCACTCAGTCATTTCATAAATGAG
>CM059267.1:27337319-27467319 GCA_030347295.1 Setipinna tenuifilis | reverse complement strand
TGAAACAGCCGAAATCCTGAAGTTTTACATATTGTGACAGAGACAGACGTTGGCATATTGGTGGCAGACAGACTTACACCTATTGTCCACATTGCAAACCCATCGCCGTGTAGCTGGAACAAAACTACCAAAACTAAAGGCGTGTGGAGTGCTACCCAACCAAAGCTTGATTCTGTGTAAAGCACATCTTCAAGAATCATACATAGTTTCACGTAGGCTATAGCAAAGAAGAGAGCGAACTATCGCCTTATAAGTCAACTACACAGAGAAAGAATACACCATATTAAAGCTAAATACAAAGAAAATGGCAAAGCATAGCTTTTTTGTAAAAAAAACTTTCGAGCCAATTGTCTTAAACTTGGATAAAGCCTTACCTTACTCATGGTTAAAACTTCTCTGTTGTAGTTACTGTTAAACGGCCGTTACGAGCCCCATGTGCAAGTTCAAGGATCTGCGCGAGGATGCGGAGTTTGCAGGACGGTCAAAGCCATCGGTGAAACCTCAGCGGTCAAAAACCTCATTTCCCCCTCAGACCCGCAGGCGGAGCTACATGCCCAGCCGACGTTCCACTGTCTAGACTCCCCGAAAGGCCACTAATCATTGGTCAGTTTCTTCAGGGCGGTGCATTTCAACTGGCGACCTATGCGTTCCTGTCATACTCTGCTCATTATGTGATGCTCTGTTGGGGTACCGCGAATGCCCTTTCACGGGGCTAAAGACTTATTTGATTTGGCACCAACAGAGGGGCATCCGAAACCGAATTTTAAAACATTCAAAGAGTTGGTAAAAACTGTATTTAAAGCACATCCTATCTCTTACCCACTGACACTGCACATGCGTCGCAATACATTGCAGTTCTCTATCGTAGCGTTTTTAAGGAGATTACATTTTTAAATGGCTACTCTAATGCCCTGTATGTGGAATAAAGCCCTGAGCAAGGCACAGCTGTTGTTTACAAACGTAATGTGAACACTGTGCTCATTGCTCACTACAGCTCCTTCAACCAACAGCGACACCCAGTGGATAACAAGGGATGTGTTATTTTCATCTGCCTATGGTGAGTGTTGTGGGTCCAAATTTTCACGTGGAGCATGGCTTTTGTCTGGTGTTGAACTAGAATTGTATAGGTAGGATTGTGGCCAAAAGTAGTACTGCAGTCAAACTGCAAATAGACCATGCAATAAAGCGTGTTTTCTTAATCTCTGGTGATTTATGATTGTTGTAACATTCTTGCGAATAGCACCTTTAAACTGCTTTTGAAAGGAATGCATACAGGACATACAGTGTTAGGAGAGCATTGATCTGGTAAGTACAACATATCTTTTCCCATAGGAGCAAACTGCTACGTGTCTGAAAAACACAAGCACTGCATAGATTGACCTGTGTCAAGAAATTATGTTTTTTTTTACTTCACAAACTGAACTGACTATACACTACACCGGTGATTTTCAAACTGGGGTACAAATACCCTAGGGGTACCTGGATCAACTCTGGGGGGGTACACAAAATAAATCTGTAAATAAGCTTCTACTAGCATAAACATTATGTATACATACTGTATATGGAAAAATATCTTACATTCAAGCTATTCACTATACAACCCAATTGGGACTATTATTATGGACCATATAATATTCACAATTATTATGCAAAAATACTCATGGGGATACTTGGTATGACAGTGTCTCAGGGTGTATAAAGCAGTTTTATCCGTTGCCCAAAATCCTAAAACCACTGCACTACACTTGTTTATACTTTCCATACTTATTCTTACGAAAGCCTAAAATTTAACTGTCACACAGGGGCTGTATTCTCGTCACTCGGCAACTGGCAGTGGGCTGACATGAAGGACAGGAGGAGTGAAGGCCTGTGTCAGGGCTCCAATAAAAAATGATGAATTATGTGCCCCCCACCCACCCTTCAAACTTGAGTTCACTCTTCTGGTATTTCTCCCCCTTTAAATACCACCCATACAAGAACAAGGAGAGAACTTCATATGAGTCATGTGTGAAATGGGTTTGATGGTTGTATAAAACGGTCTGACTTTTGTTCCGAGTTATTTGCTCTGAAAAGCAAGCAATGATTGTGTTATTTGTGTAACTGTGTGTGTGTTTAGGGACACCACTAGAAATTTGAAGCCCTATGATCCCTTTTTTACTAGTAAAACATATATATATTACACATATATATTGTGTCTCAGTGCCTGCCCAGTCAATGATAGACCCATAGAACACCCCATTTGTGTGTGTGTGTGTGTGTGTGTGTGTGTGTGTGTGTGTGTAGCTATGACTAAGTGTACCCAATGCTGGAAGTGCTTGTTGTTGACAGCGCTATTTTTTGGCAACCCACAGTTTTTTTGTGTTTGTGTGTGTGTGTGTGTGTGTGTGTGTGTGTGTGTGTGTGTGTGTGTGTGTGTGTGTGTGTGTGTGTGTGTGTGTGTGTGTTTCGACTTACACTCACGTGTGTATATAGCTTCAGTTCCTGTGCATGTTATCACGGACAAGTATTGCTGCTGACACTGACGCAAAGGAGCCATAATTCCTGGCCCATGAAACTGTAACTCTCTCACTCTCTTACTCACACACACACACACGCGCTCACACACACGCATGCACGCACGCACACACACACACATACGCATATACACACACACTAAACATTCCAGCCAGGAAGAGACGGGAGCAGGTGGGAAGGCTGAGGAATGCTCCCACCGTCCTGGAACCCTGTGTATTTATATCCCTCTTAGGAGCGCGCCTGCGACGGCGACTGAGGGGACACTAGCAAAGCCAGCAGAGCAAACATGTTTGAAGTCACACATGTGCGCCCCGGCGTGTAAAGGGATACGGTATCACAGGGCCAGTGAGTGCTGTGGTCATGCCTGCTTTCTGAAGGCCACTCCATGTAGGCTTCTACTACTACTCTTTTTTAATTCAAAATAACTTCATGCTGGGCTAGAGTAACTATCTTTATGAGGTCAAATGTTGGTCAGGGTCAGGGTAGAGTTGCTACATGGAAGTTGTAGAAATGTTTTGCTAATCCATATCTACAAAACATTGGAGTAGCTAAATGATTTCAGTGGCACTGCATAAATACTAAATAAAGTGGCACTGCATAAATACTGAATAAAGCTTATTAATAATATTAAAGGACCTTGTAAATTACAGAAGATTAATGAGCCAAAACAATAGTTTAGCAGGAGATTGGTCTGGAATATGGGAGAAACGTAGGAATAAACAGTGCAGTTAAGCTGCCAAAGACAAGTCTCCTATGTGGTGTACATGGAGCTTAACAGAAAGACCAATCGGAATGCAAATCCTTGAACTGGAGAGTGACCAACAGTCACTGCTGTACAGGAACCTCTCGGCATGCTTTACACTTTAAACCACACTTCCGGCCACTCTTTCACCATGCCCATTCATTTACACTGGAGCGCAGTTACACACACACACACACACACACACACACGGACATCCAAGAGTGTCCAACCCCTCCCGACATCCTAACCTAAGTCAAGGCACCCCTGACCTCCACCCCTATCATCACTTTCTCGTTTTGTTTCCGATCCCATAAATCTCCTGTATAAATGCTTTGTGACACAGATAAATAGACAGACCAAAAAAGCAAACACCTTCACATGTCAATGGGGGAGGTTAAAAAAGAGGTGACTAAAACAGTCAACTAAATCTGTACATTAGGAGTAAACATCACAGACACTGACACAGTTAGACATCATTGCACCATTGCACCATGGAGACATCATAAAATGTATAAATATTATAACACCAGGAAGTTTACCGCATAAGGTCGCAAAAACAAAGTCAGTTTGAAAACTTCCAAAAAAGTTCTTCAAGTAGCCAAAGGAGTATGTTAGGAGAGTATTCACGATCAGCCTGTCATGACATGGAGAAGCTTTGCATGATAGCTTTGCATGTAACCGTAGCCTGTCTGAAGCCAAGAAGACCTACCTCGGCCAGGCTGAGGATCTCTGGACAATCCTCCGAGTAGTCCCTGGTCTTAGGGAGTCCCACTGACGCGGGGTCCCTGTCCCTCACGCACCACTGTCCACTCTGAGCACACCCCATAGCTGCTGGGGTCCCCCGTCACTCCGCTCTCCGCTCTCCCCGTCTTCTTTGTCCCCTCTTTTCCGCCCTCCTCCCGGTCTTCCTCTCCTCTCAGCGAGCCAGCCTGCCTCTCCCTTCCTCCCTCTCTCTCTCGTACTCTCCTCTCCCGTCCGTTCCTTCACAGAGAAGCGGATCCAGAAGATCTCCCCCTCGTTCCGCTGCTCTCCACACCCTTGCAGCTCCGCTGTGGCTCTGCCTGCGTGTTTCTCTGGCTGTCAGGGGAAAGCTGAGGAGCCCTCACCCCCCCCCCACCCGCCACCCACCCACCCCAACACCCTCCCACCCGGCCTCTTGCTCCCTGGGTGTCCTGACAGTCTTCAAACACACACACACACACACACACACACACACTCACGCAGACGCGCACACAGCTGTTTTTGTCAGATGATGTCAGGCCTATCCACCCTGTTTGGCGCTCAGCTACTCTTACTCCATACGGGCCCATTAAAGCCGGCAGCACCCCTCTCTCTCTTCCTCTCTCTTTTTCTCTCTGTCTCTTTCTCTCTCCTCTCGTTCTGTCTCTTTCTCTCTCCCACTCATATGCATGCTCATATGTCTGCAGGCAAACATGCACAAAACGCTTCCCTCAGCGTCAACACCCCTCCCAGCTGCAATTAGTCCGACATTCATCATTGAAGAATTTGGGAATCTCTCATGAATCCGCTCACATTCCACTCACCAGTTAATATAGTTAGTGAGAAAGGTAGTTACACAGATAGTTTAACAGTTTTACAGAAAGTTGACTGGTTTTATGGATAAATCAACAGTTTAATTGGTTTTATAGATCGATAAATAGTACAATTAAAGATGGATAGGGAAATGGTCTTCATAAATGGAAACAGACAGACAAAGATGGATAGATATAGTCGAAAATTTGTATTTTAGGGGTGAAAGGATGGCATTAATAAAGATCCTATAGAAGGCACTGCATATTTTGGTCTTCACCATTCCACCATGATATAATGTAATCTTTCTTTCACCCCAAACTGAGAACAATGACACTCCCTGTCTTAGGGCCTTTAGTCGTGCCCACCACAGGCCAGCCCTGAACCACAAGACTCTCTGTCAGCCTGCAGCCGTGAACGCACACCGTCTACAGCAAACCAGAAAATAGCCGCCCGTCCTCAGAAAGCCTTCGGGCAGGACAATCTGTAACAATACGCTCTTTCTGCATCGCCACTTTTATCCCTTGCCCAAAATCCTAAAGGCGAGGACCCTGGCACATGCTTGAGAGACAGACAGACAGAGAGAGAAAGAGGGATACAGTAGAAAAAGGAGAATAGGAGAAAGCGATAGAGGAATAAAGACAGATCTAGATATATAGAGAGAGAGAGAGTAAGAGAGAGTAAGAGAGAGAGAGAGAGGGAGGAAGACAGAAGACAAAGGAGAATAAGAGAGAGACAGAGGAAAAAAGAAAGATAGATCTAGATAGATAGAGAGGGAGAGAGAAAGCGAGAGAATGGAGTTGAAACTCTGAGGTCTGCAGTGAGAACATGTCGGAGAGACAGCTCTGTCTCCAGCATTCCCTTCACTCAATGGCCCGCCTGACAACTGGACCACCAGCGAGTGGCAACTGCAGCCCTGCTATGAAAACAAAACCAACTTAAAGGTTTACACACACACACACACACACACACAACATACACAGAGAAGAAAACAGTGGTCTAATTATATGTATGCCTCCTACACAGTCATAACTACTTAACTAAAGCAATGCACTTGAAGCTATCTTCACACACAGACTCCAGACTACACTTTCTCACACTAAGGCCATCTGTCACAGGAGATGCAGTTCCCACTCGGGGAATACTGCTTACACGTAAACTTAGCATCTGCTCTGTCTAGCGTTCACACACACATTCTCATGGAGACAGAGGGAGGGACGGAGAGAGAGAGAGAGAGAGAGAGAGAGAGAGAGAGAGAGAGAGAGAGGGAGAGAGGTTTCTGTAGTGCTGACACTTCGCTATCAAGTCTGACCAGGACTGGCAAGCGCTGCTCCTTTCTGGCTGTGTGACAGCTCAATCCCATTAGGTTTATCATGTCACATAGAAACAGCATGTTTATTACTGATGGCCTTGTCCTTTGCAAACCCCATTGTTCTCATTGCTCAGAGATACAAAACAGATGGACCTCTGCAAGCTCTTGCTCAAAGTGATGTGGATCTTTTTTATGGGATTTTCATTCCTGATTTGACACGTGTATCTTTGTGTGTATGTGTACAACTGTAAAAAGACAACCAAATTAACATGGTTAAAAGCGAGCAGAAACATGACTGGCCTTGAATGTGCACATAACCCGATCTTCATGCTTGTCTGTTATTATGAGGACGTTCATCTAATAGACTAGACCATGGGAGAGTAGCCCAGGTCGGCATGGCGAAACGGCCAAGAGGGGGTCTGGAGCTGCTGGGCTAGCAGCTGAACAAGCATGCAGTTCCGTCAGGGAAGGAGATTCTTCATGGCGTCTCTCTCCCTCTGTGCTTCCCACAGCTACAACAACACGACAGTAGGGGGGGTCCCACCAGTAAAAACGAGCAGACGCAAGGATTTGGCCCACACTCACACACACACAAATGAACTCACTTGCTGACTCACTCGCTCACACCGAGGGGGATTAAGCCGTTATCTGGCAGTGATTTTGCACACCTCTGCTGTGAAGAGTAACAGCTTCCAAGTACAGGGGTGTTAATGCACCATAACACACTAGACAGGATAGGAACTTGAAGCCGGGGACATCTAGCTTCTCCATGTGTCTCACAACACAGTTTCAAGTGTCCTGAATATAATTTGATGCCGATAAGAGAGGAAATAACAACCAAGACTCACAAACAACCTGTCTCTATGGCAATCTGAAAATAGAAAATGTGAACATGGAGCAGAGTCTCAAGTTATTTTCCACAACACTTATGAATAACACAAAAAAACACAAATCGTTTTTTTTTTTCCTCCATATCTTTATTTATTACAATTACTTCCTTTTGAGTGTGTATCTGAGCCATTTTAAATTTCATCATTTAAAAAAAGAAAACAAAATAAGTCCAGTTTGTGACACTTTTGTCTTATGTTCTAGAAATGGCGTTCCAGAAAGGCATTCTAGAACTTAAGTAAAGGTAGGGGGGGGTGGGGCAGGGGGGGCGTGCCATCATTAGGGCCGCCCCCATTTACACAAGTAACTTTCTGATTTAGAGTGAATTTTTGTTATGTTATTCTTATTTTTTTTGCAACTTCTTTCTACCAAAGTGTTCCTCCGCTTGTTCACTCCCCGTCTTCGTCGTCTCCCTGGTCTCCGTCCATCAGCAGAGCAGCATACTTACTGGCAGAGCTGAACTTCTGTTCAATGAAATAAATATTTGTTAACTCTCTCATCACCAAGAAGTATTCTCTTTCACAGCCATCCAGTAAATGAAGATAGAGATTAGCACACAGATAGATATACAGACAGTACTGATGTACAGAATCTAACACATTAGATCTAAGAATCTAAATACATTAGTTCAATGCTCTGTGTGAGTGTGCGGGAGCGTGTGTATACGCGGTGGGCCACAAGTTCCCACAAACAACAAAAAGTTCCATGTAGTTCTACAGACTTGGCCAAGAGAACAGAAAGCTGAGCAGGAGAAAAGAAAATGTGAGTGTGTGCTTACAGGAGCAGGGGTCTCCTCATATTTCTTTGGCTCAGGTGCTGGTTTAGCATCTCGCTCTTTTCTGCCCTCCTTCCTGCAAAACAAAATCAAACCAAACCATCAGATAAGATGCATTACCATCAGTTAAAGACTGCGAGGGAATGAACCATTCCCTTTTTAAGACCAGTAGACGTAAAAAATATCACTCAGACATATACAGGCATAGGTGTTTAATCTGAACTGGCCGCTAAGCACTGTTGGAATGCTCAAAATCCTATTCCCCCTCTTGTTTAAAAATACATTATATGCGACGTCTGCACTGGGACAGGGCTGGGTACGTACTTGTCTGCTTCTCTCCGCTTGGGGGCCTCTCCTCTGCCACGGCCCGCTCCAGTGCCTGGGGGACCCCCACCGCGGCCCCGACGAACTCCATCCACCTTATTCTCATCTGCAGGACAGAGATGTTTTATTACAACACAGTCACTGGCAGAGAGCATAAGTACTGTGCTCGGGTGTGGAGAACAGCATAGAGGTTGAAGACCTTACCCTTACCAGAGCTTCGCTCATCAGCTGAACTGGAAGAGCTGGACAGACACACAAACAAAGGAGGACAAATGTGAGAAACTAACAGATTCACAGAAAATATGTAAACGCTGGGGTTAGCCAATAGTTACGCATCACAGGTTTTTTTTCTCAGATGTTGCTAGAGGATGACATTAACTGTTGTGGCGTAAAGCACATACATGTATTTAATTTATTTATTTAATTAGGTTATAGCCCCTGAGATGTACCATCTAATTTTCAAAGGGGTCCTTGGCACATCTGTCTAAGGTAAATTTACCACCTAAATAAAACGAAAAAATTAAGTCCACAACAAAGTTTGGGAGCAGAACACTGGTCTTGCGGACTTTATTTATTGTAGCTGACATGAGGGGCTTTTCTTTGAGTGAACGCTAGTGGGGCTAGCCAGTGCCTGGGCATGGGTTAGCTTAAATAGTGCATGCAACTCAAGCCTGTGATGATTGACATGTTTGTGGTTGCATACGGGCAGGGCACAGGGGCGTCAGACCTCCATTTGTAAGTCGCTTAGGATAAAAGTGTCTGCCAAGTGTCATGTAATGTAATGTAACCTCTGTGATGTAATAATGTAATGTAACCTCTTGGGGGGGTTGCTGCTAGCAGGAGAGACGGGGCCGCGGCTGTCGCTCTCGCTAGCTCCTCCCCCTGTGCTCCGTTTGGCCCAGGCGTTCTCCTTGGGGGGCGGGGCAGGCATCACTTTGAGGGGGAGGCCGTCCTGACTGGTGGGGGAGGCTGGGGGGCGGGTCACCGAGGGGGCCTGCTCGTCCTCCTGGCCGCTGAAGACCTCGTTCTCCGAGCGCTCGCTCTCCCTGCGCCGGGAGACTGTGGGAGAGTCAGCGCACCACACCACAGTAAATACCACAATAAACACCACAATACACACCACAATAAACACCACTTTTTTGCTGCTTAAATGGCACCATTTGAGCTTGTATTATATACAAGTCTTATTGTACTTTTTCCCCATGTTTATATTACGTTTGGTCATCATGTTTTATTGTCTTGTTTAAGACGTTTAATGTTCACTGCGGGCCTAGGGAGCGCTGCAATTTCAAATTCTGTGCGCGTGCAACCTGTACATATGGTTTTTGACAATAAAGCTAACTTTGACTTTGAAAGACTTATGCTGGACTCCTTGCTTAAGTTTAACTATAGAGAAAACATATACACAAATGTTTGTTTTTTGGCAAAATCATTTTTCGATGAAGAACTGCAATAACAAAAAGTTGAACTGTGATGCCCAGCTCACCTCTGCCAGGGTGTGTGGAGTCACTGTCCGTCCGAGAGCGCTCCTTTGGCGGGTTCTCGCTGCGCCAGCTTGGGTCCCTGTGGAGCAAACAGCCCAGAGTGAGCAAAACCAGTGCCATCCCACACCAAATGCACTAGCCCTCAGAGACCCTTGGCTATTCCTGACAGCTCAGTATCTTCAGTCGTATTTAGTCTCTTTGAAGGCTGCTTGATTAAGGACAAAATGACCCAAAATGGCCAGTTCTACTGACAGGTTTGCAGCCATCTCTGGGTTAACTAAATGGGGTTTGTCCCTGACCCACCTTTGTAGTATAGCCCACTAGTTTCTTTCCTGCTCGATCATGTAGCCTGGCTAAAGCCTGCCTACGCACTTTTACTCCATTATCATCTCCCTACAGTGGTAGCCTGGGTTGCTTCCACTGACATGGTTGTCTTCAGCAGCACCGAGGGTGTTCATGAGCAATGACGTTGACTTTGTGTGCTACATTTGAATTGTAGTGTGTGCTACATTTAAATTGCAGTGCATAGGCAGGCTTATAGCCAGGCTAACTGCATATATCACAACCAGACGTTAGCAATTGGGTAAAGGCAGATCCAATCGTTTTACACTTCAGCAGAGTCTACACCTCCAGGAAGAAAACGTTTCTCAATACAGCACAGCCAGACTCTCTGTAGGAAATGCAGTGTAGTCCAAGGGGCTGGTTTACCAGGCTAGCTCTACTTTACCCAGTGAGAAGCGCATGATTTCTTTAAAAGAAAGACAAGCTCTGATTCTAACAGGAAGTTCTAAGAACACAAAATAACTTAGGAGTACAAAATAATAATAATAACATATTACAAATGGCATGTATAACATTATTATTATTATTATTAGTATAGTGCTATCGATCCTGAGCCACTCACTTGTCACGTGGTTTGTCGCGTCGGTCGCGCTCGCCCCGGCCCTTGTCGTCCTCCAGCTGCCTCTGCAACCGGTCCTGCTCCCGCTTCAGCCTCTCCTCCACCTCGCGCTCCTTGGCCGCCGTGTCCACGGGCTTGGCCCCGCCGAAGATGGAGGCTCGGCCGCCGCCGCCGCCACCACCACCACCACCGCCCCCGCCGCCTCCAGAGGCAGGGGGAGAGGTAGTGCCCTCGCTGGCCGCCTCCTCGTCTTTGGGGATGCTGCGGGGCTTCAGGTTGAGCTTGGGCCTCTGTGGTGGCCCTGCTGGGGGGACAGGAAGAGGAGGATGTGTGAGGTGGAATGATGAGACGATAGAGTAATAGTGCATTTAAGACAAAAAGGAGAGGTACGCACACTTCAGCTATCCAAATTTTTTTTTTGTTGTTTTTATTCACGTTTCTCACCCAAGGGATATTTTGAGCCTACTGCTCTTCATCAGTCTGGAAGCTGAAGTGTGCAGACCTGTTCTTTGTGTGTTGGATTACGTCTGGTTTTTTTTTTGGCTCAGCACCTATTTAGATTACGGATGCGCGCACCCTGTTCCCTTTTTTTGACACTAATACCTTGTTCCATTTGTCTCAGAGACCGAGAAAGCTGACCGAGCTGAACGTGTTTTGATTTGCCACAGTAGAGAAGAACATTGATTAACACCAGTTTTTTTTAGCAACACTAACCAGACTACTAGCCAAGCAACCAATCTTAGCAGCGACACTTGATAAACAATACATTATATGTATTTCATGCATAACAAGGCCGTAGCTAGGAACATGCCTATCGACTACAGCAACACAATATTATGTATGCAACTGATGAGTTATATACAATTATTTTTACATAATATTCACAATTACAGCTGTTAATACAACCCACGCATTAAGCAGCCATTCTGAATCATGAGCTTGGGGTGCTCGGTGTTGCTCCAAGGAATTTGGTTGGATTGAGGGCGTCAGTGATCAGAACGTCGAGTCGAAAAACAAGCTCAGACCACAAACAGCACGCACCATAAGGCCTAATCCCATTATGTTATCCTACACAACAGGAAGGTTATTCCAAGTACCTGCTTTACTGACTGACCCAGATAGGTTAACTTAAAGTAAGTGGTAAATCTCCTAATAGAGGACTCCTATGGCTTTGTTTAACCATGAGGTACGACCACAAGACCTCTCTATTAGGAGGTTTACCACTTGCTTGGGATTAACACACCCAGGAAAGTGGCTAAACATGCTTTCTACACCACCACTCTTGCCAGTACACTGCAGTACCACTTGAGGGAGTACCTGAGGCATTATAAGTGTTTGAGGAGCGTGCTGCAGAGAACGTGGTAGGACTTAAGCAGGGGTGACATGAATGACCTAACATTACTTTAGCCTTGTACATTATACAACACAAGCTGTACTACAGAGGACGAGAATACATGTGCCAATTACACAGTTATGTAATGCAAATGACCCACACAAATATGCACACACATTATTACTGCACAAAAAACAATTTCTCCTACAGTTCCTTCAATATTAAAGCTCTGTGCAGCAACATACGAAGTGTACATGCACACAGAGGGCTGCAGTTCTCTACAAGGAAGACCTTTCATAACACAATATCCCTTTTCATTCCAAGTAACTCACTAAAGATGATGGACAACTACTTAAGCAAAGTTGCCCAACAATGTTACTGACATGTTTAGGCACTCTCTCTCACTGATATTAGGCAACACATCTTTTTTAGGAAAAATCAGATCAACAGCAGGCAACTTTTTGTGTTAATCCCCTCATAAAAATTAGGGGACCAGACATGTTGTTACCTGACAACACTGCTTCAAAAGTTGCCCCATGAATTAACAACTTCACACACAAAGACCAACAAGTCACCTTTCGTAAGGCTATACACAACTACTGCCAGGGCTCACCTCTTTCCTCTCGCTTCTCGTTCCAGTCATCGCGGTCACCGTAGCGGTCGCCATAGCGATCTCCGCCACTCCTGCCTTCGTCACGGCGGTCATCATAGTCTCGTCTGAATCCGCTGCCGAACGCCCTGCGGCCTCCTCCGCCGCCGCCACGAGAGTCGAAACCTGTGACACCGACAGGATCCGCACACATGTGATAACCCACACTGGCACACCTGTGATAACCCACACTGCAAGGCCTGCCTGCCTGCCTACCTACCTACCAGAACTCCAAGGACATGCTATGTACCACTTATTCAACAACAGAAAACAGATTTTGAAAAAAAGGAATGCTTTCCTGGATCAAAAATTGTGAACAGAAAAAAAGGGTTCATAAAAAAGGGCCTTTAAATAATAGATGCAGTAACAGAAAACACTGAAGCACTCCTGTTAAACAAAATGAAAAAGGCTTTATTGAATACTGGCTATGCTCCAGTGTTCTTCAGAGCCCTAATATTTTCATTACATGCGTTTCTTCGGTACCACAGACCAAGTCAGAGGTTGAATATTCTCACTCACTGGCCTCTGAAAATCTCTCCTACAACCTGCAAGTAGCTGACTGACAAAAATCAGTTGGACTGAGTCATGACCTCACAAAGACCGTAAAGGTCGGAACATTGTCTGTGAAATAAAATCACTGGGAGCAGCAGTAGCAGTGTGCGGGTAATCCTTTTTGTTGATTTGTAAAAAATAACCCAGAGACATCACTGCTACCCATTCCTGACCACCTTTGTAGTACTCCCCCCTGGCCTTGTGTATAAGTGACAAAGCTGGTTTATTTCATGTAGAGGTAGTCATTAACATGACAGAAAAGGAGCCCACTGGCATTTGTTTAGTGAAGAGAATGAAGCCCTGGGCTCTTCTCCCAACAGGTTTACAACCATCGCTGGGTCAACTAAACCAGGCTTATCACTTCTCCATCTTTGTAGTATACCCCTTAGATGTAACACGACAAATGTCATTATCATTGTGTAGATGTAATAATAGTAATATCAGAATAGTTTATGTGCTGTTGGTTAAGACGCCCACCTCCTCGGTCGAAGTCACGAGGTCCTCGGTCATCGTAACGGTCACGGAAGCGTCCGGCATCCCGTCCTCCATCGCGACCTCCGTCGTAGCGGTCATCCCGTCGCGGTCCATCTCTGAATCGATCTGACTCGTAGCGGTCCCGTGACCCTGCAGGCACACAGCGCACACTGTGAGCATGTAACCTCTGTTTCATACAGTTACAGCACAATTTTCAGTACAATTCCAAATTTAGCCAGGCTAAGTCTTTCTGCACAAGTAAGAGAGTCTGGTCCACCAGGCTGTTTCAAAGTCAAACGGTAAACAAGATGTGCATAATACTAAGACGGCATCCGTGTTAGGTCTAAATTCTCTAGGCCCTGATCTTCACAGGCTTTGGTCAGGGCTAAATCAGACATTAGTGGACACCGCTGGTCTGAATGAACTCACTCTCTCCGTAAGAATCGTCGCCACCGCGTTTGGGTCCGTCGTCCATGTCCGAGCTGGGCCGGGCCCTCCAGTCCGACTCGGTCTTGTCGGGCCCGCCGTCCCCGCCGCGGGCCCAGTCCCTGTCCCTGTCGCCACGGTCACGACCCATCATGGAGCCACCGTCCCTCTCTGGTTACAAAAAACAAAACAAAAACAACATGTAAGTATGCAGGAAGTTCAAGAAAATGCTGTCAATCAATAAACAGTTTATGTTACTCGGTTCAGTTAAGTTCAGTTTTCGCAGAGACTGTCTACATGCATTTCCTGGCATGAGTATGTATGCTGCATTCAGGCATTTGCATTTGATGAAGGCAGGCTCAATCATTTTAACGTTCGCAGAAAGTATGTGCTTATCAGGAAGCAAACATAATGCTTCTGGGAGCACCCAGTCTCTGCACAGTGAGTAGAAGTCTGGTTCATCAGGCTACACATTTTAAACCCAAACCATACACAGACAGAAACTCATGCATATATGCATGTGTACATTTGCATACTCGCTGAGCAAGTAAATCACATTATATTTTCATATATTCACTTTAAATTAACATCTCTATGCAGCCCCAAGGTTTCAGCAGTACCTTTGTCATTGGATTGGTCTGCAATGTCCACACGGATCCGTCGGTTCCCAAGGTTCTGCGGAGACAAAAGGTTCAGGCATGCAGAACAAAAAGCAGCACCACGACTGACCAGCTACAGCCTTGTCTGGGGAGCCGACAGACGAGCAGAAGAGTAACCTCGTCCACTGTGCGGCCGACACAGGAAATCCTACATTAGCTCCAACACGTCGCCAAATTATTTGAATCTTAGTAATACCAAAGATGTTGCCATGTCTGGAAATGCTGCCTACAGTCTTAACTGGCTTCAACCAAAGGTTGGCCAGTTTGTTCACTGTTACACATTGAATGCATCATGATAGTCATCTACGTTTAGGCAACCATTTCCTCTCCCTGTATAACTATGAAGAGGTAAAGCACATCTGAACTTAACTTCTAGGTTTTTACTTCATTGCACTCTTCAATTTTATATGATAAGGTTTTGTTGAAGCCTGTGATGAGATGGTGTCTTGCCCGAAAAAAGATGTTACTTCCTAGAACTTTGCTTCTGGTCACAATTACAAATATTAAAGCAAGCAATTGGTTAAAAAAAATTAATCAAATCATTAGTCGTGTGATGTTAACTGACTGGCAAAAACTCAGATGGAACAGATCAAGCCAGTCACAACATCCTTGAAAGCTTCTCACACCTCCTTTAGCCATTAGCCATTGTGCACGCAATCCCTCTGAACCTTAGCATGAGTCATCATGTCTACACACAGAACTAGTGTTTGCCGTGGGGACTTACTTCCTCATTGAAAGTGAGCGCTTGGAGAAGAGACTCCACGTCATCGAACTCTGCATAGCCAAAGCCTTTCAACCTCTCCGGGTTACTCGGCTCCCTTGGCAGACGCACAGCGCTGATCTGGGGAGGCAAAGACGCCAGCGGATTATTGATTGTGCAAAAACCCAACGCTTAGGCAACCTAGAACCGAACCAAACCCACCCTCAATAAACACAGGAAGGGAAAGAGACAGAGAGAGAGAGACTGGAGAAACTAGGGGTGAGACAAATGAAGTGTTCTTAGCAGCTTAGCATGGCTTGACCAAATTTCAAAATATCAGTACTGCCACACAAAACAAAAGCTTTTCTTTATGTGCCTCCCAGGGAACATAATTGTGTGTGTGGGTGTGTATGTGTGTGTATGTGTGTGTAAACATCATACTGCACTGCATGAAGCAACAACTAAGACCAAAACCACCAAACCTCCTCCTAAAATAAAATGAGATCATCAGAAAATAAAATTTGCCCGTCATGGACTCAGTACGTACTGCGAGGCCTCTGAAGAAGTTCTTGATGGACTCCTCGCTGACGTCGTAGGGCAGATTGCCCAGGAAGGCAGTATAGGGGGGGCTGCGAGGCAGGCGGGAGCGGTCCACGTTGGGCTCACGAGCCGCCCGCGGGGCCGTGGGCAGGATGGAGCGGTCGATGGGGGGCCCCCGGAACGACTCCTCGGTGTGCCAGGAGGTAGAGACTGACACCCCAGAAAACAAAAAGGTGAGTTTTGGGGGTAGAGTGGTGTGTACATGTGTGCATGTGTGCGTGTGTGTGTGTGGGGGGGGGGGGGCAATAGGGACTGCAACCAGTCCCAACAGTAGTCAAAAAACCAGAGTCAAAAAAAAGAGTAGTGTTGGGAGGTGGAAAAGGTGGCCAAAAAAATAAAATAAAAATAATAACAGTACTTTGTACCGGATGTGATCATTTTAATATTTTATATATTTTAATCTGTGGTGTGCCAGGAGATAGGGCTGCAATGGGGTGGTGTGGGGGGTGAGGTCACTGATTCCCCTTGTGCTTCATTGTTAAGGCGGCCACCTTAACACAGCCCTCCCTCAACACTACAATTACACTTGGGCTTAAAATTTGGATGAAGTTAAAGGAATATGTATGACAGACACTTTACAGCTATGCTCTTAAACAATAAAACAAACAGGACAATACAGTTTAACTGACAAGTGCCCTGCATACCTATGAAAGATACTGCGTGAATGTTCCAAGTAGATATCTTTTTGTCTTTTGTCAATATCCTGTTCCTAGCACACTGAGGCAAATCCTCACTAACTTGCACAAGTTTTACAGCAATAAAGTATTGAATCTTCAACTGTTTTTTAAGATCAGCTATTTGAAAAGGTTCTGGTTAATTTCACCCCAAGACTCACCATCTCCATCCAGGTCATCAGTCTCGTCGGCCCAACTGGTCGCCTTGGCTGCTGCCGGGAAACTTGGGGGTGCCGGGCTGCTCGACTTGTCCTCTGCCAAGAAGTCTGTGAGCGTAAGGGTCTTCCCCTTCTTGTTCTTCTTCTTGCCTGTGGAAACAGCGTTATGGATATTTTCAATGAATGTAAACAATCTTGTAAACATACAGCCCCAGCAGTAAATGAGTCGAGTTCAGTAATATGTGGAAAAAAGTAAATAGTATTTGTCTGCCGAGACTGGCTATGGACAGCCACGCCTTAACCACTATTTGGGATCAACACTGACAAGAGGACACAAGGTTATTCAAGATAAGAAAACAAAAAATGCCTTTCCAAACGAGCCAGTTCCGTTGACGGGGGCTGTTTCCAGCCTGAACTACCACCCACAAATTGTGCAATGTATGCTCTGTACAAGATAAAAATAAACTGCAACTTCGTCAGTATATTGACCACCAACGGTTGCAAAGGGTAGAACCTATGAAATGGTCCAACCACAATTTTAAGAAGCCTTTCAAAAGTAACCACATCAACTTGTCCCCGACCGCGGGGTGTCTTCCATACTACACGCAAATAACTGGGTGCAGCAACGTTCGGGAACACAGATGGCTGCTAACCGACAAACAGTCTTTCACGGCGTAACACACTCGTGACATTTCAAACAAGGCAAATGAATGTACCGGACATACACTCCGTTTCAAAGCACCAGCAATTTCACATCGCCTGTTCCCACCTGATAGTACACGTGGGGAACTACTCTGGGCACCTTTCGGCCCCTCCTCCAAGACATGCGCTTGCGTTAAGGCAGTAGCTAGTTAGCGCCACACAGAAAAAGAGTTGGATACAATGTGACGGCCACTAAGAATCACCATGTGATGTACATTTACAGAATTCCTCGACAATTCGAGACCAAATGAGAAAGAGAAACCTATAAACGGCCAAGTCCAGGATCGACATTTCTAACGCTCAAAGAGATATCCGAAACCAGCGGCTAATTCCAAACTGAGGTTAGCTGGCTAACTAGCTAAGTTAGCACCGTGCCATCCTCCCCTTGGACTGGCCCGGGTTAGCATATGGTTTCGATATAATGTGATCACATCCCAGATAGATTTGCTCCTACAAGACACTCCGCTTAAACCACACAAGTACGCTCATAATAATCACACAATTTTCCATTCTGGAGTTTCGACGACATACCCTCACAAGTGCTAAAAGCGACTCATTGCAAGCTCACATAAACCTCACCTGACGCCGCCATGTTGAAGAGCGACCTCGTAACAGACTCCCGGATGAATGCGTCAGAAGGGACTGGACGAGAACGCGCCTCTGCACGAGCCAAGACGAAAGAGAGCTCCCGACACAAACTCAGTAATAAGGCCTCAGCGAGCGAAGAATAAACTTAACTTTGACTGCCTGATTCCCTCTTCAGTTGTGGTTCTCGACAACTTTACTGAATTATTTTTGACACATATTAGTAACAGGTCTTGGTGTTATTAGGCTACTAAGTAGGCCTGTTTCCCTGCATTCAAATTTGCACCAAGTGTAAAAGACACGTAGCCTACCCAGTTTTCTTACATTTGTGATAACATTTGTGTATTTTCAAATTACTTATTGTAATTATTGCAGTTGAACGACATTTAAAAGGGGAAATGTCATGTCTGGTGCATTGTGGGAACATCTGTAGCTTCAGTGCCCTCAGATTTAGGCTAAAAGTGTTCCTTAACATGTTTGCATCAGGGATGGAAATTAACCTTTCTGTTCACCTGCCACTGTGGCAGGTAGATTCTAAAATCTACCAGCCACTGAACATTTTTACCAGCCATTTTATATATTCAACCCTTCTGCCCATTTCCATGCCTATCCCTTAGCAAAAAGTAGTATACTTAAAGTTTATTTTATGAAGTATACTTCAGTTTAAGTGTAAGTATAGAAAGTATACTACAGACCATGTACTTTAAGTGTACTAGAAAGTATACTAGTTTAATACTTTTTATATTAAATTGGAACATTTTAAGTTTATTAAAGTATTCTTTAAGTATATTTTAAAGTTAATTTTAAGTTTACAAAAGTACACTTTAAAATATAGAAGATGTACACTCATCTATATATTAGTATCAATATACTTGGTATATCCCTCTAGTACACTTAAAGTATACCACAAGTACACTTATTTATATACTGCCATTGTACTAGTTATGTACTTCAAGTTCCTATTTTTAGTTTATTATAAAGTAATAAAATAAATGAACTGAACTGTACTGAATGTAGCAGTCATGGGCTAGCGGTGAGGCCTTAACCAATAGTAGCCATGTTTATTTGGCCCATGTGGCATTGCTGTTCGAACCTCAAATCTGTTGATGTTTTAGAACAGAGTTGCTCTAACTGGAAGCCAAGTGTTTTAATGATTTTAATCACTTGTTCTTCATCTGCAGCTTTGAGAATGACCAACTCGTTGTCCGTGACCTGGGAAACAACTTCATTCGCCATGACGTGTCCACTTTGTGGAAACAGGTGGGCATCTTCCCTGTGTTTTTGAGCTTTTCATTTGCCATACTGCACACTGCTCTTTTCATTAATTTGGATGTTTTGTTGCATTTCTTTTAATTCACTTTTTTCTCATTTTTATTTCATCATATGTGCATAGGCCATGACAGATCTGCACATCCTGTATGATCCAAAGGTTATTTATTTGGATGAAAAAACAAGTTGTGTTTGTGTTTGTGTGTGAGTTTTTTTTGTGTGTGTCTAATCAATACCCTTGGGACCATACATGGTGTGCAGACCATCTCTGTGTTCTAGTTTGCTGCCTTTGTGTGGCACATGTAAGATAATTTTTGGAATTGCGTACTTCCCCACTGTGACACAGGTGCTAATATCAAACAGGCCTATCTGACCTTTGTTCTTATGTGACCTCCCCTTTTAGAAACTGAAGAACACGATGGCCTTCTACAAGTCTGTGCCGGTTGATCCTCGCTGCTCAAACTCTACTCCATCTAGGCTCTACTTGAACAACCCCTATGTCAGGGGTGCCCTGCACATCTCTCCAAACGCCCTCAGCTGGACAATATGCAGGTGAGGTTAGGGGTGTGTGTGTGTGTGTAGAGGTGTCAATCTTGCGTTCAGAAAGTAAAAACCCTGCCACAAATTTGATCCAACCAGCTCAGTATCAGCTAATCGTTATAAGCACTCAAGACTGGTAGATCAGCTACTCAGTGAGGTCATCTGTGTTGGAAGGAAAACATAGCTGTATGTGTGTGTGAGAGAGAGAGATGAAACTGTGTTGATCTGCATTCAGGGATCTATTCACTTAAGTCAAAAAACGTGCGCAGCTGTGCGCTTTTATACCTGCGCACATTCCACTGATGCGTTTTTGATATAAGTTAACCTTACACGTATTCTCCCCCTGACTTAAGCACTTTTCTCCTTGCGCATTTCAGAGGCCTTTAGTAAGGTCAAGCTCTGCGACTCTGAGGTAAATTTGTATATACATTTAAAGTTGGCAGTCGTTCAACTTTTATACCTTGTTGAACATTTTCAAGCAACCTTACAAAAGCGCGTTATTGGAATGTAGAGCTTTGTTTTCAAATTACCGACAGATAATACGATCTTCTGCAGATTGTAAGGTAGACCTTTTCACATTAGGCTCATTTGGCACATTTGGCAATGATTGCAAGACGGGGGTGAGACGAGTTAAATCGTTGCATAATCTGCGTGTAAGTAAATAAGAATTATTCTAAAGCAGTTGGTGACCCTCATAATGTTGTGTATAGCCTACCACTACTCAAGTCTAAGACCCCATGATGGTCACCAACACCAACTACCTGTAAAATACCTAGCGAAAAACATTAATACTAGGTTGAAACCCTGTATATCAGTTGTGTATGTCATTTTTTGTATAGTCCAAGATATTGGCATTTAAAATGTGTCTTATTATGGTCCGCCCTATATTATCTGTTATTTATGATGCATTTTATGGCTTTTACTGTGATTATTCAGATTGTCAATGTTATGTTTTCTCTTACAGTGATTATGTGGGGTCGAACTACACACAGCTGTACATAGATATGACACAACAGTACCTCAAGCTGCTGGGAAAACGTGTAAGATCATGCTTGCAGGATACTCAAAACCATAGACTAACAATCACCAATTTCACCGCATGTCCTACTCTACCCAGTATGTCTATGCATGTGGCGATAAACCGTCCTTGTAGATGCAGAAAGAAAAAGGGCCTAAAGGGATCCTATTTAGATATATTCTGGTGGGTTTCTTGTTAAGTGGACTTTTTTTGCTTTTGTCAGATCTAATCATGTTTTTGCCACTACTTTCTGTCTGCAGAAGTATCGCATTCTGATGTACAATGGGGATGTTGACATGGCCTTCAACTTCCTGGGTACCAAGGCGTTTGTTGAGTCCCTCCAGCAAGAGGTTGGTGTATTGTATCTCCTATGATGAGGTGTAGCTGCACCATAACCCATTCAGCTCACATATCACATCTGGTGCTGAATGTTATGACCAAACGGCGACATTCCAGGCCAAACAATGAAATCAGAATTCCGTGTTCTAAAGTTCCAGTAGACGTCCACTGGGGGGCTGGCTGTTCTCTTGTTAAAGCATTATAACGCATTCAGCTCACATATCTGGGGGCGGGGGAAATACTAGAAAGGTGGTTAAGTGACAAACCTGGTTTATCTAACCCTAAGGTAGCCTTGATAGAAGAAGAGGGCATTGGCATTTGTTTAGTTAAAAGAATAAAGTCCTGGGCATTTCTACTAACAGGTTTACGTCTACCTGTAGGTTAACGTAACCACCTTTAGCACTTAACCAACTTTTGTAGTAGCCTATACACTGGTGTGGCCTGGTATGACCAAGCAGCAACATTCTAGGCCAAACAATGATGCCAAAACGGAGCGTTCTAAAGTTGCAGTATCTCAGACATCCACTGGGAGTGTCTCCCCACCCCTCCATGTTAAAAAGTCCAATTTCACAGCGTACATGTTTACAGCCTACTTCAAGAAATTGTTTTGGTGTCTCTTGGGAGTTTGAATCCATGGCAACCGGGGGGTGGCAGGTCCTGGTGGTATTCTGGGGAGGTAGTCCAAGATCGCAGGTAGTCCAAGATCGCAGCGCCCAGAACCTTTTTTGGAGGGTTTGTCGAGTTCTTATGCGCCCTTTGGTTATGACACAGGTACACGAGGATCAGCGACCCTGGTTCTACAACAATGGGGATGGCAAGCAAATATGTGGCTTTGTCAAGGAGTTTTCCAACCTGGACTTCCTCACAGTCAAGGTAGGGCAAACAAATGTCTGGAACTAGCCAGTGTTTCTTTTAGTAGGCAGTGCTGGTTCCAATGCTTGTTAAGCACCACACCCCCATGCATACTTTATGTATTTCTAACTTACTTCCTCCCTGGCTTGTTGTACCTCACACTGACAGTTGTCCTGTAGACGTGGGGATTTCTGTTATGATTCTGCATGCACCTTATGCACCATTTCATTATTGCGTTAAATTACTCTGATGCCATTGGACTGCAAGAAATGCTGTCTTGTTGTGACCTTGCCAAACTGTAAATTACTTTGAGCTGCATCTTGTATGCATGAATTGTATTATACAAGTAAAGGTTGTTGTTGTTATTATTATTATTATTATTATTATAGCCATTTTTCTTGTGTTCTCTAGGGAGCGGGTCACATGGTTCCTGCAGACCAGCCCATCGCTGCTTACACCATGTTCCGCCGGTTCCTCACTAAACAGCCTTACTGACGGGGGTACTGCTGAGGAGTCACCATTCCTTGACTTTTGTCTTGCACTGGAGCACTGTGAAAAGCACCTCTTTTTGTCAGATTACTTGGAGGCAGGGAGTTTATCCACATGTGGGCCATAGGAAAAAATCTTAAAAAAAAAAAAAAAATCCACCTCCCTTTTAAATGTTTCAGCTTCTCTAAATACAATCAGCAGCACTTACCTTGAAGGTCTACTGTATGTGTGAATGTTTGATGGAAGCTGAAATTAGGGGGGGTAATCACGATTGTTGTATATTTTTGGAAGTGGGAGGGGGGTAAACATGCACATCATAACCACTATTGGTCTTTCAGTCTCGGATGTTTTGAGGAAAATCAGGAAACGGGTTATGTAGCATTTCTTTTGCTGAGTGCCTCAAAAGTGTTTTTCTGTTTCTGTTTCTAATTCTGCGAAATCAAAAAAGGGGATTGTTTATCTGTCACTGTCTTGTTGCGGTATTGATTGATTGCTTTTATAAAATAAAGCTTTGTTCCTCTAAAATTGAGTTGGTAAATCATTCCAGATTTTGAAAATCCATTTCTTTAAAATCATCAAAATTTAGATTGCTACAGTTGCAGGGGCAAAGCTAAATTGGGACATCTTGCACATCCATCAGACACTGTGGTCATTAGGTTTTATTTTAATCTAAACATAAAACATCAATACTTGACTTACAATATCAAACACCAACAAGAAAAAAATACTGTCTAATAAAATCGTAATTACTCAATCTGTAGCATTGATCTCATATTGTGTATAACTGAATCAACAACACAAATGCCTATATTGTCTACATAAGATATTGTACAAAGGTAGTGTAATACTACGCAGTCTTTGTTCCTATAAATTTGAGTTGGTAAATCATTCCAGATTTTGAAAATCCATTTCTTTAAAATCATCAGAATTTAGACTGCTACAGTTGCAAGGGCATACACTAAAATTAGACTTGGGCTTAAAATCTGGATAAAGTTAAAGGAATATGTATGACTTTTATGTCTCAGTGTTGCCTTGTTTTGAGCCTAGGCCTGGTCTATACCGTCTATACCGGGAGAAACACCTGTTCTGTCGTCCATAAAGAAAGCATGTTGGTTATTTTTATGTTACCTCGCATTTAGTCTTGTATGTGCTGCCATCCTGTGGATATTTTACTAACTAAAAAGAAGTAACTACTTACCACTTAAATTTCATATCTGGGCTATGGTTTAGTCTATTAACTGGCCTTTGCCTCTGCTGTCACTAGTTACCTGAGCGCTAGCTCTGCTTGGTATTTTGCAAATCACATTATAAAAGGCTAATCACAATTCTCCTACATTGTGTAACGTGACTATAATTACACAGTTGTAAGCTAACGGTCTAGTTTTGCCTGTTACTAACGTCACAGTACATAGACGATGCTACAGACTGGTGCACAGCAAACTCGAGCATAAGAGAACTGCACTTTGAAAACTGCTACAATGTACCGGGCAAGCAAGGATGGCGAGGCTTTAGAAAGCGAAATGGGATGTCACATGACTTAATCACGGGACCATTCTAGTGGCTTGTCACATGGTTTGATTTCATGTTAAATTCTGAAGGTCTGGCGTAGGCTGCTTATACGCGGCCAGCCCAAGATCATCAGGACGGTAAGTTAACTTCCCGACAACTGCAACTGTCCGCTCTTTAATTAGCTCTGTATGTCTTAGTTATCTTAGCGTTATTGTGGCTGAAACCTCAGACTTTATTTCCTGTGGTGAAATATGTTGCGACATAGGTTGCACAGGCAGGCATAAACCGCTGATTGATTCCCCATTTCCTCATTTTATTAGCCTTATATACTCAAATGTTTGCTTTATTGTGTATGTAAATGCAGAATTGCATTAAATAACAGGGTAGACTGTTCCATTCAATATAGTAACACATTTCCGGTAACTGTAGCTGAAATGTTTGTGTTTTATGCCTGCAGATGTCCCGTTTGTTGTGGGTAACATGTCTGCTGTTGTTCGGAACTTTTGTTTTCGGAGCGCCTGATGCCGATGAGATAAAATTCCTGCCTGGACTCCCCAAACAACCCAGCTTCAAGCAATATTCGGGATACTTAAACGTTGCTGACAACAAGCATCTCCATTATTGGTATTCTGCTTGTGACTTTGTCTTTCGTTTCCATATCGGTGGTGCCAGCTTCCGTATTGTCATTGTCATCTGACTATTTGAATCCACCAACATGAAAAGTAGACTGTAAAGCAGCCTAATCTAATGCCTTTAACCATTCACCTCTCACTTTAGCAGTTATGTGAATTTGAACCTTATTTTAGCCACTCCGTCTTGCCCATCACAAGAGCCGCTTTGTGTGCCCACCATTAAGAGTGGTGTTTTGTCTGTTTCCAGGTTTGTTGAGTCTCAGTCAGATCCTGCTAAGAGCCCAGTGGTCCTGTGGCTGAATGGAGGACCAGGCTGCAGCTCTCTGGACGGACTCCTCACAGAGCATGGCCCCTTCTTGGTGAGCAGCCGTTGCTCAAATCTGTATGTATGATGTAGACTACATCTGGTTCGTTTTAATCACCTATTAAACGCGTTGCATAATTGGTAAGAAGGCAGGGTTTTAATGTTGCCCCTTGTGACATGTGCATTTTTGTGCGCTTGAAGAGTTTCAAGTGTGACCTGTGCATGTGTGTGTGCGCCTCAAGTCTTTAAAACAAACTAAAGAATTGTGTATTTCTAAACTCATTTCAGATAGAGGATGATGGCACGTCATTGAGATATAATCCATACTCTTGGAACAAGGTATGTCAACAGTGAGATTCAAGATTCCTTGATTTATCAGTACATGACACACACACACACACACACACACACAAATGATGTGCAAACTTTTAAAACAGTTTACAGGTAGAATACAACTTTTGACTTACGACTTCAGAGCTGAGTTCAGTGTCCAATAGCTGTAGGGTAAACTGTCCCCTGTGTCTGCTGTCTTTTATGGTTGTTTGCGTAACTGGTTGGAGTGACAGGAAGGTGACACATGTTGCATTTCTGCTGTAGATTGCCAATGTGCTCTACCTTGAGTCACCAGCAGGGGTCGGGTTTTCTTACTCTGATGATGGCCAATACGCCACCAATGACACGGAGGTAAGAAGGATAATGCATTACGTACCTTTGTGCTAAGAAATTATTATACACAGGTTACATAGAGTAGCCATCAGTCATTGAAACTGACTTTCTCGACAGCTGTCTAAATACTTTGTTTTGTAGAATTGTAGCCTGCTTCAGTGCAGAAGAAAAAACATATGAGCTTGTGTACACTAAGCATGTGCATGTCTGGATTAATTTATTTAAACCTTTCTTTTTTGATCATCTATCCTATCAGAAGGACATCACCACGTTTTATGACCAACCCATAAAGCTTTTCTGCAGGTTCAACATGAGAGATTAAATTGTCCAAGCACCGAAGTTAATGCTCGTTCTTGGGCTATGTTTCAGGTTTCAATGAATAACTACCTCGCTTTAAAGGAATTCTTCAAGCTCTTCCCAGAATACAAGGACAGTGAGGTTTTCCTCACGGGGGAGAGCTATGGGGGAATCTACATCCCTACACTGGCAGAGAGGGTCATGGAAGATGACAGTATTAACCTCCAGGTCTGTTCCACTTTACTTTGTGATTTTAATAGTTTTGGTCCAACAAACCTATAATATAACTTGTGTAGAGCCACTCACAAACGTGCATAAAAGTGTTGAAATGATCTCTGTAAGAGAATGAATGCATAATTTTTTTTGTCACACAATTTTTTTGTCACACTCAGTGTAATTGTGTCTTGGTCTGGATGTTTGTTTTTGAGTGTCAAAGGTCTTTTTGCGTCACCACAATGTGAGGCATATCTGTTTGGATCTGAAATCTGATTGGAATTTGAATGAATTATATCTGCAACAAACCAGATTTCTTGTGATTTCTGGCATGTCCAGATTCTCAAATCTACCTGAATGTGTCAGTCAGATGTGGGCTGTCTGTTTGAAAGAGATGATGTGATATGAATATGACATTGTCATTTTCAGGGCATAGCTGTTGGAAACGGGATGTCTAGCTATGAACTGAATGACAACTCCATTGTTTATTTTGCGTACTACCATGGGCTCCTCGGAACAAGGTACTGTACCTTTTACAACTGCCTGATTAACTTTGATGCTTCGTGCAGACTGTAATCTGTCATTTGGTCCGACTGTGCTGACTAAAATTATTTTCCTCTGCAAACCATTAGTCTGTGGGAAGATCTGCAGGCATTTTGCTGTGAAGATGGAAAGTGCAACTTCTACAACAACCCTGATCGTAACTGCTCCAGAGCTGTGCGTTTGCCATGTCATTCATTTTGTTTCATTTCAAGATTGTGTTTACTAAAACACCTTGGATGTTTAATGCTCTCAACCAACCTTTGTCCTTCTGTTCATGTGTTAGCTGGTAGACGTCCAGGTGATTGTCTACAATTCTGGACTGAACATGTACAACCTTTATGCTCCATGTCCTGGTGGTATTCCTGGGAGGGCAAGGTGAGGCCTTAACCAATAGCAGCCATGTTTATTTGGCACACATGGCATTGCGATTCGATCATCAAATCTTTTCTTGTTTTGGAACAGAATTGCTCTAACTGGAAGCCAAGTCTTGTCTGCCATGTTTTAATGATTTTAATCACTTGTTCTTCATCTGCAGTTTTGAGAATGACCAACTCGTTGTCCGTGACCTGGGAAACAACTTCATCCAGCATGACCTGTCCACTATGTGGAACCAGGTGGGCATCTTCCCTGTGTTTTTGAGCTTTTCATTTGCCAGACTGCACACTGCTCTTCATTAATTTGGATGTTTTGTTGCATTTGTTTTAATTCACTTTTTTCTTATTTTTGTTTCATCATATGTGCATAGGCCATGAAATGGCCACAGTTGCTAAAAGCAGAAGTCTGCACATCCTGTATGATCCAAAGGTTATTTTGTGTGTGTGTGTGTGTGTGTGTGTGTCTAATGTCCCCTTTTAGAAACTGAAGAACACGATGGCCTTCTACAAGTCTGTGAGGCTTGATCCTCCCTGCACAAACTCTACTCCATCTACGCTCTACTTGAACAACCCCTATGTCAGGGGTGCCCTGCACATCTCTCCAAAAGCCCTCAGCTGGCAGATATGCAGGTGAGGTTAGGGGTATGTGTGTGGAGAGGTGTCAATCCTGCGTTCAAAAAGTAAAAACCCTGCCACAAATTTGATCCAACCAGCTCCAAATCGGCTAATTGTAATAAGCACTCAAGACGGGTAGATCAGCTACTCGGTGAAGTCAACTGTGTTAGAAGGAAAACATGGCAGGGTTTTTACTTTTTGAACCCAGGATTAACCCCGATGTGTGTGTGTGTGTGTGTGTCTCTCTGTTTGATTTTCTCGGGAATGTAACTGTAGCATTGATGTGCATTTAGGGGTCTATTCGCTTAAGTCAAAAACGCACATAGTTGTGTGCTTTTAAACCTGCGCACATTCTACTGCTGCGTTTTTTTGATGTAAATTAATTTTGCACGTATTCTCACCCTGACTTAAGCACTTTTCTCCTTACGCATTTTAGAGGCCTTTAAGGTCGTTCAACTTTTATACCTTGTTGAACATTTTCATTATTGGAATGTAGAGCTTTGTTTTCAGATTACCGACAGATAATACGATCTTCTGCAGATTGTAGGGTAGACTTTTTCACATTAGGCTCATTTGGCAATGATTGCAGGACGGGGGTGAGAGGAGTTAAATCGTTGCATGATCTGCGTATAAGTAAATGAGAATTATTCTAAAGCAGTTGGTGACCCTCATAATGTTGTGGACTGGATGTCGTGGGGAGAAAAAATTGCATACATAATGGAAGTATACCACTACTCAAGTCTAAGACCCCATGATGGTCACCAACACCAGCTACCTGTAAAATACCTAGTGAAAAACTTTAATACTAGCTTGAAACCCTGTATATCAGTTGTGTATGTCATTTTTTTATAGTCCAGGATTTAGGCATTTAAATGCCTAATTTATTATGGTCTGCCCTATATTATCTGTTATTTATGATGCATTTTATGGCTTTTACTGTGATTTATTCAGATTGTCAATGTGTTTTCTCTTACAGTGCTGAAGTTAACTTGAACTACTTACGGCTATACATGGATGTGAAGCAACAGTACCTCAAGCTGCTGGGAAAACTTGTAAGATCATGCTTGCAGGATACTCATAACAATTACCAATTTCACCACGTCCTACTTTACCCAGTATATTTATGCATGTGACAATAAACCATCCTTGTAGATGCAAAAAAGCAGAAGGGCCTAACGGACTCCTATTTAAATTTGTCCTGGTGGGTTTCTTGTTAAGTGGACTTTTTTCTTTTGTCAGATCTAATCATGTTTTTGCCACTACTTTCTGTCTGCAGAAGTATCGCATTCTGGTGTACAATGGGGATGTTGACATGGCCTGCAACTTCCTGGGTGACGAGTGGTTTGTTGAGTCCCTCCAGCAAGAGGTTGGTGTATTGTATCTCCTATGATTAGGTGTAGCTGCACCATAACCCATTCAGCTCACATATCATATCTGGTGCTGAATGTTATGACCAAACGGCGACATTCCAGGCCAAACAATGAAATCAGAATTCCGTGTTCTAAAGTTCCAGTCGACGTCCACTGGGGGGCTGACTGTTCTCTTACTACTCTCTGTACTATAACGCATGCAGCTCACATATCTGGGGGCGGGGGAAATACTAGAAAGGTGGTTAAGTGACAAACCTGGTTTATCTAACCCTGAGGTAGCCTTAAACCTGATAGTAGAAATACCCAGGACTTTATTCTTTTAACTAAACGAATGCCAATGCCCTCTTCTTCTAACAGGTTTACGTCTACCTGTAAGTTAACGTAACCACCTTTAGCACTTAACCAACTTTTGTAGTAGCCTATACACTGGTGTGGCCTGGTATGACCAAGCAGCAACATTCTAGGCCAAACAATGATGCCAAAACGGAGCGTTCTAAAGTTGCAGTATCTCAGACATCCACTGGGAGTGTCTCCCCACCCCTCCATGTTACAAAGTCCAATTTCACAGCATACATGTTTACAGCCTACTTCATGAAATTGTTGTGGTGTCTCTTGGGAGTTTGAATCCATGACAACCGGGGGATGGCATGTCCTGGTGGTATTCCGGGGAGGGACACTGACATTTACAGAGTTGTCCAAGATCGCAGTGCCCAGAACCTTTTTAGTTTTGCCCTAATTCGGCTGTTTATTCTATGTAGTCTCCGTCACGGAGGGTTTGTCGAGTTCTTATGTGCCCTATGGTCATGACACAGGTACAGGTGCAGCGGCGACCCTGGATCTACAACAATGGGGATAACGAGCAAGTTGGTGGCTTTGTCAAGGAGTTCTCCAACCTGGCCTTCCTCACAGTCAAGGTAGAGCAAAAAACTTGTGTAATGGCAGATGGCCTCGCCAGTGTTTTCTTTAGTAGGCAGTGCTGGTTTCAATGCTTGTTAAGCACCACACCCCCCTGCATACTCTACATATTTCTAACTAACTTCCTCCCTGCCTTGTTGTACCTCAAACTGACAGTTGTCCTGTAGACGTGGGGATTTGTGTTCTGATTCTGCATGCACCTTATACACCATTTCATTTTTGCGTTCAATTACTCCGATGCCATTGAACTGCAAGAATTACTGTCTTGCTGTGACCTTGCCAAACTGTAAAGCACTTTGAGCTGCATCTTGTATGTATGAAATGTGTTATACAAGTAAAGATTATTGTTATTATAGCCTTTCTTTCTTGCATTCTCTAGGGATCGGGTCACATGGTGCCTACCGACCAGCCCATCGCTGCTTACACCATGTTCACACGGTTCCTCACCAAACAGCCTTACTGACGAGGGTACTGCTGAGGAGTCACCATTCCTTGATTTTTGTCTTGCACTGGAGCACTGTGAAAAGCACCTCTTTTTGTCAGATTACTTGGAGGCAGGGGTTTTATCCACATGTGGGCCATAGGAAATTTTTTTAGCTTCTCTAAATACAATCAGCACTTACCTTGAAAGTCTACTGTATGTTTGACGGGGGCTGATCATGATTGTTGGATGATTGCACAGGTTGTAGACCAGTTCCTGTGCCAGGTTGGCACTTGGTGGTTACTTTTTAATCTGTAGTTCAGCTACTGTAGGAATTCATCTGTTTTAAACAAACACCGTCTAGGGATTTGTGTTCCCTTTGAACTTCATACATGTTGTATATTTTTGGAAGTGGGAGGGGGGTAAACATGCACATCATAACCACTATTGGACTTTCAGTCTCGGATGTTTTGAGGAAAATCAGGAAACGGGTTATGTAGCATTTCTTTTGCCGAGTGCCTCAAGTGTTTTTCTGTTTCTAATTCTGCAAAATCTGCATAATCAAAAAAGGGAATTGTTTATCTGTCACTGTCTTGTTGCGGTATTGATCGATTGATTTTGTTTTTATAAAATAAAGCTTTGTTCCTCTAAAATTGAGTTGGTAAATCATTCCAGATTTTGAAAATCCATTTCTTTAAAATCATCAGAATTTAGATTGCTACAGTTGCAGGGGCACAGCTAAATTGGGACATCTTGCACATCCATCAGACACTGTGGTCATTAGGTTTTATTTTAATCTTAACATAAAACATCAATACTTGACTTACAATATCAAACACCAACAAGAAAAAAATACTGTCTAATAAAATCATAATTGGTCAATCTGTAGCATTGACCTCATATTGTGTATAACTGAATCAACAATACAAATGCCTATATTGTCTACATAAGATATTGTACAAAGGTAGTGTAATCCTACGCAGTCTAACCAAATTATTTGCAAAGGTTCTAAATACAGTTCCCAATGTAATGCTGTAGAAAAGTGTTTTTTTTTTTATAACCAAGAATTCTTATTACTGCAGTGTATTGGTGTACAATGACATTTGCCAGTGATGTATTATAAATGGGACATGCCATAATAGAACTAGCCAGACTAGCCTAGTAAAACCTGGAAACCCTCTACAGTGCACACTGGCATTGCCTGGTTTATTAGTTTAGTAGTTTCTGGTGCACTAAAGTAGTTATTTGGATTACAATCTGCATTACTGCACTGTGTGAGCTATCCTCTCCTACAGTAATAAGAATGGTCCTTGGAGGAATTAGATCTTTGTTGATGGTTTACCTCAAGTGTAACGTGGAGCAATCGGTATGGATCCACACAGTGTAGGGGCCTTTGCCTTTGACTTGAATAGCATAGGTGTCTAAATGTGCACAAGAATACAACAGTAAACAGTAGAGTGCTGGGAAAGTTCAAGTGGCACACAGTCCCCCCTTATAGATCTACCCATAGGTTGAGATTAGTACTAATCCCTCCTCCCCCCCTACCTGGTCCAAGCCCACCAGAAGAAAGTGTGTAATACTAGTGTTGCAAATTGACACTGCTGGGAGTTTAAACTCCGGGAGGTGAGGTAAGCTAAACTTCCTCTCGGGGTTTAGTGTCTAATCCACGGTTATGAGAAATGGATGTCTACACGGAGTTGTCCATCTCCCCCGTCATCTTGCTCTGGATCACCTCTCGTAGCCCCCTGCTGAAATGTAGGTTGGCTCCGACGACGATGTAGCCCTAGAAGGATAAAGGTGGCAGATAAGAGAAACTAATTTTTAACCGAATGTGCGAGAACAAACTGTTCACCATCGGGCATATGAAACAGATTATCTAATGTTCCCAAGACTAAGGATCATTTTGTTTGTTTGAAGATGTACAGATGACAAGATGATCTAAAGCAGTGATTTGTTTTAAACTGGGGTACTTGGATCAACTCTAGAGGGGAATGCAAAATAAGTCTGTGAATGTGTTCTCAGCTTCTAGGAGCATACATATTTAGTTCAGGTACAGACTATATGTTTAAATAAGATCTTACATTCAAACTATCCTCAATATAACCCAATTGGGACTACATTTGTATGTATCATATGGGTTTACATTCAGTAATAAACAATCAACAATAAACATTAATTATACAAAATACTAGTGAGTCATAGCAAGCTGTCCGTGGTGCAGTCAGTCTCAGGGGGGTACACTGCAGTTAAAACTTCGGGAACAACTAATCCTAAACTTACATTGTGATAGGTCACCACTTCTTCAATGAAGTCCATTCCTTCTGCCAGTGGGATCTGAACACCCCTCTTGGTGTAATCTAGAAAAGAGGTGCAAACAATTCAAGCAATGTGACTTGTACCGCCAAATCATCTAATAGCAAGAGCTGTTATATCCACCAAGCAACACGGCAAACTGTGTGTAAGCAAAGCAAGAACACTCACTGTTGATCAGGGGCACCACCGAGATCTGCAGCATGGTTTTCAGTGGGCCTTGCAGGGGGATCAGCTGGGTAGAGAGAGAGAAGATGATAATCCCTGTGAAATATTGATCTTATCTGCACGGTGTATGTATGGTGCTCGTAGATAAGAGCACGCCATATCATGAAAAATGCAAATCAGCAGCTCACCGCCAGTGATTCCAAAGCAGATTTATTCGAGAAGATTTTAAACCTGGAAGAGAAGGCAGGTTTTAAGCACATGAGGGGGCATTTTAATGGGTGACAATATTTAAAAAATGACTAATCTAGGATCCTTATCTATGACCTTCTCAAGTCCATCAGCACAGTGAGTCTCTTCCCTTTCATCACCACCTTTGCATTGAATCTGGTCTCCTGCAATCACAACCAAAGACCTGACATTAAAGCACACACATACATTACACTGGGCAACAAAAAAACATTTTTGAAAATTGTCTATGTTTTTTTAACTGATTTATAACAATTTTGATGTGCTGAATCCAAATATCACATTGGTTTTTCTCAATCAGGTCAACTTTTCCTGTTAATACACACCATACCGTATACGGTACGGAAGTGTGGGGGTGGTGTGGCACACATTCTTCTGTCATTCTATTCCAGAATGACTGACATCCAATCCAAAACCCATGCAAGAAACCTCAAGGTCTTGGCTTTCAGTAGAGACCAATATTTTGTTTGTAGGCAAAGGGGTTCTCAAGTTATAGAGGTTTGATTCTGGTTATACAGATTTTGTAACCAAATGTCCGATTGGAATTTCCAATAGGGACACAAGAAAAACGCATGGACATACCTATTGATACAAATCTACAAAAACATCAGGTTTTGATCCTTTGCCTCCAATTTTTTACTGTGTGAAGGTAAGACCTGTGTCTGTGGCCTCATTATGCCTTTGTTTGGCCAACAGGTTACTGAAATTATAGGTCTCAGTCACTTTACAGGCTCACATGTTGGACGGAAAGTAAAACCTTCATTCTAACCTCTGTACCTCTGTGTCAGTGCATCACAGAATCACCCAAATACTATAAATAAACCCGAGAGTGTTACCTTTCCACTGATACCAAGAACATGTCTGAGTCTAAAACTATGTAAGAGCTGTGCTACTTACAACTTGGGCATACCATTTTCGCAAATAAACTTAAAATATTAGGTGTGTCTTAAAGGGGTCCTTCCGCTAAAAAACACTTTGAGTAGCTCTATTTACAATGTGGTGGGTCACAACAAGCAGTATATGCACGCAGCACTCCAAGACGTGAAATTCGACCCTCATGGTTTTACTGGTCATTAAAGGGTCAAGCTAACCAAAACGAGCGGATCAGAGGAGGCTAAACCTATCTACGTCACTAGGTCGTAAGCCCCGCCCAGAGCCATGTATGGCACGCCAACATCCCAGAGGAAGAACCATAGTACCACGTCATGGATATTCACGAGGGACACCGGAAAAGCCAGTCGTTCAACCACTAGACCTGTTCTAGCTTACAGAAAACAGCGTCAAGCAAGAGATCTAGGACATAATTTTTCACAGAAATAACGCACAATGCATTCAACCATAGTGGCGACACAGAAATATGAATAAAAATAACAATGAAAGTTCACCTTTAAGGGGTTAACTATGGCCACATGTTTTTTGTTTTACGTTTTTCTTCATATGGTATTGCATAAGTTATTGCATATGTTATAGCACTCTAGAGGTTCACATAAACGGAAATTCATGCCCTGAATTTCGAACAATAATGACGTATTATTCAATTTACATGTAATTACTTTTTAATTGTATACTGTTCAATTTACAGTAAGATAAGTTTGTAACGACATTTTGTGACGAGTAAAATGTGTTAGAAAACCTTTTTTGCTTTAAAACTAAGTGTTAGAAAAGGATTTGTTGCTTTGTCTTAGCTTGAATAAAAAAATAAATAAAATCAGCTGATAATGTAGCAAAAATGTAATAGATATAGTAATAGTAAGAAAATAATGTATTAGATATAGTAATATCAGATTTTGAAAAATTATCTTAGCTCAGAAACCTGACCTGATCAAGAGAAAGCAATGTCATTTTCAGATTTAGCGGTGCAAAATTGTCCTAAATCAGTTAAAAAAACATAGACAATTTTCAAAAAAAAAAAAATGTGTTGCCCAGTGTAATTTCAGTAACCTGTTGGCCAAACAAAGGCATAATGAGGCCACAGACACAGGTCTTACCTTCACACAGTAAAAAATTGGAGGCAAAGGATCAAACCCTGATTTTTTTGTAGATTTTTATCAATAGGTATGTCCATGCATTTTTCTTGTGTCCCTATTGGAAATTCCAATAGGACATTTGGTTCCGAAATCTGTATAACCAGAATCAAACCTCTATAACTTGATACTGAAAGCCAAGACCTTGAGGTTTCTTGCATGGGTTTTGGATTGGATGTCAGTCATTCTGGAATAGAATGACAGAAGAATGTGTGCCACCCCCCCCCCCCCCACTTCCGTACCGTATATGGTACGGTGTGTATTAACAGGAAAAGTTGACCTGTTTGAGAAAAAACAATGTGATATTTGGATTCAGCACATCAAAATGGTTATCTTGGGTCTGGCCACAAGCCCCACCCACTACACCTGTCTCTTTGATTGCACCCATTCTGGGTACTTAATTGCCTCACAGTAGGTTGACTCACTGCGAGCACAGAGCATTGAGAAAAGCACTTGCTGAAACGTCTGCTCTGCTCTTAATTAAAAAGAAGGATATTTCTGTATATTTTTGTAGACTTTGTCTCTTTTTTCATCAGTGTGCGAACCATCCTCTACTGACCAAATATGCCCAGCCAGTCGGCGAGCCCAACTGGCAAGGTAAAAAACAAGCTGCGATTCGCTGTGGTGCCCTCACCATGGTCATGCTGCTGAGTTGCACTGGAGGCTTTCCCGGTGGGAGCACCAGGACATTGACCAGGGCGTTGACAACCACGTTGGCTCCAGTTGATTTGATGGTACACTTGGGTGATTCAGTTACCTCCAGCTCCAAGGAGATAGGAGCATCCATCAGGGCAGGATTCTGATTGGACATTGAAGTGCAGATGTTCTCAGTGGGAAACTCCATCACAGCAATTGATAACATAGTAAAGAAAACTGTGCAAAGGCAGGTGATAATTTTTCAAGATGGGCTCACTCACAAGCATCATGATGGTCCCAAAATAGGTTGTTCTCAAAAGCATCTCCAGATCCTTTGACATCTGGAAAGGGCACAGGTCATTAGTTTTATGTTAGTCAGAGGTTGCTTTGAGCCCATGAGGTATTTTACCGTTTTACATGCCATTGTTTAGATGTTAATATCACAATTAACATTTGTTATACTTACTCGACCATTTGAGATCTCTGTTTTGAACATTTCAGCTTTAAAGTAAGCATCCAACCCACTGTCAAAAAAGTACTCCGACAAGGCCAGGTAGACCATCTTGTCATATTCCTTCACAACAGGATTTACCGCCAAGTTGGGAAGGGTGTTATTCTCATTCTTTAGTTCATAAAACATACCCTGTGGATGGATATAAAGGACAACAAAGACAAGTGTAAGATGATGGTAAGATGGAGTCTTCCCACCTTATAAAATGTGTGTTTTATATCAATATTGGTGATGCTACAGCAACAATAGAAACCATGATCACCCTGAAATCCATGTCCAGACTGCTGTCTGTTATGACTGGATCGTTCAGCAGGGAATAGTCAATGCCAATGTAGTCGTCCACTTCGGAGCGCACTGAGAGACAGTAACATTAAACAAAGGAGTAAGAAAAAAAATACATTTACACAGTATTACACAGTTTTACATAATAATTATAATTGGAAAAAGACAGTAACCTACCTGGGATGGTGTCCAATAAAGAGTTAATCAAAACCAGGCCAGCATGGTTCAAGGAGGGGCATATCTGTCAAGTGTGATTCAACAGATTTTTACTCAGTCAAAGCCAGCACTACAAAAAATCTAATGGTTCTGTAATTTCTAAACTAACAAATATGAGACTTCAAAATTGGCTTGGAGGATTAACTTTGTTTTTTGGCCTGCCATTTTGGATAATGACAGGTATCTTTTCCTGCACCATGGCAAATGTGTTATTACAGTAAAATGAATGTTGTCTTCAAATCTACAGAAATAACCAACATTACAGTACCCGTTGATTGAGGAGGAAGCGCATTCCGGTTGTGAGGAATGTTGCGACAAAGTCATACACTCTCCTGTAAGAAAACTCATTTCAGTTTCACTTTTAACCAACTACTGCTACACAGAACTACAAAATATATTAATCCATTCATTTAATCAGTCAGACAGTAAGTCATTAGTCAGCCAGTTGGCCAGCTAGTTACCCAAGAGTGCCACTGAATTTGGCCTTCATCTTGGCAATGTAGGCATCGCAGGTGATGTTGGAGATCTTCATGCGTCCTGCCTCGTCTTTGATCAGCTTCAGCGCTGTGTAGATATTAACACCTTCTGCAGAGGCGTTAATGAAGCCCACATCGTAGCTGGCAAAGACAACACACAACGTCTTATAACAGGTCATATAACAGGTTGGTATTAATAATATTACATTAAAATATATTGCAGATATTGATAGAAGTGGTGAGATTTGTGCAAAATTCAGTTAACAATTGTTTTTTTTTTAATAAGAACCATGTTTTTTTATTTTAAGAACATATGTATAAGCATTTACAACTATTGGTATTTTCATACAGAGTCGATACTAAACAGCTCATAGCTATACACCTGTGATAGTCAAAGCACAGAAAACAAAGACACAGCAAGAACTGCTACAGAGATGCCATGTTGCGAAGGTTAGCTTTTTGTGAAACCTCTGACTGTCGAGGCCAGCCAACAGAACATCTCTGGCCATAAGTTCCTGGCGAGAGACCATTCAAACTTACAAGAACCAGTAGAGGATCCGCCTCTGGAAGTTGAGAGTGATGGAGGAGTTTTCCACCTCGAAGAGCAGGCCCAGATCGGGCTGGAAGCGCAGGTCAACATGCGTCAGGTTCAGCTCAGTGATCTTCACACTGGAGAGAAGAGTCATCAGAAAAGTTGAGGAAGTGAGCAAGAGTCAGAGTTTAAAGAAAACACAAGATACTTGTGCACCTAGGAAGAGTACCTTTGGGAGAAAAAAATTAGGTCTTCCTGACTACTATTCTTATTCTAATATACTATTGTTAGAATACTATACCAATCACTTGCTGATTTCTCTGTGGTCATATCTTTACCATTTACATAATCACATATCAGTGATTAACTGTGTTATAACAGTGATATAACTCCACACAGCCAGCGGTGCAGATCTCAGCTTGAGAAAGGTAAAACCCTGCAACATATTTGATCCAACCATTTTCTGAACTAACTGATCTTATCTTAATGAGCACACAAATCAGACAGGTAACAAAGAAACAAAACCAGATTTGATCAGCTGATTAGTAAAATCACCTGTGTTAAGTGTACCGGGAGAGGGAATATATGGTAGGGTTTTTTTACTCTTTGAAGCCAGAATCTCCCCCTCTGCACATAACCACATGGTGCATCAAGCAATAGGATAAGTAGAGCACTTTGGAGCTCTCAGTCTTACTTGTTGATTGTGTACTGAAATCGTCCGTCTTTTCCTGACATCTCTGGCATTGTGATGTTGCTCAGCTCTTCCTCCACAAACCTCTGCGTCTCATACTTTACTGTAAAGTCATGTTTTAGGAGAGTTACAAAAACACTGTACTTACCACAAAGGATTAGGTCAAATCAAGGGAATGACACATCAGATTGGTTAATAAAAAAAAAACGCTGTGTGTTGTCAAGGATGATCAGTTATGATTCAATTCCAACAGATAATTCATTTGATAACTGGCAGCTGTAGTGTTCAAGTGCATGTGTTGTCATTTGTAGGACACTTATGAGCAGCCTGAGACAAACATCTATACTGGTGGTCTGCTACTGCTACTTAAACCCCCCCTCAACTCCCCCCCTAAAAAAATGGTGACCCCCTGAACTCAAGTCATAAAGCATTAACTGCAAGCCCAATTAGTTGTGGCATCAAAAGCATGTCAGAGAAGCTTATGCTTCGGACTATAAATTCTGACGGGGACATAGAGAACTCTCACTAAAATTTCTCACTAAAGGGCCCTCCCCAAGTGAGTTATAATGGACTAAGATCTATGGGGGAAATAATAACTCATAATGTGTTGTTTTGTGTATCTTACACATTTCGAGGCCTCTTGAGGTGAATCGAATCTTGCAGGCAGGAGGTGTGTCAGCCATGGTGAGTGGCAACAGGAAGAGAAACGACACTATGAAGGCTGCCATGGTGCCTGAGGGATCTAGATTTAACATAAACACACAAAAAATACAAACCTATACATAAAAAATACATACCTATATAAAAATACATAGATATGATGTTGGTATGTTACAATCCAGTGCTGCATGTTTGAATTCAATAATATTGACACATTTAAACAGCTTATGGATAATAAATGACAAAACACCTAATTTAATTTGGGTAAAGTATAGAGCCTGATGCCCACATGCCTTTTCAGATGAATTGTAAGTGAATAATACTGTTATTACATTGCATTCATGACATTACATTACATTACATTTTATTACGCTACATTACATCAAGTATTACGTTTGTTTGAGTTGTCACTTTATGGCACATTGTATTTTTTATTTTCTATTAGAAGTTTAGAAAGACTGACTGACACAAGACCATGCCAACCTCTGCAGAAGGGGCTGTATTCATAACCCATCCCTATCACTCCAATCAGTGCACCTTTGTCCCTATTAAGTAACTGTCCTACTGTCCACATTACTCTCACAGAACTGCTGCACAGACATATTTTTTTGCACAATATGGAGAAAAGTTAATAAAGATAAACACAGTATGTACCCATACTCTCTCCCCAGAGACACTTATCCTACTAAAAAGAAATGAGTGCACAGTGCACAGAGAATGGTCTTCCTCTTTAAAACTCCCATCTAAACAGTATGCATGCTCTCTTCAAAATAAGCTTGGTTTTGGTACTACATGGTGCCAGTGCTGGTAAAAAAAATCCTGAACAAGCATTTCCAGCAGAACATAAAAACACTCTCATCCAATCCCCCTGATCCGTATCGCTTCATCTGTGTTTTTATCATCACTGCCTGTTAGATGAAAACGCACTTCTGAATCCTGCACCAAAATCCCCCATCTTCCCCACAGCATGGTGAGGTCTTTGCTGTAGCCTAACAGAGCAGGGAGCTTAAAAAATCACAACACAGAATAAGAATAATCTTGCCTTTTGCTAGTCCGAAGTGTCCCGTACAAAGGTTGTAGTCCAGCTTGTCTCCCACTGCCCGTGTTTACCAGACTGACCTACTCAAGAGTGCCAGTGCGAGCATGAGTGCGACTGTGAGTGCGACTGTGAGAGTGTGTGCCTGCCTGCCAAGCTCTTTAGACATACAGCGGTCAGCTTTTTTGTCTGCGTGAACAGTGGGGGCAGCACTGATCACTATAGAAACCAGCGAAGGAGCTCAAAGAGACAGAAGCGAGAGAAAAAGAGAAAGAGGTGTGTGTGCTGGCTCATCAACCTGCCTGCCTGATTAGAAGCCCTAACTCTCAGTTTTAACAGGAACCACAACTCCGCAGTAATGAACAGATAGAGGTTTAGATCATTTTTGTTCCAATTCCCAACCACAGAATTCAGCTAGCAATAAAAAGGCTTTTCACCTCATTTGCGGATGCCCTGTCACTAAACTAATTTAAAATGCTTAGCTTGTCTGATTCAGGACGTTTTTCCTTGGATTCTTGGTCAGAGACCACAGTGCCAGTGTGACTTAGGGGGGTGTAAAGGCTCGGACAGCTGTCTCCATTCAGGGAGCCATAACTTTAACTATCAGTGTCAAAACAAAGTGAATAGGGTCAAACAAGTGAATAGGGTCACTGCCGGTCAATGACCCTACAGACCAGGCCATAACTGCTTCACCTTAACCCAGAGGAAGACTTCTCGGAGAGCAGAGGAAATGAACAAGATGTCCAGCTCCTTTCTGAGAAACAAGGGTCAAAACTTTTCAGTTCAACTAAGCGTATCCCTTCCTGAAAACTGTTAATAAACACTCACATCACTGCTTGTCTCTGCTTTTCCTGGTATTCACTACATGGGGCCATGCTGACATTTGTTACGCATTTCAGCATCATTACTACTCTATTGTGTTTTACAATCAGTGAATAGGAAGGCTATAGATAGCACTTGGCATTAACAAATAAGCATGCCTGCTTCTTTTGGAATATTTCTTAGGAGTAGGGCAAAGGTCATTAGAATAACCTGTTAATAACAATACAGACAGTAAAGGCAGACAGAGACAAAATTGTCGGAAAACAAATGAACAGAACCTGACACACACCTTCACTGATGTTTCACACAGCTTCAGCCAAAATGTGTTATTTATTTTTTACTCTGCAAATATTATTGCTCCTTTTGAATGGGAGGACATACCAACCTTGTTTATGTCTCTAATGGCATGCACATCACTGTGTAGCTGACTTGTTATTGCTTATATCTGGAGTCCTTCCACAGACCTCCTGGGAAGGAGGGAAGCTCTGTTTTGTAAGGAGGAGTGGGCGAGGGCACTGCCGTTCACAGCACAAAAGTTTTCTACTTTCCAGGTCATTGCCCTATAAAAACCTCCTGGGCAATTTGCACTTAACGGGGAGGAGGACAGGCCGGAGTGGGTGTTTCGCTGGAAACGACCGTCTCCTTTTTATTGTGATGCTGTCACAGAGGACAGACTGCACAACAAGCTTTAGTGCAGCGAGCTGACTTGTGACTACAAAAATCTTCTAAGAATTTGATGTTTTACAGAGGAAAGCTTCAGATTTTTATCCCAGCAATATTGGGCATGGGGATTAGGGTTGCTTTTAAACATGAGTCTAAGCAAAACACACAGAATTGCAAATATACTCAGTGTGTTTCAGTATGAGCGTAGGCCTGTTGACATGCCAGTATTTTCAGTAGGTGAATCAGCTGGACTTCAACCCAAATGTGTGGGTAGGTGTCTTGCCTCATCATATTTAAACTTAAATCGTTGATGACTAGAAGAATTAATGATTGATTGATTTATACGTTGGTGGACACACTATACTTTAACATCTATTATAAATGTATCCAAAATAACCGCACACAGCAACTGTAACAAGTATGATCTGTCTCACTCATTTTTACTTTTTTCATGTACAGTTGGGATAATTGTAGGCTTGTCTACACTTTGAGTCATACATACACTTTTACATCCTTTAACTGGAACTGAACAACGCAAGTTTAAGCATGTCTGTCATAAAACCAACCTCACCTGATGCAATTAAACCAAACAAAATGTGAACTTACCCTTTCTTGAACCATTTTCATCTTCCTTCGCCCAGAACTAAACCAAACTCTTTCAACTTTGTACAACCTTGTAACATTTTAGTTTTTTTTTTTTTTTACATCACTCCCACAAGGCTTGCACAATAAAATGGAGTACTTACATGAACCCTGTAGTGGCCAATGTGAGTGAGAGTTTGCCACTTGAGTCCAATGTTTCTTCTGTCAGAGGAGCAAACAGGGATATGCAGCACTGTGCCTCCTTCTCAGCACACTTATCCGTCAGTCTGACGCTTGGAGCATCTGCTCCCCCAGCATGGCTTCCAGTATTTATACTGGCAGGTTGAGGGGGGAAAGGGGTGTGACCCAACTCACCCCAGTCGTATGACTTTGTGGTTGTTGTAATGACAGTTTTATTTTATAAACATATGCTTAACAGTACTGTGTCAGGCCTTGCCTCGCAGATGAACACTTACTGGCTTAAAAGAAGAGATGATCCCTTGCGCTAATAACAAAGAAGTGTTGTTCTAATACGGTTAAGTTTTTTAAAGCATCCGCAATTTCCTTGGTCTCTGTGAGTAAATATTAGCAATGCTATTTTTTAAATAGTTCTTTTAGCAACCTGTATTTGGGTGCAAGGGCAACAAATATGCCCCTATGCAAAGAACTTTTGCGGAACTTTGCAGTGTGAGGATGGGTAGAAAAGATGTGTGTGTGTGTGTGTGTTAATGGGAATCCCCACTGTACTAAAGGTCATACTATGCTACAAAAAAGTAGACTGTGATTTTACTGCTTTACAGGCTTACCACTCCTGTACATAATGATACATTCTGTGCTTATATAGTACAATGCACAACTTAATGGAAAGAGCTAAAACAGACTCAGTGACTACAAATATTGAATAACTGGCTAACAACACTACTTTGGCCACCCAGAAAATGATGTGTCTCCATGACAGTTTTAAGGTCACACCATGGTTTGAGCAGGCAGTTAAGAAAAAAGAAAAAAGAAAGACGTGGTTCTTTTGCCTTTTGGAAAAAAGAGAGAAAACTGAGCCAATAAGCAGAAAATTGCATGCTTCCAGAGAAGCACAGCTTTCCAATAAGACAGCCACTAATTATGACGTGTGTCTTGTTTCTTTTTCTGGATTCACAGACCTGAAGACATCTGAGGCAGCAGCAGCAGGGTCTTTTATTCATTATAGCCTGCACTTCTTTTTTTTCTTTCTTTCTTTTTTTGCTGCATCACATGTTCTGAGGGGCTAGACTACAGTGAGTGAAGTTCACTGGAATGTATATCCCTATCCCAAATGGCTGGCCACAGGGTGGAGACTTGGTGCGAAGCTGTGAGCTTTTTTCAAGTCCTCCCTCCCCTCCGTGCCACTGTTTAGGGCTGTTCCCAGAAGCGGGGCAGCGTGCAACCCACCGAGGGCTGCCGGCATGGTGTCCCAGACCACCGTCTCTGATCAGGGTGGCTTTGATGTGGGACACACATGTCAAACGTGAAGGCTGTTTCCAAATGACCTGGAAATATGAGACGACTGGCAACTTTAAAGAAGGGGGGTGGTAGACATAGTTGGCCAAATAGTAGGGGGATTGAGTGGATGTTTCATCAGCCACTATTTCAAGTTGACCTACTGTCAGGGAAAAGTTCAACATTTAATGAGAAGCATTTAGTTCAGCCTGGCATGCTACCCAATAGAAAATAAATACGCTGTACCCGATTCAAAGATGAGACAAACTGCAGTTTAAAAATTTATTAAATTTCTTTGAAGTATACATTACATTACACTTAACAGACGCTTTTATCCAAAGCGATGTACAAAAAGAGGACATAAACAAGCTACAGAAAATATACACCTGTTAGTCTTGTGAAATGTAAATCAATGTTACCTCAATACAGATATTGGCAGGATTACATACATCAACATACTTACATATACGTTTGTATACCAATACAGTTACATACTTACAAAGATACATTAGAGATTATCCAACTGCTTTTCACACATGTAGGACATCTTAAGAAACACGAGAGCCACTGCAAAGAGATTCAGACAGAATGGTTTATTGCAGCCCCCCCTTTTGTGTTTCTTTTTTTTCATGCTATAAATTCGACGACTAAACTGTTCCCTGACTGACCCCATCTGCTTGAATATACAGTAGCCTACTCTATTGAAACACCTAGTCCACCTTTATTAAGTGTTAATCTCAAATCTTGTATCCCTAGTGCCAAATGTGTGCCAAATCAAAGCAATTTGAATATTCTGCCTCACTGTTAAAAAATTACAAAAAAGAGTATTTTTGGACTAACTTTCCAAACCTATTTTTTTTGGGTCTGTGAGTGAGCTGAGGTCATCAGCAGTCCCCACAACCACTAGTGTGCCATGCAGACCATCACCTACCATCATCCATCCTTTCTTGATTGTCATCCAGTTTTAGCAACCTACATCTATTAGGCAAAAAATAAGTACAGACATCATTCTAGCCATCTTGACCATGCATGTCCCCATATTCCATAAGCATACATAAAATATGGCATCTGTACCATCATTCACTTAGATTTAGATGTCAGGTTTTTAAATAAAGACTACATGCCAAGTATATTCAGCTAAAAAGTTTGTAACCACTTGGGTTATTGCAACGTTTCTAAAATGGTCTTGGTTTTTACATAAATGTAACTACATCACACTGACTACTTTCACAAAGCAACACAAAGCACAAGCATAGGCTAAAACTAGATTTTACAACATCACACGCTGGGAGAAAGCCGGAATACAAAAAAAACTTTTCAGTTATTATTTAGTAAAAAAGGACGGTTCCTAACACGGGTTATAAAAGTGATACATGAATGCGGGATGAAAACATATGTCATGTAAAACTCTTCGCCTGATGCCCCTCTACATATGGCTACCGGTCATTGACAAATACTGTACTAAACAGCGCTAAAATTAGCGCCTGCGCATTACCTAGGCCCGAGTCCCCGATACAAGATGGCGGAGACGGTGGGGAGGGAGAGGCGGAGGCGGGTCCGGATTGAATAGTGCAAAGCCTATACAGGATTCCCGACGAACCTCATCAAGGTAAGGGAACTACCCCTGTAATTGGTAAAATAAGGGTATGTACATATGGCGGAATATATGGGGCATCACAATATCCTGTCAAACTGTGCACGCCGGCCCAACGCACAATAAAAACAAACAATATTCTGTGCAGGGGGCGCAGCAGCTTTGACTGGAGAGCGCGCGCCATCTTGTCTACTGCTTCCCTAAACCAAAGAGCGCGCCTAAAACAGCGTATGCGTTAGCACGGAAAGACTGCTTCGATTACACTTCCTGAGATACGATTTCGAAATTTGGCCTAACCCGTTTACTCTCTGGTTGTTTTTGATCATTTCTATGTAAAATTATCCTAAACTTAACCAGTAATCTATCGTATTTTACCTGATATTCTGCGTATCCCCTGCCCGGGTTCGGCGATGCTGCTGGTGGCTTTGTTGTGTAGCGCAGCTACCTAACGTTTTCCCCTCCTCCTTCGTGTTTGTTTTCGGGCGGCTCGTTCTGGGGTGGGCGGTATAGCAGGCGCATGCGTGTCCTCTTTGCGCTCATTTGAGTTGTAAACGACGACAAAGACAGAAAACACTCGCTGCAGATGTCGTTTTCCATTATAATACCTGCAATCTGCCCACAAATAACAAAGACTGTTTCACATACATTTTAAATACATTTCACACCACTTGGTACCTTATGGTGGACCAGATCAAATCGTACAAAATCATACCATAGCCTGCTTGTTAGCACAGCTAGCTAGCAAGCTGCGAAAACGATTGTTTGGCAAGCTTGCTGTGCAATCCCCAGTCTGACGTTAACATCATCTCGTATTTACAGTTTTGACGGACAACTGTCTTATTCATACAGTTAATACTGACTTTAAAGTCGTTATGCCATTTCACATTGTATTAACTAGTTCAGTACACACCGACGTTATAGCTAACCTACACTTTTTGAAATTGTGCACATACGAGGTCTTGTAGCTACTCAAGAAGCCACAAGGAATTAAGCTTAGTTTTCTGAATGAAGCAATGCTTCATGACGTTAAGGTCGCAAGTAACGCACTGATACTTAGTGCATCTGTTAGTGACTTTTTATTAATGTGCAATGTAGTAAACACTTGTAATAACATTTATTTAGCAATTTGTTTCCCCCCTGTCCCTAATAATTTTAGAATATATAAGTAGCTAACATTATTGCCCATGCTGAATTGCGCCTTTTCGATGGTGTGTCATTTCAGGGCAGGGCAGATGAGGAGAAATGACAAGTGAAAATCACGGCACAGTGAAGGGGGAGTCAGCAGTGGTGATGTCTCCCACTGGGTCCTCGGCCCAGGGGCCACCACTCATCCCCTCAACCAGCAAACCGACCCAGGAGCTACCTGGTATGTATCAGCAGAATTCTTCTGCAGCTCAAGTTTATAAACATGAGTAGACCACACAGTGAATGTCCAGAGGAGAAAATTATTTGTTACGTCTTTGTCTCTCAGAAATAAACAAGATCTAAATTACTTCCGATTTGTTTCTCCTAAATCCTCCCCATGAAAAAAAAGCAGTTTAATACTATTTCAAGACCTTGATGAACTTAAATCGTACTTCTCAGGCCTTACTGGGCATTGTTTCTAAGTAGTTTAATTTCAGAAGTTTGGAACATCTTAATTGCGTATCCTGAAACCCTCTTAGGAGAAAAAGAAAAAGATCTGACCAATATGCAACCTTATTTGTTTCTGGAAGACCAAGTCAGGACAATACTAAAAAGGTATATTTTTCTCTGGGTATTGATTATTGTTTGTTTGAATGTCAGGTAAAGTAGTAACTGTTTAATTTAAGTGTGGAGGTTTCTCCTCACCTACATTTCTGTACCATTTGTGGTACTGTATAGAAATACTGTGTCAGAAATTGTATAGGTGGTAAATGACATGCAAATATGTTTATCTTTTTAGATGAACTGATTCAGGCCGGCTGGTCGAAATGTTGGAGCAAGAGAGAGAATCGGCCCTACTATTTTAATCGCTTTACCAACCAGTCGTTGTGGGAGATGCCTGTTCTTGGGCAGCATGATGTTATCGTGAGTGAAGGGGAAAAGGGTGCTCTGTTACACACACAAACACACACATACATACACACACACACACACACACATATACATACACATACACACACACACACACAAACTCACAAACTTCCCACAGAATGTTGTTTTCACCAATGCATCCTCCTGAGCTAATTTCCTGACCTGACCAAATTTTTTCATTACTTATATTGATGCGTACAGACAGGCCACACAGAGGGCATCCTAAACTGTTTATTCCTGCTTTTGTAGTCCGACCCTCTGGGTCTGAACGCAGCGCCGGTCTCCGGAGAGGCTCCTGCTGGCGCTGGTGCTGGAGGGGCCGGAGACGCGAACATGGGCAACGGCCAGCGCAAGAGACGCCCCTCAGAGGAGGCCGCCTTAGGGGGTCCCAACAGCTTCAAGAGGCCCAAGGTGAGTGAGGCTGGGTCTGTGCTCATTGCATGGGTGTTTTGTCCTGACGCTGTTGAAGGATAACTGTATGATAGAAACAATATGGTCGTTCTCTGCCATTTGTGGTGTAAGGGTCCACTTTTCAGACCAACAACAAAACTAAAAGTGGATGAAGGCTTTTAGTGTGTTCTGAACTAATGGGACAGACTGAAAAAATGGGGTGGTGGACATTACAGCAGTTTACAACTGTGATGTTGGCTTTTAATTGGTTAATTCCATCTTTATGGATATGCATATTGTAAATAATTGCCATGCTCTTTAGCCAAAGTAAGCTATCCATAGGTCAAGCTGGGTACAGAGGTGTTTATAATAATTGCATTAAGTTCATCATAGAGGTGTAATTGAAACTGACTGACATAGACATATTTCATAAATTACATAGTCTGTGATGTCACGCGAAGATCAGCATGCTTCATAATATTTCCACCTTACAGCAGTCATTATTTGACTTTTATCATTTTTGTTTGTAGGTGGATATCCCCGTAACTCCCACTACGCCCACGATCCCCATATCACCCAGCACCCCTGGTGCCAAACCGTGGAACTCCTCTTCCTCAGAGGACAAGCCTGCACAGCCTGCTACACCTACAACTACAGCCCCTGCGCCAACCCCCGCCCCATACCGTCCTTCTGTGTAAGCACCAACACCACCACCACCACCACCTGAGCCGCCTTCCTTTACGTTACATTACATTTAGCAGACACTTTTTTTTTAAGTGACTTACAAAAAAGACGACATAATAAGCTAACAGAGGTGTGGAGGAACACAGAACACTCCCTCTTTGAAGTAGCACCACCTACAAGCCATTGAAAACCCATTCAAAAAGCTAACCTCAGTCATTTTCACCAGTGTTAAACCTCTTTGAGTCTTCACTGGTTAGATGTCTTCTTGGCAGCTGGTGAATAGGGTTGTCAGTAACATGAGTGCAGAAAAGTGCACATGAGTGACTGTAGCAGGTGATTTGATTGACATGATGTCTGTGCTCAGAGTGTACTGGGACCTGGACATCCAGACCAACGCGGTGATCCGAGAGCGAGCCCCGGTGGACCTCCTGCCGCCCCACCCAGAGATCGAGATGCAGCGAGCCCAGCTGACCACCAAGCTTCGGCAGCACTACCACGAGCTCTGCTCCCAGCGGGAAGGTGTGCACAGCCGCTGTACTCTCTTTCTTTTCTCAATACGTTAATTAGTAATTATCATGTCATGTCATATGTAGACTATTGTTATGTGGTATACATGCTATGAATTACAGCTATATACTTTTTTTGGTGATTAGTAGTTATAGTTAATAGTTATTGGTTACTCTTAGTTGTATTAAGTCTTAGTGTACAGTACACTTACACTTAGAGTACACTTGGCCAGGTGGTTACCAATGTAAAAGGCGATAAGGGTGCATTTTTAGGACTGTTAGGATTGCAATGTGATCTATGTACCGGTATGTTACAATTCAGTTCAATATTCCAAAATGTAGAGTTAGGACATGAGAGCCACGGCATGCCTAGAAACGTCTATTAGAAAAGATGACATTAATATAAATATCATAAATGTAAACAGATGTGGCAGGGTTGCCAATTATATCGGTTAGAATTGTGGTTGCAATAATTCTGCAGCCAATATATTCAGCATTCATGAAGCAGTACTTTGTGAATGTGTTTGTTTCCATCCCAGGGTCAAATGAATGAAGGCAATCATGAATGAATGCAATAATAACTTGTTGATTACATCTATCATTATCAGTCTGACATGACTCAAGTAGCTCCACTAGGTCTGGTAACAATGGAGCTTGATTGCTGATAACAGGGGCCGCCTGAATACTAATGTCCTTCCTAACACTAGGGCGATAACGTCAGACCTAAGCCATCAAAGATTTAAGTGCCATGGCAAATCATTCAGCTGATTAATGCCATGGCTGTTGTACTTGTAATTATTAAAATGGTGTTTTCACACAATCCAATTGCACGCATAGCAACTTTATGTTAAACTGTAACGATTCAAGAATTATATCCCACATGGCTAAGTTGTCAAATAATGTTGGTCTGCATGCAAATATGGAAACCCTTTATTCTAAGCAGTGCAGTGTTATCAATCAACTGTTTATCTCTGCATGTCCTGGAGATCCAAGACAGGGACGAGCTATTTCTTAACTAGGCCGTCCTATTGTGAAACAAAACTTGCACACAAGAAATAAATTTAAGGCCTAAGGAGATGTTAATGCTGCCTACATACATTACAAAGGCAGATAATCAAAGTCAAAGTCAGCTTTATTGTCAAAAGCCATATGTAGAGGTTGCACACACAGAATTTGAAATTGCAGCGCTCCCTAGGCCCACAGTGAACATTAAACGTCTTATAAACAAGACAATAAAACATGATGACAAACCATAATACAAACATAGGAAAAAGTACAATAAGGCTTGTATATAATACAAATAGGATGTGACAAAGCTCAAATGGTGCCATAATTACCATAGTCATAATCACTGTCATAAATGTGCACGTAAGAAAGTGGTGTTTTCGTCACAGGCATCGAGCCTCCACGCGAGTCCTTCAACCGGTGGCTGCTCGAGCGGAAGGTGGGGGACAAAGGCGTCGATCCCCTGTTGCCCAGCGAGTGTGACCCCGTCATTTCACCGTCCATGTTCCGCGAAATCATGAACGACATCCCCATCAGGTGAGAGAGCTGTCCATCTTTCTTTCGCTTTCTCTCTCTGTCTGATATCCTGTGTGCGAAATGTAGTGTGGTGCAGTTATATTTTCATTGTACTATGCAAAGGTATGTTTAATTGAAATTGTCATTGAAGCCAATGCCTCGGACGAGTAGGACCTTTCTCTACTCTTCTAAGTGTGTCATTGGTGTGGTCAACAGGCTGTCACGCATCAAGTACAAAGAAGAAGCCCGGAAGCTCTTGTTTAAGTATGCAGAGGCTGCAAAGAAAATGATTGACTCGAGGTGAGTCAACACTGACCCCACACCTTGGAAATACTTGGGTCAGAATAAGTGAACCCAATTTTTCGTCCAACCCATATAGGTTTCCTTGAATGGAGAGTTTACAACTGACAGCTAACCCATGGGGGTAGAATGTTAAACTGTGTTTTTAGTGTCATAACATGCTCCAAATCTCACCCCAAAAGTTATGCAACATTACCAGACACCTTACAGCACAGCACTGCAGCGTGTATGACTTAAAATAAATTTAAAAAAGCTTGCATGTACTTCCTCATGGGCAGAGATGAAAACTTGAATTTTGCAGACAGAAATCGTATTCCAGCATTTTCGTTTTTTTCTGTTCTATATGTGTGACTTCTGCTTTTCCAATCTTGTTGTTTCATTAGAAATGCCACACCAGAGAGTAGAAAAGTGGTAAAATGGAATGTGGAGGACACGATAAACTGGCTGAGGAAAGACCTTTCGGCAAGCAAAGAAGACTACATGGTATCTCAAGCATGACCTTTAGACTTAGTTATAAGCATACAAACTGATGCAAACTGTAGATACTTACTGAGCATCAATTAAGTTAATAACCCTGCCTATTAACTGTCCTTTGCATGAGATGTCAAACTAAGATCTTGACTCACTGAGGTCATAAAGATCCCATGGCACCTATTGCAAGGATAAGGGGGTTGCCCGGTGTCCAGGCTATATTCCCAATCTGGGTTATTCCATCTGCCTCCATAATTATCCCCTGGTATAATTTTTTTGTCTTATTTGACTCCTTTCCTCACTCAACTCTCCACCTTAAGCTGGTGTGTGGTGAGCATTCAGGTGGTGCTTCATGGCTGCTCTTCACCACCAAGGTGGATGCTACACACTATGAAAAGTGCTATATTAAAAGTATTATCTTTTTAGATGAACTGATTCAGACTGTCAAAATATTGGAGCAAGAGAGAGAACCAGTCATACTATTTTAATCGTTTTACCAACCAGTCGTTGGGAGATGCCTGTTCTTGGCCAGCATGATGTTATCGTGAGTGAAGGGAAAAAGGATGGTCTGTATTGTCTGTTATTTTCTGTAATTAATAGTCAAATCAAATCCGTCTCCCCCAGGACCGCCTTGATCACCTGCGGAAGCAGTGTGGGCCGCATGTGACGGCGGTGGCCAAGGACTCTGTGGAGGGCATCTGCACCAAGATCTACCACATCTCCGCAGAGTACGTGCGGCGCATCCGCCAGACTCATCTCAACCTCCTCAAAGACTGCAACATCACAGGTCAGTGCAGAAACAACCACAACTGCACTGGAGCTGCTGGGCCTTTGGGGCTTTTGGGTCTGGCCAGTGTCCCTGTGGATGTCATGTGTGACATGTCTGTGTCTGACTGACCGACCCCAATGAGTGCTTTACCTAATTAGGGAATGCCCTGCATTATGTCTGTAACCTCAGGCGATGTTCACATGCGTCATTCAAAGAAACAACAAGGTATTTAGAAAAGTCATTAGTAAACACATGACTGTTTTCCTATATACCAAACCAGGTTTTGTGGATTTTTTTTAATGCACACCACTTGATAAAGTTAAAAGAAAAGTCAGGATAACACAAAAAAGCCATAGGGCTTATTTTCATTATGGTCCTTGGAAAGGACATATAATACAGTCACGAGTACTAGTCCTCTTAACTGTTGTGGACATACCCAGCTCTGGTGGTAGCAATGCCCCTGATACATATCTTAGAAACGTATTCCACATAAAATGCTCCTATGACCTTCATGGTCCAGTGCAGGTGAGGGGAAACCTCATCTGCCTTAAGGCTGATTTGGGGCTAGTGGTGAGACCCCGACTGTGGACTTGTTCATTAACTCCTGGTCTGGCGCTCTTCTTTTTCGCCCCAGTGGACGGTGCCGAGACTCCGGACGTGCAGGACCGGCTGGTCTACTGTTACCCCATCAGGCTGAACATCACCTCGCCGGCTCAGCCCCGCGTGGAGCTCCACTTCGAGAACGACGTTGCCTGCCTGCGCTTCAAGGGCGAGATGGTAAAAGTCAGCCGCAGCTACTTCAGCAAACTGGTGAGGATGCGTTCTTACACCCACAGAGAAGGACATAGTGGTGTTGCAGGAGAGCCTCGGCACATCTGAACCTATAGCTTACCGTTAGGGTTTTTTTTTGCATACATCTATGAATGAAAAAAGCAAGTTTACCAATGATCTTTTTGATGAAAGAGAAACTGATGAAACTTTTATGGTAGGATAATGGTAGTACATAGGTTTAAATGTGCCAACGTTCTCCTTTAAGGTCCACTTCATTTCAGACTAAATCAGATCTTCAGATTCATGAACAAATACTTTAAAATGACCTGACATGTGGGTAACGTAGGTAGATGATGTAATGGTAATGTTTTCTTGTTCCTTTATCAGGAGCTTCTTTATCGGTATAGCTGCATCGACGACCCAAGGTTCGAGAAGTTCTTGTCACGTGTGTGGTGCCTTATAAAGAGATACCAGGTAACTAGGTTCCACCATTTGTATTTTTAAGTCCTGTAAAATGTGAAGTTAATATTTTAATGTCTTAGTGTTATGAATGAGTTTTAATATTAATAAATTGCTGATGATTTATTATGATCACCACTGACCATTTTGTGTTACAATTATTAAATCACCTGAATAGCTCACCCATGAAACTTCACATGCGATTGGCTCGTTGCAGGTGATGTTTGGCTCCGGTGTGAACGAGGGCACCGGTCTACAGGGTGCTCTCCCCGTTCCTGTGTTCGAGGCCCTCAACAAGCAGTTCGGCGTCACGTTCGAGTGTTTCGCCTCACCGCTCAACTGTTACTTCAAGCAGTTCTGTTCGGCCTTCCCCGACATTGATGGATTCTTTGGATCCAGAGGGTAGGTGGTGTCTTGGTCAAGTGTTTTTCTCCATAGACCAAAGTCAAGACCGGAGAGGGTTGAAGTGACCAGTAATCACTTTTTGTGGTTCGGTTTTTGCCGAGGCTGTTTGTGCGTGTCTAACTGGGTCTGTGTGGTTTTTTCAGACCCTTCCTGAGCTTTTCTCCAGCCAGTGGGTCATTCGAGGCAAACCCCCCATTCTGTGAGGAGCTTATGGATGCTATGGTGACACACTTTGAGGTGAGATAACCTTTACTATCCCCGTGTTGCCTTGGCAGGGTTTTTGTACATTTTAGCAGCAGTACGGGTGACATTCTCTTGGTCAAGGACACTTCGACCTAGACAGGATGTCCTCTGAATGCTGGCCGACTCCTTCACCTCTTGAGTCGCTCCAACATCCTTTCTGCTAGTGATTTACCTTTTAATTCATTTATTATTTTACCTCTTTTATGTTTACCTATTGCTTTCTGCTTTACTCTGTCTTGTATTTATCTTATACATATTTTACACTTATTTTATCTTTTATGCTTTTATATTGCCTATTGTCCTTTGCTTTTATTTTTGTTAAGCACATCAAACTGCCTTTGTGTATGAAATGCACTATACAAATAAACTTGACTTGACTTGACAACATCCGCCACAAATCAGATGTACCGTAAGTTGCTGTGTTTGTCCTCCCATGATCCCACTCTCTGACTCTCTCCGCTCTTCTCTGCTCTACACAGGATCTGCTGGAGCGCTCCAGCGAGCCCTTGTCCTTCATCATCTTCGTGCCCGAGTGGCGTGACCCACCAACCCCCGCTCTCACGCGCATGGAGGCCAGTCGCTTCCGGCGGCACCAGATGACCGTGCCGGCCTTCGAACACGAGTACCGCAGCGGCTCCCAGCACATCTGCAAGAAGTAAGTCATCGCAGTGCCAGACGTCACCATTCCTAAATGGATAAGGCAAATCAGACTTGAGGAGTCCATGGGAAAAACGGGCATAGTCACAAAATAACATTTTTCGAGTAAGACCCCCTATTGGTTGTTGCATAAACTGTTTTTTTTTTTTGTTTTTTTTTCAAACGTAACAATCAAACAAGCATAGTCTCAAGCTAGAAGCATTTAAGCATGCGATTTACTATATATATATATATATATATACACACACACAGTTTGCCTGTACTGTAAAGCTATGTCTCGCTGCAGAGAACATACATTTAACTTGTTCATGTGGCAGGGCAGAGCAGGATTGAGCTCCTTAAACCTGCTGATTGACATTTTCCATTATGCCGTTGTGTAACTGAGTTTGTTAAAAAGGACACAAGACAAATTTCATCTGGAACACTTTGAGCTACATCCTGTGTATGAAAAGTGCTTCATAAATAAAGCTCATTGTTATTATGGATTTGTTTTTGGTGCAGTGGAGTTGTATCCTATCCTGTCACTTATTCCCACTATGTGGGGTCAGGTTACAGTGTATTGTCTTCACTAAAGCCCATCTAACTGTTGCAGGGAGGAGATGTACTACAAGGCCATCCACGGCACCGCGGTGATCTTCCTCCAGAACGCGGCCGGCTTCGCCAAGTGGGAGCCCACGGCCGAGCGCATCCAGGAGCTCCTGACGGCCTACCGCGTCTCCGGCCGCACCCTGGCCTCGCCCGGAACCTCCTCCTCGACCCCGTCCTCCTCCGCCTCGTCCTCCACCCCCACGTCCTCCATCCCCACAAGTGGAGCGGGTGGAGCTGGGGACAAAGACTCCAAGGCAGCGCCCGAGCGATCTGCCAGCCTGGACACATCAGGTAGCCAGGACTACGGCAGTCCAGGAGAGAAGACCACACCAGATGCAGCAACAAGTGTTTAAAGGAGAGGATGTGCAAGTGGGGAAGAATTGAGAGAGAGAGAGAGAGAGAGAGAGTGTGTGTGTGTGTGTCTGTGTGTGTGTGTGTCTGTACGTGTCGGTAAGAGGCGCTACTCTAGAGTGCTGCTGAATGAGGTCGTTATTGGGATTGAATCTCAGTTTATTAGCACTATGGGGGTGGTCTATGATTCATGTTTACTTTTCTCTGCCTCTTTTATTTAATATTAGTTTGGTTGACTTGTGTTATTGCAGTTTTATTATTGTTGTCTTTTTTTTTTTTTTTAACGATGCAGTTGTCTAGATCGTTGATTGGCATTATGGCGGTTCTACAGTTTGATCTGTCATTCTGGTAATTGTTCTGTTGTATGCTTGCTGATGGTGCAAGTTTCATTGGCTGAAATTAGGTGGGGAAAAAATCCTTCTGTAGAAGGATGTTGTTTTGTTTTGTTTGTTTTTATGTTCTTGTTTTTAGTTGCCTTCTTGTGGCAACTGAAGGGAGACGTACAAACCCTTGATTTTTGGCAGCTATGTTTTTGTAAAAACCCATCCCCCAAGCCCTGGACCCACCTACTGTATGTATGGTGGGCAAACATCCATCAGTAAAGCCTTGTACATAACTATGCCCCCCACCCCTCCCGTAGTAAAAAAACAGACTCTTGTTACATAGTGCATTACTTGCCCTGTCTACACGCGAAAGCTGTGTTTTTTGTCCCCAGTATTCAACGAAGAACTGGACGCGACCTTGTTTGAGGAGTTACTGTTTTGTCTCCTTGACATCCTCTTGAGACGAGAAGTTCCCTTTTCACAGCGTCTCTACCGGCACTCTTTGGAGTACAGGTTCCGGAGTGGCACCCATGAGCATCCGGGTGGTGTGACCTGTCCATGTCTCTGACCCCATCCCACCTGTCAGAGTGCTGTGTAGGCCAGGCTGCTTTCTCTAGCTGCTTTTTTGTTTTCTTGCCTGCTGGAGAGAGAGAGCTTACTTAGGCCGAGAGGAACTATTAACATATTCCTGACTCAAATCTGTTGACCTGTTGCGAGCTTTCGTTTGTATGCTGATGCACACGCTCCTGTTGCTCCCCCAGCTACTATTTTTCAACAGTGACTCACTTTCCCCAGTGACTCCCCACCACCACCATCACCACCACAACCTCCGTCCACCCCCTTGCCCCAAACACCCTCTATGAGACCTTGTAAGCCCTAATTTAGTATATTAAATGCCTGGATTCTAGTGAGATAACAATCAAACTTGTCTATAGAGACAGGATTACACCCACCCTCCCTATCCGATTGTTATTGTGTCTGCGCCTTTTTGATTATTTATCACTAATTATCAGCTTGTGTCTGACGTCACTGTCTCAGGAGGGTGAGTTCCGCTTGTGTGTGACTCGTTTGCGTATTATAGTGTGCCACTTTGACTTGTCCCTCACGTAGCCTTGTTTTTTGTTTTTGATTTTTCTTTTTTTTCTTTTTTTTCAAAAATTTGTCTCTGATCAGGAGCTGCCTGTTATTGAAGTGAGGAATTAACCCCACAACCCCGTAATGCAGGGCAGTTTAATATAGGTCTATCAATAAAAGTAAATTTGATATTCTTGTCAATATACACAGTAATAGCAGCCATTGAGGTAAATGCCGCCATCTAATGGACAAGAATCTACTTTTTTCCCTGTGTTGTCTAGGAATACTCAATTTGAATAATTAATTTGCCCCTAATCAAAACCCTCTTGTATGTAAAGTTATAATATATAATAAATTTCTCTGTGTTTAATATTGATTTGTAATCAGTAATATTAAACATAGATGAACACACACAGAGGCCCCTAGAAAAGTTCAGAAAGTTCTGTACGCTTTTGTATTATTTTAAACTTTTTATGGGTGGCATACCTAAAGACCCTATAAAGAAAACGCATTTTATTTTTGTCTGTGTTATACCACTAACCATATGCTCAATGACCTTTTTTCTTGTATTTCTTGCCTGCTATTGCATACAAAGTCAATTTTGTATAACATTTGCAGACTTTTCCCTAAAAATAGGTTGCAGTTGGCAAACTAACATTTCTGTGTCATGCATTAAGCCTACCTCGGTGAATGTTTGTTGTCTCAAATTAAGTTGGGACCAGCCACGCCTAAAATGGGACATAGCCTGCTTGACCTAATTTTACGAGATATTGGAGTTTCACATCGATGGCTGTGTGATAAAAATAGGGCAGAACTATAGGCCTAATTAAGTTTTTTTTTTAAATAACATACAGCAAGTTGCTAAAATAATTTATGATAATCTGATAATGATTTTGACTTATTTTTTTAATTTGACATGTTTACACCTGTTTGAGATTAGTGTGCATCACTAGGCAGCATAATGAATGTAAAATTAAAAAATAAATAAATAAATAAAAAAGGTCAGATGAAAAGGTTTGAAAATATATACAGTATATATAAATATATACAGACAACACATATTCTGTTAGGCGCGATATGAAGTGTTCTTGTAGATCTTCTCTATGTTCAGTTCAGCTTTATTGTAATTAGTGATGACACTACAATCACTGCGTCCCATGGTAGCCGATGCACCCACAAAACTGATCTTAGATCTGTAGCTTCGCGTAACGTCCCATTCAAACCCCTTTGTACATAATACAGAGTAAAAGTTGCCTACTCACCCTTTTCTTCCACAGTTGAAGCGCCATGGTCTCCGTACAAGACTTGGCTTTTGGCATAAAAGCCAACATTTTGTCCATGCTGTTGACATCATGCTTTTTTCCATCTGATTCTTGAACAGAAGTTGTAATTGTAACCTCAGACTCTTGAGGGGCCGAAAAAACCTCGGTCCTCCTCGGTCAGGATTCTTTGTTTGAGCGTTGAGCACCTGTTGGATGAAGGTCCCTGAGTGCGTCTGTCACCAGCAAAAAAAAGAGAGAGAGACTGTAGATATTGTACAGGAAATTGGTATGAAGTATGTGTTATATTTCTCTATGCCACACAGTTGTATTGAGCTCTTTTGAAAATCTAAATGTATATTTGTCTTGTCTCCATGCTTTTTTTTATTTGTTGAATTTTTTTTCATTCATTTCTTTTTTTTTTAACAAGAATCTGTTTAATTATACAGTTTATGAAACAAGACATTTTAATCTAAACCAAAGTGTTATTAAAAGAAGATTTTATCTTGTAAGTACCCGTAGAATTATGTATGATTTGCGTCAGTAATGCACAAGGTGTAACCAGCAAAATTACCCCTTGAGTTTATTTTTGTAATTTGCTTTTTGTGTTCTATCAAAATTTATGTTTGGAAGTTATTGTGCATGAACTGATATTTTCACAATCTAAAATTATTAAATGTATGTATCAAAGTAGCTCATTGACCTTGTTCTACTTAGTCATTTTTTCTTAAGAATTTTATTTTCATACATTTTTCAGATGTCTTCAAATTGACCTGATTTGTTTACCCTTAAGTTCACTCAATGTGTAGATCTGTATACCAAGAATGTTTTTATTAATGTACTTCCTATGGACAAATATAAGGTGAATGTAGATACTGTGTACTGGTGTTCCATTTGTGTTTTCAGATATAATATTTTCTTTTAGCTTATTCGTTTCCCAAGTCGCTAAACAATGGTATGATATTCTCTTGAGCTGAAACAAGACTCATACCTCCACATCCCCTCCTAACTGATGTCCATATAGAGTAACCCACTCAGTCATTGTAATAAACTCACATGCAATAATTGCACTGTCAAAACATGTCATACAAAGCTGTAGCCTACCTGTTATGTATAAAAAGGGTCACGTTCTATGGTGAAAAATAGTTATCACCAAATATAATAAGCATATCACTGAAACTGCTTTGCCTCACCATTTCTCTCAATGATGCTCTCATTTAATTGATGAGGAAGACACTACAAAGATGGCCGCTTGGCCCGTCTGTTTTACTACGTCATGTAGGCACGCCCAGTTTCTGAAATTTTGGAGTTGATCTATTTTTTCCGACCTCCGTTACACCAGGTGGCACTCTTAAAAGGACTGAATGGTTTAACGATGCATCATCGTAGTCATCATTGACGGTAAATAGTAGAAATTCTTTGAAGCTAACTTGCTAGTAGCCTACCATAGAGATTGCGTTCTGTCTGAACCACCACCACCCCCAAGAAGTTGACAGTGTGATGCGGAGGCGGATTACATTTTCTGTTGCATTTGTGGGCCTGCTGTATTATAATTTGTACGACAAATAGAAAGCATTTATGCTTCGCCAAAAATGTGCTTGGAAATATATTGGGTTTAGTGACTGCTTACGTCTAAGCAGGCAATTTTGTTTTGGCTAGGCAGACTCGGGTAATGGTAGCCAACCTGTCTATGTAGCCAACTCGGTGTAACTGTTAGCTATCGTGAAACGTCAGATTAGTCGATTTTTAGTCAGACCAGTTTCTCCGTGAAGCCAGAAAGAAACAACTTGATAGTTGTTTTGTCCAATTCAGTGGCGCGTTTGGGGTTTATTAAGTAAACTATTTTGGAAGATGGGTGCTCACCGAAGTGAAGGGCGCAGCAGAGACTGGCTTCAACAAGAAGCCACGGAACATCAAGTGCAATCAATGGTAAGTGTCAGTGTGGTTGTTTCGCAAGCATTCGTGTTGTATGCCTGTGAAAGGGGCTACTTGTAAAGCAAATGCTCGCTTGCGCTAAATGAGTGATATTTAACCAATCATCTGTCCGACAACGATTATAATGTGCTAAACCAATTTTACCTTGCAATCTGACGAAAGTCTTGTTTGCTGAGGCGGGCTCGGTATGGTCTCAGGTAAACAATACTCAGTCAATAACAGCTTTTGTTACCCTTGAAAGTGTTGCCTGACAATTTGTTTGTTTATTTAACACGACAACCAATGACTCACAAGTTTTGTTATGCTTCCGGGCATGTTAATGCCTGTGCGCCTGGATAATGATATATACTGAAACAATGTCTCACTCAGAACTGAGAAGTGTGTGTTGTCGTTTTCTAAAGGATGTACTGTTGTAGCAGACCAACCAAGCATGTTACATGGCGATTTTTTTTCTTTGTGACTCACTTCAGAATCCATGGAATATAATGATAAAGCATAGACAGGTTCATCGCCGAGGTCGACGGTCACAAATGACAGTGAGGTAAGTCTATAGCCCGAGTGTTCTTACATCACTGGGGGTGGGGTGGGGGGCGGTGCACCTTTTGTCGTGCTTGTCACATTATAACAATATCTGTTAAATGTAGCTTGAGTCACAAACATCGACCCATGTCACAGCAGCCAAATGGCAGGAAATGACAACACAAGCACAGGTGTTACTAATGAAATTAACAAAGCCTCTCTACAGTTGGCCAGCCAGAATCAGAACCTTAATAGATGGTATTATTAACACCTGTGCTTACATTGCTACCCCTTGGAAAATTGCTGTTGTGATATGGGTGGCTATAAGCTCAGTCAAATGCATTGTTGATATCGTGTCATTGAGAACATAACATGTCACATACTTGTTGTTGACATCTCAGTTTACAGGTGGCGAACACTGCTTTTTAAGTAGAATCTCAACATTTTGAACACCACAAAAAGATTTGCACATTAGGGAAAAAAAATAGGAAATCTAAATACGGTTGAAATGCCTAGAACTCTGCTTCTAACATTTTAAATCTTTAACATGACACGTCTATGGTCCTAACTCTTTACCAGGTATTATTTATTATATTAAAATCACCTGTATTAAGTGCACAGATACAACCAGGTGGTTTGAGATGTGGTACTAGATTGTAGCTCAGGCCTCTTCAAATGGCGGCCCTGCGGCCAGATGCGGCCCTTGAGAGGATTTATAGTGGCCCCCAAAGTGTAATGTAATTTAGTTATTACATGCGAGATTTGAGTTGATGATTTCAGTTCATTGCTTTAATTGATACCTTGATAAGTCATATTGCCCGGCCCCTGGTTTAGTTTCAGTTTGATGAACTGGCCCCAGTCCCAAACTAATTGAATAGCCCTGTTGTAGCTTCTAAATTCAGGTTTCCCATCACTGTTTTCGAGTTCAATTCAGCCTGAGTGGGCAACAGCACTCTGAACTTACAGTAATGTTTTCAACAGAATACATAGGTTTTTCAAATGTATTTCGCTGTGGTGATGCAAAGGAAATACGATTTCAGCTTTAGAAAGTGAAAAAACACTGCCATGTATTACTTCTGCTTTTGCAGTTCACACAAGTGATTTCTCTAATTAGTTGATTTACTTGTCTGATGATTTGTGTGCTCATTTAGGATCAGCTGGTTCAGAAAATGGTTGGAAGAAATATAGGGGAGGACCAGGTCATTACTTTCTGAAGCTGGGATCTCCACCTTTGATTGTAACAACACCAGCTGTCTGTTATGAGGAGAAGAAAATATTATAGACATATCCCATGAACTATGACAAAAAGTATTACAAAATTATCTCTTTTATTTAAGACGTCATCATGGACCAAGTGCATTGTAATTTTACATTTGCACATAACATGCTGACCAGTAACTTCCATTTAACCACACTGTAAAAAAAGAGTGATGTGACCAGGCATCTCACCAATGACTCCTAAACAAAAGACAAAACTTTCTAGAGGTATAGATGACATTATACGCTTACATTTTTTCACAATTAAACTTCAGTATTACTTAGAATGTGATACTGTTTCATTTAGTGTATAGCATAATATATACATCAAAGGTAAAGCCGGGAAGCAGCTTTATTAAAAACGAAATTACAGTCCATGACTCTATGACTCAAAACAATATCACAGATTCACACTTAGGAAGTTTAGACTACCTTTGATCAAATCTCTCTCAATAGCAGTCCGAGACGCATGCGGTTTTGGTTTGGTTTCTTATTGGAGTTCTACATCAAAGATTTGAGATGAGACCATCTGCAGTGCTCTGAAACCCAGCAACTTTCTGCAGCTAGAGGTTTCAAAACTGGGGTATTTGGACCACTGCCAGAACATCTCCCCTGGAACAGTTTAGTCTCCAAAATGACTAAAGCAGTATACCAAGTTTTCACTGCAATTTATGACAATGTGGACTAAAAGTGTGACAATTTGAGGTCATGGCATCTTGTGTATCTTTGGCATCTTTTCTTTTTTTCAGTGTTTACTGTTGTTGAGTTGTGACCTTTTGGGGAACAATAGGCTCTTGCCCTCAAAATAAATTGACAAAATGAAAGGATTGTGCTGCCTGGTTGATGTGTTGTTTTGTTGCTTGTAGCTACACTGATCCAGTCATATCCATGGATCTCCTGAGAACTGTTCTGCAGCCCAGCTTCAATGAGGACATTTTGGGGGTGTTCAGGAAGTACATGAAGGTCAGTTCATGTGTTGAGTAAATCATTTTTTAACCGTAGACAATGTTGCTGTGGAGGGTAAACACTGCCTAAGCACCTCTTTAAATTAAAAACAACTATTACTTGCCTTGCACTATGCTAATATGCATAGTGTACTCACAGTTTGTTTTTGGCTTTTTTGGCTGCACGTGTTGCACCATTTTTTTTACCACTATACACAAATAGACTTAGAAAACACATTTCCTGGGTAGTTATGACTCTCTTGTACTTTACTCGTTGATTAACATGCTTGACTGACATGTCTAAATTTGTGTGATTTGGTAGCTTTGTCCTGTTCTCTTCTCCTGACAAGCTAGCCTCTGCACCCAATACAATAGCGCTATGACCAATCACAGCAACAAACTTGTATACCATAGCACCACAAAAGTGTACCGTCGCAGCCCTGTCAACATTATGTTGATCCTACCCAGTGACTATCTACAGGGATAGACAGATGTGATTGGTCTATCTAGATTTCGGAGAAAAGCTGCTGAGCTTCAGTGGGTGGTGGCTAGACTGTACCTAGGAAAGACATTTCAATTGCTACCGCTGGGGGGTACGTACATGATAGATTATCTGGGAAACATCAGATTCAAGCAATCAGAAGCTAGCTGAAGTGCATTGATGTGCAGCAGTTTGTGCTCTTTTCCATTCATGCAAAATTTGCTTACCGGCTTCAACAGGATGGGTCCAGTGTAATGTGGCTGTAGTCAATGTCGTTTTGTCTGACCATTGTATTAATGGACTGGTTTACAGCTAACAAAAGATCTCCATGACCTTCTGTTCAGTTCTTTGAAAAGGCAGCCGGTAACGTAAAGGAAAACATCGGCGAAGAGGTGCAGACAGATCAGCTGATCAAGGAAGCATGCAGAAATTGTCTGGAACATGTAAGAATTGGGCCTTTCTTAACTCTTTCAAAACTAATCAGGGGGAAACACATTTCAATGGTACGTTAATTGACTTTTTAATTTATATCCTGTCTTTCTTTATGTAGGCAAAACGTCTTTTCCCTGAAGGAGAGAAAACAGCCAGTAGACCGAGTGTTGAACCCCCAGTCAAGGTAATGTTTTGGGATCATGACCAGAACTTGATCTTTTACAAGCAATGAAATGGTTGCTGTTTCTTTTTCTCAATTTATTTTTATATGGTTTCCATTATAATGCTTAATCGATTGTTGTATCTGCCAATCATACAAATTAAATCATTGTGGATTGTTAGTGGTTATGTACTGATTGATCTGCGTGACTGATACAGCTAATGGAGCTTAACATCCTCAGTCGAGGAACACACTTTCAGCAGTGCTTTGAATCCTATAAAAATATACTTAAATCAGGGATGGAAATTAACTTTTTTGTTCACCTGCCACTGTGGCAGGTAGATTCTAAAATCTACCAGCCACTCAACATTTTTACCAGCCACTTTATATATTCAACCTTTCCGCACATGTTAATGCCAAGTATAACACCCAGGGCCGGTTCTAGGCAGACATATATAAGGGGGCAGTCATAAATGTGAAGGGGGCATAATGTACACATCATGCTCCAGCACTTTTTTTCTGTGCTGATAGTAACAGTGTTTAGGTGGGCAGTCAAAGTCTAAATTAAAGGTAATTTCCTGCATTCTGGTGCATTTTAACAGGTTGTTAGATAGCTTAATGTTATCTTTCTAAGTGAAAGGACAGCAGAAAGAAAATCCATGCTTTACATAGTTTATTTTTTAAATGTGTTACATATGTGTCTGTTATTTAGGATATCACTTTAAAATAATGCAATGTTGTATTTGATGTTTGTAGGCTTACGTCTAATTAGGTGCCTGTCACTTTAAATTTACCCTTATGATCCTAACGTGAAGGGAAGTTATGTTCTAACTTCGTTTCTATGCAAGATGCTAGGAAACCAAAGAACTAGTGCAGACGTGGATACATTTGATTATATTTTCTATGAAATTAATAAATATTCCAAAACACTTGGAAAAGACTCTTTATTAGACTATGCAAGAGTTGTGTCTTGCAAGATGCATTTTATGTTTGGGTTTAGTGACGTACGTAAGTTGTTTGCTTTGCTTTGGGAATGGACCCGTCCTCTTTTGAAAGCGGTTTTGTTGGCGCTATTAATAGGTTACGTTAACATCACATGTTAGTTTTTGGAATTAACTTGTGCGCATATGGCCTTATCAACGTGAAAAGGCAATATACTGATGCATTCCTGTTTGGACAGTTAGGCAATAATCATCATGACTGAGCTTTCATTAGCCTACCTCAAAATGGTGAACACAAAAGTTGCCTAGATCATATTTGAAATAACCACGCGCGCCTGTGCTGGATGCCAAGAAACGCTCCGTGAGTGTTGCTTATCAATAAATAGTAAACTTATACGCACCTGCACTGTCTACTAACTGATAGCTACGCTACAACATGCGTGAGCGAGTGCATTCATAGACTATATCGAACTTGGCTGAATGCATTTGCACACCCGCCACAGTGGCAGGTAAAATGGCAAAACTCACCCGCCAACACTCATATTTACCCGCATTTGGCGGGTGGCGGGTGGTTAATTTCCATCCCTGACTTAAATGTACCTGTGAATGTACCATGAGTTGCATTAAAATGATTTCCCAATTCCATACAGAGAGCTAGACAAATGGAGGATGATTCCAGTCAGAGGGGAAGCCCTGTGCCAAAGAAGGTATCAAAGGCCCATTTCCCAGTTTTTTCCCCATATACTCAGAGAACTCCTATTGGATTCAGTAACTTATGGTGTACCTCATATAATATTGATGTTTGTTTATGTTTATAGCGGAAAGGACGACCCCCAGGACCAGCCATCCCCTATGACAGGCCAGTCCAGTTTAGCACTCCGTAAGAACATTCATCATGTGTCATAATTTGTCATAATGAAAAAGCTCGAATTTGTTTTTTTTTTTTTTTTTGTTGCAATTTGAAGGTGATGGCTATTTTAAGAGTAGATCGAATAGAATGTATGGCTTCTGTTTTGTTTTAGAGCCAAGCCCAAGGCCTCTGAGGCTGTCAAACGGGAAGGGCCGAAGGTACGCATTTAATCGCAACATTACCACATGTATATTATATCCAATATTATACCGCCAATTATTAGTTATGATTACCATGTGTGTAATATTATACCACCAATCATTAATTATGATCACCAGTAGAGACACTGTAATTACAACATGGTCATCCTAAACTTTTACAGTGGGATCCTTCAAGATTTAATGAGAAGACCACATTTGCATTGGGATCAAGGGCAAACAAGTAGGTACAAAGAATAGAGACTTAAGTCTGAAAGGTGGCCTAAATATTTGTTTTTTCTTTGGCAGAGTCTCCCTTCACTAACCACATCTTTTCCTTTCTTTAGGGCTTTAGGAATGGGTGGCACAAGAGGTCGAATTTACATCAAACATGCAGACCTCTTCAAGGTAGAAGCATAAAATTTAAAATGTATTCTAGTGTCATAAAAAACTGGCAAACATTAATCTCTGAAGACCAGTCTGACCAATGAGCTATTTATACTGTACTGTACTGTACCCACACTGTTTGTACAGTGTTGTTGCTGTTTTTTAAATAAATTGTGCCTCACATGCACATTTGAACTGCAGAGATTCAGGCACCAGTGCTAACCTAAAACTGAAAATATTCTGTGCGTTGCAGTATGCTGCAGATGCCCAAGATAAGCACTGGCTTGCGGAGAAGCAGCATATGAAGGCCACCGGTGGAAAAATGGTGAGACAATCATATACTGTATGAGGTGGTGTTCGAGTATGTGGGCTTTTTTCCACAGAAGTAGACATTGTAAACATCTACAGTGAATAACATCCTGTTGTTTTTAAATCGATGAAGGCCTACCTCCTTGTTGAAGAGGACGTTCAAGATCTCGCCAGCAGTGACGACTATAAGTATGTAATTTTTAAAAGGCTTCTGATTACTTGTTATGTAATAACTGGTATTATTTTAATTAGACATATGTTTTAACACCTGACTACTTACATTGTAATAATTGCTTGTGCAATTGATTTCTGATTTGCTGTTGAGCAGTCACTGTAGCCTGTTTTCAATGTTGGCTGTCAATCAACAGAGATTGTCCCGACCTGAAGATGGATGAGCTGAAGCCATTTGGAGTGCCAATATGGATGATTGAAAAGATGCAGAAAGCAATGGAGTCCCAGAGGTCAGAGAAGGACTGAAAAACAATACTCTGGGTTGAAGGTCACAGGTCACAATAAAATGCTTGACGAATAACCTTCACGTTTATTCCAAATCACAGCAGTACATTTTTCCAGATCGAGTCTAGATCCGTTCAGCCTGACTAAATGCGCTTGGACTGGTGACACAGGAAACTAACTGCAGTTTTTAAAATAAATGTGAATGTTGTGCGATGACCTACATCTGTGTTGATCACTGTTCTTATTGCTAAGATATAGTTTTGTTTATCATTCATTTAATGCAAGCTACACATTTTCATGTGTGCATTATTAGAATATACACAGGGAAACACCTACTTTTATTATTAATGTAGTTCATAGTTCCTCAGGTACCACGTCAGATTATGGTGTCACTAAAAAAAAACAAAAAAACATTTGACCAGCACCTAATCAGGCAGACACCTCTGAACTTGGCTGTGTGAAGAAGAAGAGTTGCCTTACACAAGTCCATAAAATGTAAGAGATTGTGTGTGTACCAGTGTGTGTGTATTAGTTTGCTTGACAACGATTTAGTCATTTTTTATATTAGTTACACTGAGATCAGGTATGACCTGATATCTGTATTTTTTAATGATAAACTGTTCAATGAGCTGGTGTGTTAAATGAACTGTTGAACTGGTTTGCCCTCATGGTTTTCCTTTTTTTAAGAGCTATATTTTTGCTTAGTGACATGTGTGTATGTGCTTACACTCTGAAGTTTTTTTTTCCCTTTTTTTATTCCTAGTCTTCAGTTACATTTTACTCATGTATGGAAAAGATTTTTTATACTTGCTTTTTCCTGAGCTGATGTTTAAATGTCTCAAATTAATGTTACAGAATGACTGGAACCAGGTTCCCTGCTCTATTGAAACCAGTGTTTCAACATAATAGCATTTTTAAAAAATATAATGTGATAGATCAGCTGAATAGTCTTATCAATGTGTTTAATGCAAATTGTTTAAAAAAAAGAATAAAAAAGTGCCAGATGTTCTGAAAAGTTTTGCAATTATTAAATATTTTATAAATATTATTTGCAATGTTTGTGTCTATTTATTCATAATTTATCAAACAAGAAGCAGCATCTTTATGTTTAGTTTTTTTCTTTAGGATAATTTAAGCAAAGATAATTGATTACTGTGTGCTTCACATATCTTTAAACCAGTGCTTTTTCTCAGGTTCAACTTCCTGAGTTTTAATAATGACGTATGAAGTAACGGTTAATGTTACGCCCAACCTCCAGCAAGCCATCCAATCAAATCAAAGTTGTGCTGGAAGCGCATCTTTTAATGGTTGCCAAGAGTCCTCAATGTTTTCCATCTCTGATACACGATTGGCTCTCAGACTGGCTAGGGCGTCTTAAGGAAGAGAATTTAAACAGAGGGGGCGGGATATAATTTGAAAATTTCACCGCATGAACCCATTTCAACATTAAGAGGCAGAACGTAGCTGAAGCTGGTAAGGGTTGTTTTCCTTTGTTGTTTGATTACATTTTTTGGTTAAAGGTGTGTCATTTATTATCGATAGGATGCTCTAACTATGTATCTTCAAGCACATACTATATTAGCAATAATGTCTTCGTTTTTGTGACTAGACTTCAGCTACTGCTAACTCAGAACTGCCCATAACGCTAGCATGTCACTGATCTGCATTTCCATGCGAACACAATTTCCCTTGTACACTAAAACGTTGCCCCATCATCTGTCTGAACGCCAATGTCATTCTCGATCTAACTAATTATGTTGTATTGATCGCTAACGAGGCAGCAAACTGCAAATAGGTGATCGTTAATCTCAGATCTAATTCTTCAGATGGACCAATAACTTTGCTAACGGTAGCTGTGTCGGATAGCATATGTTAGTTGGGGGACACGACAGCCATTATGGCTATAAGTATAACTACCCCTTTTTTCTCTTGTGTACCAGTATATATGCTGTCCTAAATGCCCATCGTTTGGTCAATAAAATATGTTGCATGAATGAACATCATGCGATGGCGGCTCCTATTTTTCTTGTCAGTCAACAGAAATTAGCTATCCAGCTAACTTGAAGTTTTGCCTATCGCATCCAAAGTCTTAATTTGGTGCTGTCAGAGACTAAGATTAGATGGATAGATTTATATAGTCGTACAATGCCGCTTGAGTGTGTTAACAGATTCTTTCAGCGATTACATTTATGGACGATTGTACTTTTAAAGACAGATCAAGCAATGGCTTCTCAGAACATGGATCCAGCTGCAGCCTCCACAGCAGCCTTGAAAGGAAACGAAACAAGTGGAACTGCGCCTAAGGGTTCTGTTTCCAAAAGGTAATGTCGATGTAGAGATACTACTTTGTCAACTGAATAACCTCACAATACTGTATAGCCCTAAAGACTTATTTCCAGGTTGCCAAGCTTTAATGAACCTTTCTTTCCCTCCCAACCTGTAGACTTCAGCAGGAGTTAATGACATTGATGGTAAGTCCTAAAAGTCATGATGGTTTGCTGTTGTACCTCTTCAGGTTATTACTAAAGGCTGACTATCTGATATGCCTACATCTGTGTATTTATTCTATGTTGTTTATAATGTAGATGTCTGGGGATAAAGGAATTTCTGCCTTTCCTGAGGGTGACAACCTTTTTAAATGGATCGGTACTATAGATGGAGCTAAAGGAACGGTAAGTATAGAGATGTACATTTTAAAGTTTTGTTAAGAGAATTTTATAATACTTTTTTTGTCGCGTGTGTACACTTGTAATGGTTGCAGTATATCTGAATACTGCATGTAATGATTAAATCACAGATTGTTTTTGTAACCTGTTTCCATTATTGTATCCAATGAACAGGTTTATGAGGGTCTGAGGTACAAGTTATCTTTAGAGTTCCCCAGCGGTTATCCATACAAAGCACCTACTGTAAAGTTCATCACATCCTGCTTTCATCCAAACGTTGATGAAAGTGGCTACATCTGCTTAGACATCCTGAAGGAGAAGTGGTCCGCCTTGTATGATGTTCGATCTATACTGCTATCGATTCAGAGTTTGCTCGGAGGTAGGTCTGTATGTGTATGGCATTTAAAATTAACTGTGTTCAGAATGTAAATACACTTCAGAATTTTAATTACCTTTTTTCGATTCTAGAACCTAACAATGATAGTCCAATGAATGCGGTAGCAGCTGGACTCTGGACTGATCAAGAAGGTGAGTTTATGGTTGTGGAGTTGGTATGTTGTATTGTATGTAATATTTGATCCTTTTTTTTTTTTTTTTTTTCCTGTTTATTAACAAACTCTCCCTCTCTCTGTCTGTAGCCTTCAAGGCCCATTTACATTCAACGTACAAGAATTGATAGATTTTCTTGTCCTCTTTCCTCAATTATTACCTGTATGATATGGTTTGTCTTGTTTGTGTTCCAAATTATGTAAAGGTCTGTCTGTACTATATTTTTATGTTTTCAAACTGATTAAAATTGTTGGATAAACTTGGTTGTTGTGACAAGTTATGGGGAGCAATAAGTAATTTTTAAGAATGCATAAATGCTTTGATATTTTAAACCTTACATTATAACTGGTTGTTTTTTTGTTTTGTTTTTTTTTTCAACCATGTATGCTGATTTGTGTTTAAGTTTACATATGCATTCAACTGTTGTGAAAACATCCAGTCATTTCTGTTTTCTCTGATGTATTTATTTTCTCCATTAAAATGTCCAGAGCAAGCACTGATTAAATTGACAATTCATTATTTACATAGAAGTTTAAATCTAGTCCATTAGCTCCCAGGGGTCATAAAATGTACTTAAGTGAGTAAACAGAGTATGCAGCCTAACCTGCAGTTTGAGTGGTGACAGCACCCTGTAGTTGTGCTATCTTGTGATACCACTTCCACCTGCATCAAGTCCTCCAGTGTTTCGTCGTTGTCCTCCTCCTCTTTGCCCACCTCCACCCAGGCTTCCTGAGTGGCCTCCACGGTCCACACGGGCACGTTGACCCTCTGCAGCATCTCCTGCAGCAGGGAGTCCAGCCTGGAGATCTGGGTCTGCAGGTCCGGGCACCGCTCTTCCTCCGCCGATACCCACGGCGTCTGGACCGTAGCTGCACGTGCCGCGACCTCTGACCCCCCCGAGGATCCGGTCTTTATCAGCATGCTGCGGTCTCGCCGCTGGGTCAGGGGGAAGAGCTCCTGCAAGGAGTTGGCCTTGCGAAGGTCCTTCTGAAAGGTCTCGAGGCCGGACAGGAAGAGGACCCACAGGCGCTCCACCTGTTCCCTGTCCTCCTGCCCTTGTTCCATCTCTGTCAGCAGAGTTAGCAGTCTTCTGTGCAGGCCTGTGGTTGAGGGGTAGATAAGCAATGCATACAGTATGTGAACATCATTATGGGTAGCTATGCCAAATGTTTTTTTGGTTTGTTGTGTCTAAGTCAAATCATTTAGTGATGGGCAACCTGGATCAAGAAGCTATGATCCAATTCGTATTCCAACATGTTACATATTCAAAATCACAAGGTTCTACCGGTACAGTTGAACAAAGGTGATTTGACCAAAGATTCTACAGTCAAACCACACTGATTTAACTCTTCTACCTGCCTGAAGAGTTGTGCCCATTTAAGTCAGCTGAATTAGTGGATGGCTACAGTAAATATGTGGTTCTGGATTTTAGCTTCTGCATCGAGGTTGCCCATCACTGCACACATTGAACTATATACTGTTAAGGAAGGGCAGAAAGAACTTCCCATCCATGTATAGGTGGCGTTACAGCCCAAAAAGATTCTATTTGTTGCCGTTCAAAAGTACAAGTCCAGAATGTCTGGCTGCATGTGGTGCATTTCTGCCAGAGTGCCTGACTGTGGAGTGACCTACATTGACTTTCCTCCAGCAGCGTATTGAACACGTTTTGCAGAAGCCTGATATGGCTTACCCGTGTAGATCCGGTGAGCTATGGCTCTGATTTCTGCCAGCTCCTCCCTGAGGCCCCCGCCGTCCGTGTTGCTCCCCAGGGACGAGGCCATTTGCTGGAAGCAGGCAGTCACTTTGCCGAGGGCCGCCAGCGCCTGCTCGCACTCGGTCACCTGCCGCCGCCTGGCCTGCAGCTCTCCCACTGACCGGCGCCAGCGATTCATTGAAGACGCGGATGTCAAAGCATTCAAATTACCTGACAAAATGTTTCGACCACAAAATATTTCAGCCTGCCTCTGGGTTGGTGGTACAGTATGTCAACACCTGCTCATTGTGTAGTTTTGAACTTCACCCATAACAGCACCTGAGCATTTTTTTTTACATGATTTTCACCTTGTATGGTCATTTCTTTCTCTGTAAAGTACAGGTAGACATTTGGAAATGCGAGGGCAAAAAACAAACACCGGATTTCACTTTTTAAAATGTGCAAATATTGGAATTTGAGTACAGGCAAACTATTCCTATGAAAATTAATTGTTCCTGAGTGGTTTGTACTCATCATTCACAGGTGTTTCTTTCTGTGTGCCATCTTTTGAAAACAGCATATCTGTAATATTCCCTGTGTCAAAATAAAATTAAATAACCAAACTTGAAAAAATACATTCACATACCTGGGTTAATGCGAATGCATCTGCTGTCTTGTGGTGTGTGTGACAAGCTGACAATCTCTGGTCCTGTATGGACAACTACTGAAGCTCCCCAGTCTGAACGCTGTCTTTTGCTGTTCCTAAATCAACAACCCCCCCCTCCCCACACACACACACACCCACCCCCGCCTGCAGTATTCCCTTCTGATGTATCATGGGTAGGAGTCACCCCTCTGGGAGCCCTGTTTCAATTAGGCCAATCAAGACAGCTGATGCCTCAGCGCCGCTGTGACACTGATGGGAGTGGAACACACTCCTCCGAGTGTTACAGAGGGAGGCTGAGATGTGTCGCAGCTTTTCTTGGAAGTGCAAAACGAGATCAGATTACTGGTGGAGCTCCTTCGGAAAACTCCACTGCTACTCTATAGGTGCAGCGTTTCGGCCAATCACAAGGCATCACAACTGCCCCTCTGGGAGGATCTGTGTGATGTTTGGACAGAGTTTAGGATGAGTTCCTTCGTTGACCCCCCTTGTGATTAACGTTGGCTTGTTTGAAAGCTGCGTGTCACTTAGAGGGGGACCCATGATGCAACAGGTGCACTCCCATGTGTAGCGTCTCCAGCGCAACCACTCTAAGATTAGCATATTAACAACACAGCAAACATCAGCACTTGCTCATGCTGTGGGTGCACAGCTGCTGGTGAGTGCTGCTGCAAATCACTGTTATCTCAGGTCTGGTTCATTTTTATCCAGAATCACATAAATGACTATGGCAGTGTCTTTGGAAAGTTGTGTGGAGATGAAATGAAGTAAAATCCAAGCCCCACAAGCCATTTTCTAAATAATCTTCTCAGACTTCTCAGAGATGATGTTTGAAATTGAGTCTGCCATCTTAACCAGTTGACTGCATTGATATAATTATGTACTGCATATTATGTTTCACAGCAAAATGATGTGGTAAAATTAAGGTGATAATATAAATCATATTTAAATTTTATATTAAAATCTGCATTTACCTAGAGAATATCCTACCCTGGGAGGAGGGCTAGGGTAACTTTTTATATTCAGAGCTGGACTCAAGATGTGTTTCTAGGTCACAGTTTTTTGTTGTAATTTTTCCTCACCTTCACAAGGACCATAACTGACAGACTTGCAGTGTCTAAATGTGGAAGATCCTTCGCATTTTCCTGCTCTCTGTGTGGTCTTCTTCACTATAACCAAACACTTGTTTTTCATTTTACAGTAAATCACATGGCTAAGATTTTCCATTACAGCAGATAGCTTTGAGAACACTTTGCCCCTAGTATCATCTTTCGTTATTTATCTAAACACATGAGACTTCTCTTTTATTTTTCCACCACAACAGAGATATTGTGTAAAAATGACACCAGCGACACAGGGCTGGGTGCCTATAAAGTTCAATAGATTTAACACACTGTTTTGATTCTTTATTGAATATCTTTAACAGTTTAGGCGGTTTGAAGGTATTATTTGTTCATTCCATTTGCAATGACGAACACATTTTTTTACAACATTAAAAGTACAAGTACTTGGGCATAGACATGCCTTACAAAGGCAACTAGAAACTTCAAATGCATACAAGGTGATTATGCGTTAACACATCCTTATACTATGGATTTCCATAAAGTAATCTGACCAAAAGTAGACAGCAACTCTACTAAGGAAATATTTATTAATACTACATGTAACGGCCATTATAGGATGTGATTAGACCATGTTTCTCTTACAACAGCGGAGTGCTCACAGTTGTAGCCCATTATGGTGAGCTGTACAATGACAAAAAAGAAAATGGCAGCTGTCTTGATACAGGTTGAGCTCTGTATAAAACCATTAGGCATGGTCGTCCTTGTACAGGTCATCCCAGCTGTCACAGCCCACCATGAATAGCCCTGCATACAAAGTGGATGATGAAGAGTTCTCTGGTCAGTGCTGGTATACTCTGGAGGAGGAGTGGAGGGGGGGAGGTGGATTGGGGGGAAAGGAACGGGGCAAGATATGCATCAGTGATTTTGGCTTTTGTCTTTTACAGGTCTCGCTATGAGAGTCACTCCCGACGGACAACAGACCCACACTACACTCCCTGACGAAAAGTCGCTCCTTCAGAGACGCTATGTGGCGATGGCCTCCATGATTTCATGGCACAGGCATTGGCAGAAGCCGTAGAAGACACACAGTACCAGCGTGGAGGGCACCAGACTGACCAGGATCACCCCCAGCGTGAGCTGCTGGATCATCAGCAGGTAGATGCCCAGCGGCAGCGAGCTGAAGTAGATCAGGCAGAGGAAGCCGATGAAGAAGCGAGGGATGGTGCGTGACGTCCACATACGGCACTTCTGGATGGGCAGGTGGCAGGGCAGGGAGTCTAAGCTGGGCGGCCGGTACAGGCGCACCATGTTCAGCATGCTCATGGTGTCCGAGGACTGCGACTCCGCCGGCACCTCCATGATGGTGATCACCAGGCAGTCCGACGAGCTGTGGGACTGGTCTCCGCTGCCACTGCCGCCGCCGCCCCCGCCACAACCCCCCCCACCCCCGCTCAGGCTGTTGGGGGTCAGCAGCACCTCCCCCGGGGTGACGGAGCCGCTTTTCCTGGCCTGGTCCTGGTAGGCCAGAATAGCCAGGATGTTGCTGTCGTCCTTCAACAGCCAGATCTCCTCGTCGGGGACGTGGGTCTCGTGACGACAGAACGGGCAGCTGATGATGCTGGGCGAGGACTCTCCCGTCTCTACAATCTTTTTCAGGCATTTGGCACAGACGCGGTGCGTGCAGCTGAGCACCTTGGGTTTGCGGGTGCGGGTGTCGTAGCGGTTGTAGCAGATCTTGCACTCCAGCTCCTCCAAGGTGTAGATGAGAGGCTGCGGGCTCTCCACCTCTAGGTCCAGCTTTTGGCTCATCCTGAGAGAGTGAGTGGGTAGGTGGCAAGGGTGGGGTTGGGGTGCGTTTGATTTGTGGGACAAGGGTGAGGAGGTCGTAGTGGTGGGGGGCGCTAACGTAACAGAGCCAAGAGGCCAGGAACAAAATGGCACAGCCAAAAAAATGACGCAGGTTTCCCTGGACGTGAATCCCTGATGCACGGCTTGTTTTTGGAGCTATTTCAAGTCTCGAGACAATCTTTTACAAAACAAACATACACAGCCTGAACAGTTTACAGTCTGTCTACAGTTTAAGAGTGGACAGTCTTAATACATTATGGCACTCAAAACATTTCTAACTAGGTCCTGATATGTTTCCAGTAGCCAAAATGCCCTGAAATGAACATACACTGACATTTAGAAATATGCACAGTGGAGCATGCTTACAATTACTTTGAATATCTTTTTTTTTTAGATTAAACTTATACATTTATCAGGAAGACAGTGACTACCTTATTAACACTGGTAATGTTACTGTCAGTCTATGGTGGGTTGCTTTCTTAATAACACATGTGGTAGTAATCTGTCACCTCTAATTCGCATGGTTTTAAGATCAGCAGCAGAGCCACTGATAAATCTGTATCCAGACTTATTCTTCATTGAAGGCTGCATTTACCAACACACAAATGTGAAAATGTTCTTACATTTCTTGATGTATTTAATATTTTTGCTAACAATTCATGTTTAAAACAAAACCTGTGTCCAGTCCTTTTTAAGAACTACCCTATATTAGGTCACCGTATGGCACCGAAAAACATTTATAGATGTCCAGCTCATATTCAGATGCCCAGTTCAGATGTCCTACCAAGGACCTTCAGGATGAGGGGGATCATTACACCCTGTCTGGAAGAGAAAATGTAGAGGGGAAAAAAATCATCACCATTTATATTATAAGAACATCATTCAGCAATGCAGTTAATGGTAAAATTGCATTAGGATAAAGGCTAATGAATGAAACTAATACACAGAAAAAAGTTCCTGTCTTTTCTGCTTCCTTTGAAGTGACCTTGTGCCTAATATTACATGACTCGGTTATTGACACCGCTCTCTTTGCTCATAAACTACAAGAATGGAATGCGGTGCATTTGGTCTGACGGAGTACACGGATATCTCACGATTTCACATAAATCTGAAACACCTTTGCTGTTCTCCTTGGACTTCCCTCTCAATCCATCATTGTGGCCCACTGACACCCCCAACCCCACCCCCCACAATCCCACTCCCACCACCCACCACCCACCATCCACCCTTGATCAGGGACAAGCATGATTACGTCATAGGAGGAATCTGCAGCCCTGCATGTGTGAAACGAGCAGTGAAATTTATGGTTGTGAGAAGAATGCACATATCATGCTGGGCCCATTGTGTTCATCTGCCATGATTTGTTCCCGATAGTGGACCATACAAAACAGTGTGCACCTGCGCTGATAACACAACAAACTGAAGAATGAGACACCGAACACACCAGAACAACAAATGACATTGCCCAGTAGGCCTGTGTAATCTTTGGTGGCTGTGGTGACAATACCATTGGAACTCACTTGATGTGTGTATATGTGTAGCTATCACTGTGAGTCATTCATGCTCCCATTGACAAGGATTCATAAGAGAGCAATGTCACACCGTAGCAAGATAAAACAACAAATAAGATAAGACAAGGCTGACAGGTGACACTGAACTGAATCCACTACAAATGAAGAGATGTGATGTTGCTTTTGCTGTTTAAGTATTATGCAACACTTTTTTTTCTTCCCCCCCCCCCCCCCCCACCCCTCCTCCTCCTCCTCCTCTCCTCCTCCTCCTCCTCCTATCTTCCTCTGTCTCACTGAGCGCAGGTTGGTAGAATTTGAACTGAGTCTATAAATAGCAGGCTTGCGAGGCTGGAAGATACACAGCAAGCTTTATATAACAAAATCCTCACCACACACATCCACACACACACACACACACACACACACACACACACACACACACACACACACACACACACACACACACACACACACACACACACACACACACACACACACACACACACACACTCAAACTCTATTCCACAAGGTGTATGATGTGTTTGTATCACTAGATCACAAGACAGTGATTACAATGAGACACAAGTCCCTTGCACCACACAGATGGCCAGACTGGGACAGGTCACCCTTCACATCGGAGCCATCAGTGAGAAGGACAGCGATATCTAAAACTGGCCAGACTCTTTTGTCAAGCAGAAATCTTTGGGCCATTTTTTGGACACGGCGCGTTTGAGACTCAGCGCGTTTAGGAATGGCCTGTGCCTTTAATTCATCATGTATTAAAAATTCAGTGGCTGGTGTCACTCCATGTGAATAGATTACATGCACAGCAACAGCATGACATGATTTTTGCTTTGGCGTGACAAGTGGCTTGCCACGAAGTAACTACATATTTATGAAATTGCTTCTCAAACAGCCACTGTAAATTACAGATCTGATGAAGGGCTACAAAAACTTGAAAAGCAATTTTTGAGCAAAAACATGGCAATGTTATCTCTCAACAATGAATTTGTCTACTTCAGCTTAATTTGCCTCCAATCTCACGCTGTTACGCACTCATGTGCATCAGGTAGGCAGGAAGCTCCATCGTGCCAGCTGACCCGTTAGCCAAAACAGGCCTCGTCCAATCACAACAGTCAAAATAACTATTGATACATTCTTTAGGACTGTTTGTGACATCACATCCTGTATGGGGATGTGCATTAAATGCTGTTTGCGCTCAGGATCTTTTATTATAGGTCTTTGCTGAGGTTTTTAAACTATAGTTGGAGGAGAGCAGTACACCTGTAGCACCTAGTCTAGCATGCAGTCTCAGGGGCAGGGAGGTAGGGAGAGAGAAGTACAGTGATGCCAGCTGGATGGGAGAAAAACAGACAAACACCATCTGTGCCCTGGGCCCTGTGCTAAGCAAAAAGTGACATCAGCCCCCCTCCTCGTGCAAAGACCTATTCTGAGGTGTGATTCGTTTAAAGAGGCAGAATATGCACTCTGTTCTGTCTGACTGTGGTAAAACACAAACTGTCTTTTAAGCAGAAAACAAGTAGAGAGCTTGTTTGTGCGTGTTGTTTTTCTGTTCATTATTATTAACAGCTATCTAAATGTAAATGCACATTTTTGGATTTGATTTTATTTTTCAGGCTGTTAATCAAAACACATTGTTTACATGACAAGCAACCCAGAGGATTTTGGATATTTGGCGAGCCAAGAGCTGGTGAAATCTTAAACTGTTCACTCCAATACAGGAAAATCAATTTAAACAATACATGACTGAATCTTAATGACAACATTCAGACTGGCTAATTAATTAAATAGCCTACTGACAAAAATATCTGTCCAGCAGTGCAGCAAGTACAACTTAACAATACCCCATATTTTTTCTCCAATAGCTTGGAAAAAAGCCTACAGTAAAAACAATTACCATCACATAGTGCTGGGAATTTATTTCACCACAGCGTTCATTTCGGGCAGAAAATGTTGCACAACACTGACTTACTGAAACTATTACCTCTCCTGACACAATTACGATAATGTCTTGATTATAAGACTCTGGTCAATCTGTTTTGGTCTGGGGCTGGAAGGCCATTGAGAGCAATTACTGTGGCTGTGTTAGGTCATCCATCATGTGGGACACATGAAATATCCAAGGGCCCAGAATAGGCAAGGAGATCACCAAAGAAAGACTAAAAATATTATGACAGACAGAATTCTAGGCCATTCATTTTTTTGTGTGTTCTTTTGACAGTGGATATGGGCACCCACTGAAGCATGTTGTTTAACAGTCAGGCGCTGTTGCCCCATGTTAGAAAATAATTAGTTATAACAGAGGGACTGATGAATGACTTCACGACATGCTTTATAGGATTTTTATTGAGAGCTTCAATGTAATTGTACACTGGCTTTGCTCGTCTGAATCAATATAAAATTCTTTGAAAGAAAAGGGCTCACTTTTACACACCCTCTTTTTATCCCAATATTTTCCTGCAATGAGGGGTTTTTAAAGTTAAAAATGTCATAGTGATATACTATTGTTTACTGATACAATGAGTGTCTTAGCTCACTAATTCCCTCTCAAAATAAGTAGTAGCCAACATCTTCTCTTAAAAACACATGTTCTCTGTGGAATTATTTCCACAGAGTTTTCTATGTCACTATGAAAGTTACAGGAACTTTTAATAATGATTAAACACAGACTGCATATCAACTTGTACCAACATGTAGGCTATACACATTATTCATCCCTGCTACTTTAAATTACTATTAGGACCTATTGTAGGACCTATTGTTGAAATTTCACCTGGCCTAAGTAATTTCATACCCAATCATGGCATTAAGCCTGATATTTAATTAAAGTCCTTAAGAACAGTTGCTAAACAACCTCAGCCTCTAACAACATAAATGCACATCTTCTCAATGCCAACTGTTTACAGCTGTGTGTAGCTCTGGCTTCTTGCTGTGTACAATTATTTAAGTCTGAATGTCAAAGGCAGGCTCCATCATATCGATTGAACAACTGGATTAAATTGTACACCATACTTAGAGAGTACGTGGAGAGGTTTAATTTAGACTGAATTTTAAGGCAGCAGGTAGGCTGACTGGTATGCCCCCCTCTCAATTATAAATAAAGGTTATCTTCTTGGTGAGGTCTGTATTGAACTAACATCGCCACGTGAAGTTAAGTGGCTTGTTTATTTATTTTCAGAATAACATAGTTAGGATCGATCTTCATTTTGTTCAATAAGTATTTTTAGGTTTAGACGCAGCTACAGGTAGGCTATACATTTAGGCCTACACTGCAGTTGTTGACAAAGATTTTATCTACTCTCCGGGGGCTGCGCGAATGCCATCAAAAATGGACTCCCGGGCAGCCTAGCCTACATGTTGGGAAGCCTGTTGGTCGCACCTACCAGTCATCAGTACATGTATGTCTATGCCTATGTCATTATCTGCATATTATTTGGTAGCTTTCAGACAAACAAAAACATTTCAGACGTGGCGTGGGGGAACCACATATTACTCAATCACGTCAAACAGTCTGTTGATTCGTTCTGAAGAGAAACTCGGGGACACTTGGAAATCATAGGACACGAGCAGACCTATATAAATGTAGTTAAAACGCACATAATTATAGGTTCGACTACATTTTGCGACAACCTTTCTCACGGCAAGACATCGTTTAAAAACAGAACAACCGATGACGTTTTCAGATTGCAAAATCATTAGAAGGTGGAACATGACTTAATGATTATTTCATGTAATTAATTCAGAATTTCGCCTTACCCTTGGGCTGTGCAGCATGTTCAAGACCCAGTGGTAACATATTCGATGCATGAACCAACATTCGCCGCAGTTTTGTGCACTCACCCTTAGTTCTTGCCTGTAGGTCGACACTCTCCCTTGAGCGTCCCTGTCTTATGTCTTTAGTCAAGGTCCGAAGTGACTGCACCTTATCGGTCCTGTATTTTTATCCCGTTCTGTCGCTTGCTGGTGAGTCATTGGCGGTCTTGAGGTCCCATCTGCCCGAATGGAACTGCTATCCCTCCATCCCCCTCAATGCGGTAGTGCTGGAGCATCACAACCTGCACTGATTTCTCCTCTGGTTGCTGTGGCAACAGGACCTAGTGCATGCAGCCTCCGAGAAGACTTGACTGACAGTCAATGTGCTATATTCTTTCGCAACGTAATTTAAATGGTTAAAAACAGTGCTATATGGAAGCAGGAAAATGATCACTAATTAAACATGCAACCATTTATTAGTCGGTAAAAGTATACATAATTTAAACAAGTTGCATGATAACCTCTATTAGGCTTGGCATTTTGATCCTCAGTAATGAGAGCATCTACGCCTCTGGACTAATAAACATCATGCATGTGATCCAATCGGTCAAATTGTGCAGAGAAAACACACATTTATTAGAGGGCAAACATGTGCCCTAAAGACTAGTGTTATAATGTATTGGTCTTGATGGCTGCCCCATGATCTCACAGTGCCAGCTGGAGTGTTGGGGTCAATTTATACAGCGCTGAACTGATCTTTCAAGTGTTGTTACGCCTACTTTGTCTCATGCCAGCTGTTTGCAAAGCCTTTTGATCGCTCTGCCTGCTTTGTTGGCTGCACTCACATAGGACTCCCCTGGGACAACTTAACAAATTAGGCTGATACATTTCTTCTAAGAGAAAAGAGAGGAATGGTGACAGTGTTCATTTCATTACTCTGAAACTTAAAAACAGACAAATAACAGCTGGTCCTGCATGAGGTTGCACAAGCGTAACCTAAAGATGGAGAAGTCACTTTATCATTAAAATAAACATTGGTATGCTTAATATTGACCACACTAAAACTACAGTCTTCGAATTTAATTAAAGATGACTGTTTGGAAATTGTTATTTAGTTATGATACAGTCTTTTGGATCTTTAATCCCACTGGTGGGTTAACTGATGACCTGTGCTGAGCATCTGCAAACTTCATCTATAAGACATAACCTGCAAAGTCAAGTGGGCATAATGCAGGACGTCTCTGGATGGGCTACTGCTGTCATGGTTCCTCGTGTATATTTAATAGATCTGTGATTATAACTCAGTAAATGTAATCTAACGCAAATGTAATAATCGATTTAAATGCGCTCTCATGCCCTCAAGAGGATTTCACTATAAAGTAACAACAAAATATAGCAGCAGAGAAATGGACTATAATTAGCCTACAGTCCCTTTGTGGATTTTAAACATTCCTTTACAGTGTTTCTGTTTTCTACAGTGACCTACTATTTTGATTTAGCAGTATTTTGTTAATATAATGTGAGGACTATTGAAGAATATTGTAAGCATACTGTCTGTACTCCTCTACAGCCTCTGTAACAGTTTGAATTAGACAGTTTTAAGATATATACTCCTGAAGCTTAAGTAAAATATTTAAATCAGCAAAAGGGAGGAAAAGAGAGATTTTAAAACACACAGTATTTATTTAAACAGAGAAAATAAAAAACGCACATTAGGGTAAACCTGTATGACTTTAATGTCTAATCTCTTCAAATGTAATACTGACCAACAGGATTGTTCCTTTGGATGGCTCACTCAGGAAAGAAAAACAAATTGTTAGGATAGATTATTTAGAATATAAAGTATAAGTAAAGACAATGGGTCTAAATGTTATAGAGACAATTACTGTACGTTCTAGAACAGGCATTTGCATGAAGTGGCACTGGAACACCATCAGGTTTTGAAATAAATGTTGACAAGAGCAAAATGGCTGCCTGCTTTTGGACTTGCCGGTCAACTTTAGGAGCTTCCGGGTGTCAACCAGAACTTGCCACACGAGCCCTCCCCTCCTGGATGGTGAGGTGGTAGGAGGGAACAGACAGACTTTGTGTCTCCTGCTCTTCTTAAGACAGATGTCAAGACAAAGGATCCACAATGCCATGAAGATGACTGGAAAAGTTTTGTAATCATTCAGAAACTTGAACCACCAAGCTGGCTGCCTCTTTGCTACTTTGGTCGTTGCCTCTGAAGTTCAGCAGCCAGGTAATGAAAAGCACAATCAGTCCATAAACTGAATAATTATTTCCTATCCCAAATAAAGAATGTTACTCTTGATGAGTGACAGTATGCCTTTCTTCTGACAGCTGAGAGAGTGCTGGAAATATAGTGTCACCTGGCTTGTTGCTCAGGCTGTCAGTTGTATTGACACTGAGAATAAATACTGTACCTGTGATGTTTTTTTGCGGACACTTCTTTTGTTCATTTGGGCTTGGTCTCAAGTTCAAGGTTCAATGATAAGGGTTTTTATGTGCCATTAGTGCATAAACCAACAGTCCAGGTACATTGGAATTGTTGTGGAGGTCTCTCAGAGACAACAGTTTAGGAAATAAAACAATATAATAAAAACCATAAAACAGTAAAACGTTACAAAAAAGGTGGTATCCATTTACTGGGGTGAGGGCCATAGTTCTTCACTCTGGGCTCTATACACTAGCACTTCCCATCCTTTCTACATTTTTCATGTACCTGGTTTCCTAGGGCCCCTACTTCCACTGGCGGCCTGGGTAGTCAGTCTCACTTTTCTCCCCACTTCGACCACCCTGACTGAGGCTATGTGAAGTGTTGGGCCTACACAATTTGGAGGCTGCACCTCACCCTTGCCAGAGGCAATTCTGGACTCTGTTGGGGCCCAAGGAAAAACCCAGCACTTTCATAAAAAACTGCATTGCTGTCTGGTGTTCTCATCATTCGTTACCAGTTGTCTATCATTGCTGAAATTCTAAATTTAAAAGAGTTAAAAATGTTGTCAGCCCTCGAAGGCTCTTTGAGGGCCCCTTACAAGCAGTCGCCTGGGTTGTCACTAGTTACTATGCTAGCTACACCTCTGAGCTCTGACTTTTGCTTAACTCAGCTCAACTGGTGTTTAACAGATCGAGGTAACATGTGCCTTCTCTTGTAGCAAACCCAGGATAAGAAGCTGTAACGTAAGTTCTTTCTGGTAGCTGCCATTGATGGTGTAACCCTGGTGCACAGAAGTATGTGCCCAAACTCTCCATCTCTGATTGGCAGTCTGCTGCAAGATTCTCACACCTGTCAGTGGTAAATTAGCGGCCAAACCAATGGTTGAGGGCCAACGTCTTTTCTTTATTTACTCCACACAGACACAATGTTAGACAACTGGTAACGAATGATGAGAACACCTTTCTGTTAAACAAAATTACAAAATGTATGAAACATGATACAAAATGTTGGAAATGTATAACCTATCATTGTCATTGAAAGCAAAACTAATCCACTGAACACTAAGCATGTGAAAAGGCCCATCAGGAAGTAATGAAATAGTCTTTACTTTTCAGCATGTTGGAAAGACACCCGTATTTTGCTTTCAATGACCTGTGCTTCTGGGCCAAGTCTTGTGGTCCCCCTTCCTTTTCGCCAATTTATAATCAGAGCAGGTTGGCTGTGCCCAAAATACATGCGCCAGAAAACCTGGGTCATCCTATTCCACAGTAGCCTACTGTGTACTGCTCTTTCCAAAAGTGTTTCAAAACGTCTCTGGTTTCAACACAAAGTGGAACAAAGTATCTACGACAAGTTTCCGGCCGAACCTGCTTTGTCGAACCATCACTTCCGTTTGTTCAACAATAAAGGCGGACCCGGCGGATTTGCCTTCGCGGGTTAATTTTTAGATTTCTCTGGTGTAATCCGAGCTAAATCGGAGCCATCAGAATCGCAACCATGGTAAGACTTTGTGATCCTACTAACTTGATTATGTTTAGAGTGAAAGTTAACCTATTTCCAGGCCAGTTTGTAAATAATTTGAGTTAATGTTCCGAATTTGCTTTAGCCAGGTGGCTAACAGCTAGCTACGACATACTAACGTTTTGTGTTCCTAGCTAAACCATTTGCAACTCTACCCCAATCTTACCTTTTAATGAAATAAGACTTTGGTCATAAATAGATACGAGTAATGGAGGTTGTTATACGCTTTACAGCATTGCTTCATTCATTCATTCTCTGGAAGTTGGTGTGGTTGGACGGGGAGTCTTGAGTAACGCAAGTTAACCAAGCCAACTATTTAGCTACGTAACCTTAGCTGTTAACCCAAGTGTTACAAATCAGTACAAGGTTTGTATGTTTATGGTAGTGGATGTCTAAAAAGTTGACTGCTCATGTCGGTTTCTGGAAGGTTTTACCATGGTAAATGTTCTTTTTCTTTCCTCAAAGGTGAAATTGCAAGTCTGCATTGGTCGTGAAAAGTGTTGTATTGTTTACGCTGGGAGAGGCTATAGCCACACTACTCTGCTAACCTATACTTTTGTGTTTACATTGACATTGTGTATTACTTTTACAGACGGTTGGCAAAAGCAGTAAGATGTTGCAGCACATCGATTATCGGATGCGATGTATACTGCAAGACGGACGGATATTCATTGGGACTTTCAAGGCTTTCGACAAACACATGAACCTCATTTTGTGCGACTGCGACGAATTCAGGAAGATCAAGTAAGTTTAAAAGCACAGTAGCCCTACATGTGTGACTGGCATGCCTGAATCTCACGCACTTAAACCAACGTGTCCCTAAAATACTTTTTTCTTTATCTGCAGGCCCAAGAACTCCAAACAGCCTGAACGTGAGGAGAAAAGGGTACTGGGGCTGGTGTTGCTCAGGGGAGAGAATCTGGTCTCAATGACTGTGGAAGGACCCCCTCCCAAGGATGTAAGTGTTCCTTTTCTCTTGGCAGTTTTTGTCAATTGATCCTTTTGTAGGAAAAGCAGTGGTCTGCTACAAGCCAGCATCATTAACATGATGGCTTCCCTTTCAGACTGGCATTGCCCGCGTCCCCTGGCTGGTGTGGCTGGAGGTCCTGGTATCGGTCGGGCAGCGGGTCGAGGAGTGCCAGCCGGAGCTCCAATGCCTCAGGCCCCCGCAGGCTTGGCAGGGCCAGTGCGAGGTGTTGGTGGCCCGTCACAACAAGTAAGCAAACATTTGTGTGTGTGTGGTGTTGGTTTTTGTATAGGTCTCTTGCTCTGTTTTCCTGTTTTGCAAAACGCATAGTCTGTTGCCTCAGGGGCTTTGCTCCAGTTAGAAATTAAATGTTCTCTGCTTTCTGTACCTGCCTCTTCAGCCATGTAACTACCTCCCCCCAAAAAACACACACACAAGCACTAAGATGTAATTTTTCACCCAGGTGATGACTCCTCAAGGTCGTGGCACAGTTGCAGCAGCTGCGGCTGGCGCCAGCATTGCAGGTGCCCCCACACAGTATCCACCTGGCAGAGGAGGACCACCCCCACCTGTGGGCAGAGGAGCCCCACCGCCAGGTATGCATTTTGTTAGGAAATGTTTTTGTGGTGTCTGATTTTATTTTTAACCATAGGCCTCGCTCTGGCTGGCTGTTCACACTGCAAAGGTTTTCCTCCCCCAAAACACGTTGCTTCCAACGCTTTTTAAATAAATTGTATTTGAAACTCGGTTGTCTACAAGTCACTGCAGTTGGCAACGACCAATTGTACAAAAAATGCAAGTTAAACAGTTTAAATTTGAGCAAATGGTGTCTTTTAGAAGCACCACTATATTTTTATGAGCAAGGTGCAGGCAGGGAAGGCAGCAAGCCGCCTTACAACTATAAAACCGCTTGTCGGCTGTGTCGTTCCATAGGAAAACTATTGTATTTGAGTGCCTGGCAGAGAAAAAAAGCATTGCAGCGTGAATGGGCCATTGAGTTCATGCTGCGTACTATTGCGTCACACGAGATTGGATGTGATTTGCTGACAATTCAGAAAGCTCCATGCATAATATCGTTTACACATCACATGGTAAAACCTTGCAGGAGTAAGAAGACTATTTCTGAAAGCCAGTTTAGTCACTTGCCTGAGTATGTTAAGTCGGAGCAAGTGGTGAACTGACTTTCTTTTTCTAAGAGAATATAAACATAAGACTGCTGTTAGAAGCAAATCTGAGTTTACTTATTGTTAGTCCTTAAACCACCTATTTGGAATAACCCCCTGATCTACAGTCAAAATGCCTATTTGAAGTGAAAGATTAATTGATTGTTTTCTGTTTGCAGGCATGATGGGTCCTCCCCCTGGCATGCGCCCACCCATGGGCCCTCCGATGGGAATGCCCCCAGGCCGTGGCGCTCCCATGGGCATGCCTCCCCCAGGCATGAGGCCCCCTCCCCCTGGCATGAGAGGTGAGCCTCATTTTGGTTGAACTTGGAGATTAAGTAATACCTCCTGCATTGGTATTGTGTAGTAAGGACAATTCAGAGATCTCAAGCATGGTGTGCATGTGTGAAGCTTGGCTTTCATTCATATGTGTTTTTAAAAAAGAGCAGAAACAGGAGTGCAGTACAGATGCATTGGTATTGCCACATAGATGTGTTTGCAGAAGCACTACTTCCTGTTTTTAAATGGTGACCAAGCCATGTTTGGGGTCTCATCTGAACTTGTGTCTCCACCCATCCTTTCATCCAGGACCCCCACCTCCAGGAATGCGTCCCCCCAGGCCCTGAACAGAGTCGACCAGGAAGTCATCATGAGCCATTTGTCTTGACCGAGGAATGGAAAGCTTGAATGAGGCTGTTGTATAGTTTGATTTTTGTATTTTGTGTTTTTTAAATAAAATGTGTCTGAGACAGACTTGTTTTAAAAAAAATGCTTGGTTTATTTTGCAACACCTACTGGGTTGATTTATGACAGTTTTGCATTCTTCCCCATGGACAAGAACACTGGTAGAAGGACTGCAGATTGAAGAACTGCTGTTGTAAACTGACTGTACTTTGCATTCCAACATGATGGTTTTGGATTGTTGATGGTGTGTACCTGTCCAAACTGTTTTGACCAGATTAAAATTACATTTTATTTAAACCGGTGCAGAGTATTTTGGAAGATTTGAGGTTTTCTTTTGCCCAGGTTTTGAGTTTGTTGCTTTATCATAAGCTCATCTTTTAGGTGGCATAGACCCTTGCAATTAACAGTTTGGCAACCTCCAAGTATGCATTTTGCGTGCTTACAATACACTAGTTAACTTGCAGTGAGGAAAGAATAAAAATGCAAGCTTATGAAAACAATGCTACATTTTAAATGTACTTGCAATTCAAACAATAAGATGTGTTCATTCAACATTAAAAGTGTAAGTATTAGTACAGTTACCAGCATTAAGTAAAGAACTTAAGAACTTGCTCCTTCTTCCAAGGATACCCAATAAAGTTCCTGTCAGGACTGCTGTCCTTATACAAGACTGATTTTGCTCAGAATTATTTTGCGTAGTATTGTCTGGAGTATTTTTAAATACTCCTGCCAGAAACAACCGGGAAGATTAATTTGGGCACTGTTTTTAAACCTTGGGCACGTAAAGACCATTAAGACATTGCACTGATATTTGCGTTGGTGCCTCCGCATCGATAGAGGGCAGTGCGAAAAAAGGCTGTAGAGGAAAGTGCGAAAACCTACTGTGTTCCACACGTGTGTAACCTGAAATGTAGTTGGGATGCACATTGCGAAGGTTGCTAGTTATCTACTTTTAGTGTCGACAGATGCATTACTATTCCCGGCGTTTAAGCAGTGAGAAGTTTACAAGACGCTTGACAAAGCTGTAATTGACTGTATAAGTCGTTTTATTCTCTGGTTCTGTAGTAATTTTGGTATAGCTAACGTTAGCCGGGTAACGTGGCTATCTAACTAGTTCTGTATCTTGGTACAGTACGGTTTATCGCCCGTTTCTAACTAAACAAAATGTTGTCAGACTTTGGTCTTATTGGTACTATCCATGACGATGACGAAATACCTGATGATCCAGATTCGGAGTCTGACGGAGAAGCTGTAAGTAACTTTGTTTCAGTAGATAGAATGTGGTGTTGTGGGAAGTGTTTCTGTTGAAAGGACGCGTAGTTTTCACCCAGTGTGACTGCAAACCTGTGTTAAATTAGCATTCTGTTGCTTGTTTTCCCAGGAGCAGCCAATTGTGTTAGCACGCGAGAAGAAAGCTTTGAAAGGACGTAGTAATGAGTTCAATGCTGACTTCGAGTTTGGAGAACGAGATGGACTGTACAGTGAGGATTGGGCCATGGCAGACGTTATGGCCCAGCTGAAGAAGAGGGTGAGTTTGTTTTCAGATCATGTGTCATCAATCTATACACGTGTCATTAATCTGTGTGACCAGTACATTAGGAGAAAATTACAGTTTTGGCTATTTGTTCTTTGTTTCCAGTAAAGGAAATATAGCTCAACACATTTGTCCTAATTGTTAATATTCGTCTTCCAGAAAGCACCTACTACTCTTGATGAGAAAATTGAAAAAGTGCGCAAGAAAAGGAAGACAGAGGTGAGTGTTGTCACTGTTTTGGTTAGCTCTCTGTAGGTTTTTTTTTCCCTCAGTAACTAAACGTAGCCACTGTGTTAATGAAAATGCATCGACATACCTGCTGACTTGTCTATCTCAGGAGAAAGCTTTAAAAGAGGGAAAGACATCTCAGGCTGAGGATGGAGACATTGATATAAAAGAAGAAGAAGATGATGATGAAGACGAGAGGAGGAGGAGGAAGATGACAATAATGATGAGGATGATGATGACAACAATGACGCTGATGATAAGGAAGAGGAGGAAGAGGATGCTGAAGCATCAGATGATGATGAGGAGGAAGAGTTCTCCTCAGCAGATGAAGAGGTTCTCAAAAAAGCTGGTAATTTCTTTCACACTATTAAATGTTTCACAAATGATTATGATCCAGTTTTTCTCCAAACCACACACGAAGTTGGTACAACATGGCTTCTCAAGTGTGTTAATACATTATATGTACTAAATGTTGTACACGTTTATCCTGTAGTGTTTATACACACTAAATCAACATCATTACGATGTATAGCCTGTTTCTACTATGGAAAATTTGTTCTTCTTTGGGGTCATATTTTGTGACAAGATGCATGTCGGACAACAATTTGTGATTCTCTGAATGTTCTTTCTACAGATACAGTGAGGGAGAAAGGCATTAAGGGCAAGCGGAAGAACACAAACGAGGTTGGTATTACATCTGTAGCGATGTAAAAGGGTTGGATTTGAGCTTGGCAACGAATGTAGGATTAAGTGTTGTAAGGTGTAATTTTTGGTTCTGATATCGTGGTCAGCCATAGCAGTTGATGAAATGTATCCTGATGATCTAATGGTCTCTTTCCCTTGATTGTGCCAGCCACCTGAGGCATTTTTTGAGGACGCCTCCAACTACGATGACAGTCTAACCTTCCAGGACATGAACCTGTCTAGACCCATACTGAAGGTATTACCTTTTAAGGCCCCTTGATCACGGTGCATGTGTACGTTTTTATATACTGTGCTACAGATGGATCAAGAGATAACCCATGTTATTAGAAAGTATCCTGCATAGTCATCTTTATCCAAAAATGGCATTCCCTTCATACCACTATCCTTTAGTTCTAAGTGCAAGATAGAAGTATAGTACAAGTACCATGTATTCCTGTTGGATTTATTTACCTAGTATTTGCCCCAATCAGAACAACTATTTGTTTACATTGTGATTATCATGTTATTTTTTACATACCTTGAAAGAGACCTTTAGTGTAATCAGTCCCTAGCCCTGATGTTCGAGGTCACAGAGTGCTGTAATGTTGATACAACATAGACCGAATAATAAACGGGTAGCTAACAGTAACTGAATGAAGCATAGAGACTAACTTTCAGTTTAAATTCCATACGCTCCAACCTACAGCACCTGGGGATCTCCAACAACAGAACTATGGATTGATTTACACCGAACTTATGCTTTAAATAATGTGCTTTCCTCTGTTGTTTACGTTAGTCAGTTATGATCATTTTAAAACGTGACTTTCTCTGTCTCTCTCTCTCTGTCTCTCTCTGTCTCTCTCTTTCTATGTCTGTAGGCCATCACCACCATGGGCTTTAAGCAGCCCACTCCTATCCAAAAGGCCTGTGTGCCCGTGGGGCTGCTGGGCAAGGACATCTGTGCCTGTGCTGCCACTGGCACAGGTAAGAACAGTGTGGTCCCCTTTCAGACAGTTAATGTCGCTGGCATAGCTGTCAAACAGGTGGTCAACATGTGGTTCACTGTTTGTGTGTCCAGTGAAAAATATGATGGAATGGATTTGGTCCTCTGCCAGTCAGCATGTTGTTTGATACAGAATTTCTCAGGCTTTGGTTGCAGTCACTTTTGCTCTCTGATTAAATGAGCAATAGATATGGATGGATGTGTGATGTCACGAAGCTTATTTTTTTCCTTTAGTTTTTGGTGTATGAGGCCTCAGGTGTTATGCCCTGGATAGTGGCCTGGTCTGTATTTATTCACGTTTCCTGTGGATGTTTACCTCAACACTAATTGTCAACCCCTATCCGTAATCACCCCCTAGGTAAGACTGCGGCATTCATGCTGCCAGTGCTGGAGCGACTCCTGTACAAGCCCAAGCAGACCCAGGTGACCCGTGTGCTGGTGCTCGTGCCAACTCGCGAGCTTGGCATCCAGGTCCACTCCGTGGCTCGCCAGCTGGCACAGTTTACCAATGTGTCCACCTGCCTTGCTGTGGGTAAGCAACTGTCTGTCCAGCTCCCGTATGGGGAGAGTGGCCGAGCTGGCTCAACACGAAATTGCTGAAAATGCTGACTGTCATAGAAAGCTATTTTACATGTTTAAAGTCACGGGTCAGTTGAACAAGTGACACATTTTCAAAAAGCCTTTAATATGAGGTAATAATTCCTCAGGAGATTTAATGTCGTTGCAGTGCAAGACATCAGTTATTTGTGATTTCTCACGGTCTTTTGCCATTATCGTCTGATTACTGTTTAGTCAGACAGTGTTTAAGAAGTTGTCCTGTAAAGATTTATAGATGAAAGCCCCCTCTCTTCAGCATTGAAATGTGGTAGAAAATGTCTGTAACAGTGTAAAGACTTTGACTTTAATGTTGTTTTTCCTACATCCTGATTGGTTGTTCCTGCACCTTGATTGGTTATTCTTGCATTCTGATTGGTTGTTGCTGATGGCTCTGGACCTTGCTCTGCCCCCTCTTGTCTCGTCCAGGTGGCTTGGATCTGAAGTCCCAGGAGGCCGCCCTGCGTGCTGGGCCCGATGTCCTTATCGCCACACCGGGTCGTTTGATCGACCACCTGCACAACACGCCGTCCTTTGAGCTCAGCCAGATCGAGATCCTTATCCTCGACGAGGCTGACAGGTCAGAACGATGAGCCGTGACATGGAGAACACAGCACCCGATAACTCTGCTCTTCGTTTGCGGGCTTTCGTGTCTCTCTCTTGTGTGAATGCCGAGTCATCATTTCAGGCCACTGCTGTTTTGAATGAATAATTTAGGCGCCGGGCACTGAGAATAGGACTGGCTGGACAGGCCATCCAGATTAACAAGGGCTGACGTGTGTCTGTGTTTGTTGCGTCTCCTGAAAAACTCGTCTTTTCCCGAGAGCACCTCAGTTCCTAACACCACTAGCCTTCTAACCTGCAATTCTGGGGTATCGAAAAAAGAATCAATTTGTTGGCATTAACAAATCAATATCATGTCATACTGTCAAGAAAGCTCCGTTTTACACTCCTGCTGCTAAGTGTAATATAATTGTAACATAACGTCAATCTTTGACTCGTTCTCTCTAGAATGCTGGACGAGTACTTTGAGGAGCAGATGAAGGAGATCATCCGGATGTGCTCCTATCAGAGACAGACCATGCTCTTCTCTGCCACCATGAGCGAAGAGGTTTGTGCCGCTCTCTGTCTGGGGGGCCTTAAGCTGGCTAGATTTGCACATTTGTGGGTTTTCTCATTTTGCCCAGTGTTTGTATGTTAGTAGGATGCTAGTTAACTAGGTATGTTTTTCTCATCATGCATTTTATGGAACACTGGAGGTGTCAAATTAGATTGTTGGACATCAAGAAAACGTGTGTTTGATGTACTAAATTGTTGTTCTAAATTCGTGCCTTATTTTTTAAATTGTGCCCTCATTTTACTGAATTGTGTGCTCATTGAAGTAAAGTATGCACTCTGTTTACTAAATTAGGCTGTAATAATAACAGAGCATTTCAAGAAACGATGCACAGTTTAACAAAAACAACAGTGCACAATTTACTAAATTAGGCTGTTATTCATGCTGTGAGTTGCATTCTCTTAAAATGTGTGCACAATTTAAGAAAGTAAAAGCTCCATTTCCAAAGACAAGAGCAGCAAACATGAATTGGCAACATCGAACTGGGGAAAAAGAAAGAGAACAAGTCAGGAACAATTACTGTGCATTGATTGGCCGAGATGGGCCTTACTTGCCCTTGGGGTGAAACTCATCCTCTCTGCCTCTTGGTTTCTGTTCATCACAACAAGCCTCTAAGCCTGGGCTAAAGCAAGGACCGTATCCCTGTCCGGGTTGGGGTTTTTTTGTTTCTTTCTTGTTTTGACTGAGAAATAACAGCTTGCTTGTCTTGTGTTGTAGTTGTTGTATGTGGATCATCAATCAGTGAACAGTTGTTCCTGATGGTAATGTAGATGAAGAGCTCTCATTTAGGTGCCATTGAAGTGTCAATATGTTTCTTGTCAAGTGGGGTGGAAAAGATGCCACGTTTGATTAATTTCTTCACACATTATGTGGATGGAACATTGAAACATGAGCACAAAGCCACATGTGTACCTGTTGAGGTAAAGGCTAAATGCAGCATTATTAGCTTTATGAAGGTTGATCTAATGATCCCTTTGAATTAGCATAGCTGTCTTAATCTCTAGTTAGGCCGCTAGATTGTTTAGTTGTCTCTCTGTGATCTGATTTACTCTTCATGCTAAAGTGATTTTAATGGATGTGGAGTGGTCAGTCAAGCTTTTAATGTTAGTCTTCATATCTTTGTGTTATTCCTCCATTTGAAAAACTGTGACTGTAAACTGCTGCAACATTAGTTCCAAAGTTTAGGAAATGTTTCTAGTTTTGTCTAAACATTTGGACTCATTTGAAAAGTGTGTGCAGATCTCTCTCTGTCTCTCTCTCTCTCTCTCTCTCTCTCTCTCTACCATGCCTTCTGCCACCACCTCTGATCACACACTTTTGCCCCCTCAACAGGTGAAGGACCTGGCCTCGGTCTCGCTGAAGCAGCCGGTGAGGATCTTTGTGAACAGCAACACGGACGTGGCGCCTTACCTCAGACAGGAGTTTGTGAGGATTCGGCCCGCCAGAGAGGGAGACCGAGAGGCCATCGTGGCAGGTGGGTGATGGGTCTCATCTGTCTATGGATTTTACTTGTGTTTCTCGTGTCTCGTGCATGCCAGTGGCCTGTTGACAGTAATATATAATGGACAATGTAGACTCGGAGGCTAGTGTCTAGTACCACATATTCCAAATCACCTGGTTCTACCTGTTCAGGTGGTCTCACTTATTAAGTTCTCTACCTGGTTGAAGAAATGTGCTCATTAGAAATCATCTGATTTAGTGAACAGCTAGAGCAAATTTGCGGAACTGGATCATATCTTCTGGATAACATCTAAAAACATTTTCCTGAAAGTGTGTCCTCCTTTCTGTTCATAAACGCTTTTCCTTTTATCATGAGTTATAGTGAGGTTTTAAAATGGGAAGTATTCAAAGGGAACAGTCCACTTTTTAGGGGAAATAGGCTAATTTTCCAACTCCATTAGTGTTAAACAGTTGAGTTTTACCATTTTTGAATCCATTCAGCCGATCTCCGGATCTGGCAGTAGCACTTAAGCTGTTAGCTCAGTATACATTATTGAATGCTACTGGTCTAATCTGATTTAAAATTTTAGATAATAGCTAAAGTGCTACTGCTATATCTGGAGATCGTACTGCCAGATCCAAAAATTGGCTGAATGGATTTAAATGAGTAAAACTCACCTGTTTAACTTTAAGGGACTTGGAAAATTTCCCCCAAAAAAGTGGGGTGTTTTTTTAACAAGTGGCATTGTCCTGAAGAAGCTTTCCTAAGTGCAGTGCCTCTAATGTGATATCACATGAATGATGGGAGTGAGAGTGTAGTTGGAGGCACTAAAATGTATTCAGCGTTCTTCATCACTGTGTGTGTTGAACTTTCAGCACAGTGTGGGATTTTATCTGACATTTTTACTTACACACTCTTCCTTAGTTCTTGTATAGAGGTGTGCCCCCATTGGCTCTGTCAACCCTGAATAATGAATAATGGGTGCTGCCAAAACTAAGCATTTTAACCCCACTCAGTAATTTTTCTTTGTAGCTTTACAATATTGATCATTTAAAAGGTGCTCTCGTGTCTTCTCTTCTCAAAATGCCTATTGCTACAATTCCTGTCCCAGTGGCATTTTTTGTCTGTACCCTCACTGATGCTGCTGGTTCAGCTGTCTGGGTGTACCTGGAGGGACAGTCTGATGGGCATCCATACTCCATGTACGCAGCATGGATGCAACCAGACACGTTGGGGAAAACCAGTCAGTCAGCCAGGCAGTCAGTGTTGGTGGCAGATTTTTTTGCAGGAGCTCAGTGTTGCCCTCTAGTGGTAGATGAAGAAATGAACTAATTTTCAGTTGCTAATGTTTGTAGATCACTTCAAACATTAACACCTATGAATGTTTTATTTTAGTATGTTAAAAGCATCTGCTAAATGCAGTGTATTTAATAAATATAAAGCTATGCCCAAAATACCCCTATAAGTAGATCTTGGTAGATGTTTTCAAAGTTCAGATTTTTATCCAATCATCTAATCTCCTTTTATCAAACCTAGCTACACCAAATTTGCCGGCATATGTTATATTTGCAAAATAGATTGAAATTGATGCTCTTTTTAATCTTGAGGAATTAAAAGCTTTGGCTATTTTATCTTGCCAGCAGTTAAGAGTGATAAAATCTTTATTAATAAGCAGAAGTGAAAGTAAGTCTTATGCTAAATGAAGTTAATAAGAAAGAGTTTAAGATTATGCTTTTTCCTATGTGCACATTTCCAGCAAGACCCTCTCATTTTTGACACCTGCAAGGATTTCTCTGGACCTCTCTCGTGTTTGTACCGGTCTCTTCACTACTGTGCTAAAACTTTGTTAAGATCAGATTTCCCTTTATGACACTCTTATAATGTTTAACTGCACCTCTCTGGGGGGAAAACCAGCCTGTAAAGCCTTCTAATGGTCTAAGCCATGAGAACACATTGTGGACTGTCACCGCACATGAATTTGGCTGTTGGTCTTAATGTTTTCGTGTAGACCAAGCACTTACAGTACAATACCAGACAGTATTGTCATTGAATCCACAAAGAACCTGAGGAGTACAATAATACACTTTGCCCAAAATTGTTAAATGTGGCTTGCACAGCAATCCCCAAGTATGAATCGGGTGCTCTGTAAGATGGAGCTAATTAGTTCCCATTCATTTAACCCAGCTTTGTAGATTACATAGAACATAGTTTTGGTGCCAAAATTTAGGCAAGCACTGAGGGTACAGACAAAGGTCGTTGCCCTTTTTCTTGCATCTGAGTGATTCTGTTTGTCCCACCTGAGAAGACCATCTGTACATGATCACTTCACAACTGGCAACAAAGTCTCAGAGTTAAATATGTAAATTGTGTACATCAGGGCGCAGTTTTGACTTATTGCTTCAACTCTGTGTAGCCTTGCTGACCAGGACGTTCCAGGACCACGTGATGCTGTTCACGCAGACCAAGAAGCAGGCCCACCGCATGCACATCCTGCTTGGCCTCATGGGCCTCAAGGTGGGGGAGCTCCATGGCAACCTCTCCCAGACCCAGAGGCTGGAGAGTCTCAGGTACCGTGTCATGTCTCTTATACTATAAATATGTATTTCATGAAATAAACACACACACACACACACATATATAACATTATTATTATTGTTTTTTTGTTATTTGCAGGCGGTTTAAAGACGAACAGATTGACATCTTGGTGGCCACAGATGTAGCTGCCAGAGGTCTGGACATTGAAGGAGTAAAAACGGTAAGTTCTCCAGAAACACTCATTCAGTCATGTGCTCTATGTAAAATAACACAATAAGAATAAAATCAAGTCCTAGCCTTTCAGAATGGTGTTCTTAGAAACCAGATTGTGTTTATTGTTTTATTTATTTATATATATATATATATATATATAAAATCTAAATACACAAATGCACAATTGCTCCAAATAGACACCATTTGTTTAGTGGTTATGTATAGAACTGTATGAGTCATCTGCTCTTTCAGGTTTGTGTGCTATTTCAGGTTTGACGCAGAGTTTGGCATGGCTATGATTAGGAATTTGCATTCTGCAAATTCATCATCACACTCGTGAACAACAGCATTCTCTTGCCAGGAAAACTAAGACATTGTGCTGACCCGACCTCTCTGTGTCAACCCCTCTGCTGTTGGTGGTGCTTGCCAGTAAAGTTTGCTGGGTTTCAGCTAGTTAGCTCATTAGTTTTTTAGGCAAAAAAAACTCCCTTCTGGTTTTTGAATAATGCATAAGAAGCCTAGATATACACTAGGCTCTCTCTCACACAAGTCAACTTCAAGCTTTCTGGAAATGTGCCATTAGAAGAGTGCTTGAAATGTTCTCCTCCAAGGTCGTGTTAGAATGTGTGTTTTCCGGAAACTAATGGACCAGCTTGACAGTGTGTTCCTATCGCTTTCTCCTCTATAAATCATCTAGAGATTTCTCTCGGCATCATTCTGTAATCTGCCAGACGTGCGTTTCATTTAACGAGCGTTGCTCCGCCGATCCACAGGTCATAAACTTCACGATGCCCAACACCGTGAAGCACTACGTGCACAGGGTTGGCCGAACGGCGCGAGCGGGCAAGGTGGGCCGCTCCGTGTCCCTGGTGGGAGAGACAGAGAGGAAGATGCTGAAGGATATCGTGAAGAAGGCTAAAACGCCCGTCAAGGCCCGTGTGTTGCCTCAAGGTAAACACCCCTGCTAGCCTTGGCTGTGTGGTGCTGGAGCTCATCGGGGGAAAGAGAGGTTTTTATTTTATAATTAGGCAGCATACTCATCACATTTAACAGTCACTTTCTGTCAAGCGTGATATGGTGCATTTTTATTCTTTTGAAATTAGCCATCCCATGGTCCATGTGTTAGTATGCATCTTATGTGGCCGTGTGGTAATAAATTGTTGTAGCTTTATAAGCGTTTAGCTGTTAGTATTAGCCGTTTTGTGAATGTTCAGCAGGACAGATTGGTACGCCAGTGCTTTGCCCAGCCCAAACTCTTTGAGATCATTATTTGAAAGTCAATCACAACAAGTTAGCTTAAAATGGCTGCTAAACATGGTGTAGTATGTTTATAGGAGTGCATGAGTTAAATTGACATGTGTGCTTCCAGAGGTGATCCTGAAGTTCAGGGACCTGATTGAGAAGCTGGAAAAGGACGTGTACGCTGTCATGCGTCTGGAGAAGGAAGAAAGAGAGATGACCCACTCGGAGGCACAGGTACCGTTCACTCCTCGCTTGAAAACATATCAAAAGTTCTAATTTGTCGTCTGTGGTGGTTTCTGAGCTTTTTTGTGGTCCTGCTTTGCCACCAGATCAACTCGGCCCAGAAGAAGCTGACCCAAAGTGCTGATGAGAAGGAGGCGCCCAGAACCTGGTTCCAGACCCATCAGGAGAGGAAGAAGGACCGCAGTAAGTATTTGGGGATCAGGGGGTGTGGTGTGTAGCCAGGCTTGTGGTGGCAATGTCGTATTTCACTACAGTACTCTGGCAGTGGACTCTCCTAAGGCTTCGGTGGCCCTTGACTAAATGTTTTAGTTTAGACCCTATGGTTGAGACAGTCAGCGGACAGATGGAGGGCTATGTTAGTTGTTGGTAGTGTTGAAAGTAATGACATTGAGCTTAAGTATTAGGTTAGAGTTTGTATGCTGCATTTAGGCAGTTGCGATTGGTTGAAGATGAGCCCAGTAGTTGTGAAGTTCACTAGAAGTATCTGCCCGTCAGGAAGTAAGTGTATGCCTATTAGGAGTCTCAACTTCCTGCATAAAGTGAAGCAAAGTGTCTGCTCTACTGAGCCATGGAGCGTAAAGTGAGGATTCAGTAGGGTGAGGGTGGTGGGTAAACTTGCATAAAATACAGCAATTCTCTCTCTTTTTTTTCTAAGCGAAATAGAGCCTCAAAAAGTAGTTGGATGTAAAGGGGTAGGGTAAAAAAAATGCACAGACTTTGTGCAGTAGTGTTGGGCGACCCAGTATGAATTAGTGATGTGCGGGGGCTACCGCTAATGAGCTAGCATACGGCGCTGCAGCCATGGAGGTGGCACATCCTTTCTGTGCCTCCTGAGTAGCTCCACTTTTTAAGCTCTGTCTCTGTCTAGTCTCTCTGAACATCCAGGGTGACCCATTTTATTTCCCATGTGGCAAAGCACTGCCTGAACTCTGTTTCCCCCCTCCCTGCTTTTTGCTCAGTGACGAAAGCCCTACAGGAGTTCGACTTGGCCATGAGAGGCAAGAAGAAGCGGGCACAGTTTTTGAAAGATGGCAAGAAGAAAGAACTGACGGTAAGGAATGCTGGCGTGGCCTTGAGTTTGTTTCATCTGTTAAATTTGCTGGTTAGCAGTGGATTGCGGTTGGCAGTGTCCTCACAGGAACTTAATCAAGGGCATTGAAGTGTTGACCAGAAATTGTCTTGAAACATTGACTTCAATTTAATTTGTCTACTAATCAAGTAATTTTCCAGACATTGATAAAAAAGTACCTTTTTGAGTTGTTTTCTTAGTAGGAGGATTTCTCTTACATTCATTTGGAGAGGACCACACAGCCTGCTTTAAAGCATTCTGTGTAGATTAGTCTTTGTGGCAGCATTGTCCACTTGCATTAGTGTGTTTTTCCCCACTGTCTCATCTACTGGCTCTCGCGTTTGTTTTTCTTAGGCAGAGGACAGGGCTCAGTTTGAGATCCTGAAATCGCAGATGTACGCCGAGAGGGCTGCCAAACGGGACCGCAGACCCAAGCGTGCCCGCGCCGTACCAGAAGATGAGCCCGTCCAAAAAGGTGCACCGGACAGTTTTGATCTGAGCCTTGTGTGTGTGTGGGGTGTTTGATGATGCGGAGTGCAGTACTAATGAACACCAGAAAGTCCTCCCAACGTGGGCTAAATTGCCTAATTTGTGGGCCACCAGTGTGGTAATTGAGAAATGTTTGGACAAAAAATACACGGAGGCCTTTGTAGAGGTTTCATAAAGCACGTCACCTGAAATTGTAATGTTAAAATCTAAATATTGATGTCAAAATCCTTAACAACTGTATGTATGTATGTAACTGTATTTACTACATATTTTTACCCTGAATGGCAATGAAAGTAATTACTTCTTTTTATGAACTGTTATATTTCCTCTTTGTTAACTTTAGCTAAAAACAAGGGCAGAGCAAAACCTGGAGCGAAGTCTGTGTTTGATAAGGAGCTGACCAACACCAGCAAGAAGGCTCTGAAGCAGTACAGGGCTGGGTAAGGATAAACCCTCAAAATGTTTGTGTGATGTTGCTTTATCTTTTTTTTTCTCCATATGAATTACGTTAAGTCAAGTAGGTTTTACTGTCATTTCAGCCATATACATAGTACATAGTGAAACGAAACGTTTCCCTGGGAACAGTTGGTGTTACACACAGCTGTTAAAAACAGTAGAGACAAGATGGATGCCCGTGGGCACACACATGCATGCACACACTAAGCTACACATGTTCACACATGTTTAGATAACGTGCAAAAGACAACCGTGAACAGAAAACAAACACACTGGACGGGGCATGGCTTGTAACAGAAATGAAATGTGTGAAGTCATAAAGTAAACTACTGTGTGCTGTTGCATTTGAAAGAAATGTCTTCTAGGATGATGTATCTGGACAGGTTTTTCTGTGTTCCTACTTTTTCTTGAATGCATCTTCTTTTTGTGTTTTTTTAAATCAGGCCATCATTTGAAGACAAGAAAAGACTGGGGTTGTCGACAAAGAAAGGAGGACAATTCAAATCCAAAACAAGGTGAAAGCATTTGTTCTGTTCAGACTCATGGCTGTTTTAGGTTGTATGGCTTACTGACTGTTTTGATATTTGTATCTAAATATGTGTTAGTTTTTTGTGGTACTTTGTAGATGTGTGTTTAACATTACTGTCTTTGTTTTTTTCACTATAGATACAAAAGAAAGTAAAGGCATCCTGTTTTGATTGCTGGTGAAGACAACAAAATGGAAACTGAAAGCCTAGGAACAGAGAAGACGCAACAAGTTTGGTGGTCAATTTCTGTTACAATGTTCTGTTGTAATGTTGCAATTTATTTTTTCCTTTGTGAATATACCAGGATGATGACCATGCTCTGTACAGCTTCTTCATTGGACTATTGATTACTATGAAGCATAAAATCATATTTATGTGACACAGTTGGCTTCCCTGTAAGTCTGTCTCCTGCAATGTTGCAAAGAATTAATAGTGTGTCTTCTGACACATCAGAATGTATTCATCTTGTTTTTTAATGACATGTAAATAAACTCAACACAGTGTCAAGTTTTTATTTTGAGTTTTTATTCTTGGTCAATAAAGTCCATTTCGGTTACTTTCGGATCCTTATGTAACCCCCAGCAACTTCGGCAATGTTTAGAGTGTGGTGTAATCAGAAAGGAAACCATGTGTCAGGCTAAGATGAAAAACGAAAGCTAGCTTAGAGGATGACAAACGAAACTAGATGGTACTTAAAGCCGGGCATATCCCGACTCGATACAGTCATGAGAAGCAAATCAACAAGCGACTAGACTAAAAGGTAAGACTCAGACTAGCCGATGTAATTCATTGTGTTTCAAGATCATTCAACTACACAAAGATGAGGTATTGACGTCGATTGTTTAACCTGTACCAGGAAGCAATGTTATGAGTCTCATCCAAAACATTTTCATACATCCTAAAAATGCAGCCATTATCTCCAGGAAGTGAGGCCAAATTTAAGTTGAATACTGCCTTTTCATGATCATACAAAGTTCATTTTAGCCTACCAACAAGATCAAAATAGCCAGTTATTCTTGCTATGACGTGGTGAGTAGCGATAATAAAAACTAATTGTTTTTGAAATTTCGAAAATGGCATACATTATGAGCTGTAAAAATATACTTCGGAATGGTGTTGGGTTGTTTATGATCTTACCGATTAGCCTTGTTGTGGTTTGTTGATGAATCATCAGTTGCTTGGAAATGAAAGTAGGGCGACTTGTATGTCTGAATATGGCATGTCCACCAGATGGCAGGTTTCATCCATCTGAAGTAACATTGTATTTTACTTGAAACTATAACGAGTCTGAAAAGGACTGCAGGATAAAGAAAACTGTAGACCTAGATTTCTTCATGTAATTATCAGTGAGCCAGCTTAATAGGCCTACAAACGTGTTTAGTGTAAAGTAAGCTGTCACAAAACTTCTATTAATGGTCTTTAGTTGAGTAATCTTTGTAATCTTGAGTGTTTTTTTTCATGTATAGTGCTTGATAATAGACTTTTTAATTATTATTTTTAAGATTGGATCATTTTTTATAGTAAACATTTTTTCATAGATCATAGTAAAAACTGTGGATCGAGTACATCCACCGAGGACTTTAAAAGACAAAGAATGGACAATCCACACAGAGGGGGCAGAGCACAAGCAAGGCCAAGAGGCAATGCTGGGCACAGAGGAGGTAATTTTGACTATCCTTAAAACAAAAAAAAAGTAAATGGCCCAGTAGGCTACAGTAAAACATACTTTGTTTAGTATGACAAGATTGTTAAGGAGTTGTCTGCACATGTTTTGTCTTTGCTAATCGCAGAACCTGGTAACAGACAAGGTAATGGCGTGCCCAATCCAGAAAGACGAGGTGGTGGAGCTGGAAGGGGGCGCGGGCGCGGGGCAGGAAGGGGAGGAGTAAGAGGGCGTGGGGGAGGGCCCATGGGAGATGGGATATTTCACAGAGACAACCATCAGGAAAACAGGAGGCCAGAGGGCCGGGCTCATGGAGGAGACCGAGGCGATGAGGCCCAAAGAGGAAGAGGCGGGAGAAACGGTGCCAGAGGCCGAGGGGCAGGGGTGGGCAGGGGCAATGGAAGGGATGGCCCACCCCAAGTGCGTAAAATTGGCCTTAAATATTTAGAGGAACTTGTGCAGAAAGAGCCGTCGGAGGTTGCTATTACCCTGTCTACCAACACAGGGCTACAGCTTTTGCTGGAAGAGAAGACAATGGGTCATGAACTGGTCCAGGTTCTCTGCCAGATATTGTGCAAGGCGTTCCTGTCCAGACATGACCGCAGAATTGTGCAGCACCTGGCGGGAGTGGTCAAAGATTCTGGATTTCTCCGCACCATACTGCCGCATTACGTGACTGGAATGATGAGCGACTACATCCCAGCTCGTCGAGAGAAATACCCTCAGCATTTGGACACCATCATAAATCTGCTCAATAATGTGGTCAGTATCTTTCCTGCCAGTTCTGTCCGTGTGGTGTCCACCCTCGTACTGCTTTTGAAGCCAACTATTAACCAGCTGCGAGCCTCAGGCCTGGACATCCAGCAGGAGACCGAGGAAAACCTGGAGAAGGTCCAGGACCTGGTGGACCACCTGCAGGAGAAGGCCAGGGAGGGCACACTGCGCTCTGACAACTACACCTTCCTCACTGCCGACGAAGACGCCCCACCAGGGGAGGAGGACTTCAGGACGATGACCATTTACCCGACACCCGAGGAGTTCCACAGCGACGAGAAGCCCTTCCTCAGGCCCAACATCACGTCCCAGCCCTACACTAGTGGACACGTCTACCTGGACACGCACTTTCGTCTGCTGAGGGAGGACTTTGTCCGGCCGTTGCGGGAGGGGATCAAACAGCTGCTGCAGAGCCAGGACGACCTGTCTCTGGATGGCGTGCCCCTGAGGAAGAGACGGTTTGATGACATTAGAGTCTACTTTAACACACGACTGGTCATCCCGCTGTGCACCCCTACAGGCATCGCCTACAGGGTGCAGTTCGACTCTCGTCCTCTCCAGGTAAGTAACTGAGACTGACAGTTAAGGACAGCTTTTGAACTTTCACTGAGCCGGTGAAAAGCACATTGCTACTGTTTATCATTATGTACACCAGTGTCTGTTTTGATATGTATAAAAAGTTAAAGTAATTGGACAAAATATCAGTTAAATGCATAGTGATAAATGTGTTTTTTGTATATGCAATCATGTTTTTTTCTGCTAACTTGCTGTTTGTTTGTAGTTTGTTCGCTGGCAGAACTCCAAACGGCTGCTCTATGGCTCTCTGGTATGCCTGTCCAAGGACAACTTTGATACCTTTCTCTTTGCCACCGTATCTGATCGGAGTGTGGAGGACCTCCAGCAGGGGCAGGTCCTGCTCAGCTTCTCCCGAGACAGCCGCCAAGCAGTGGCCCGAGTGCAGCCCTCAGACTCCTTCCTCATGGTGGAGACCACAGCCTATTTTGAGGCCTATCGTTACGTCTTAGAGGGCCTTCAAGAGCAACAAGTTGACGAGCTTCCCTTTCAGAGGTTTGTTTACAAAACACAGAGAACCAGAGGTGTCAATCCCGGATTCAGAAAGTAAAAATCCTGTCACGTTTTCCTTTTAACACAGGTAACTTGAGTAGCTGATCTGACCTGTCTTGAGTGCCCATTACGATCAGCTGATTGAGAGCTGGTTGGATCAAATTTGTGGCAGAGTTTTTACTTTCTGAACCTGGGATTGACACCTCTGCAGAGAACAATAAAGCATATATTTCACCATACCCATATGTTTTACAGAGTTGTTCTCTTTTCTACAACATTTAATATATTCTGAACTTTTCACTTTGTACCATTATAATATTTCATGAAATGCTAATACAAAACATTACTGCAGGTACATCGTACAATGCAGCAGAGATGTACACCCACCTCTCTACCTTCGGGAGGAAGCAAAGCAGTACAATCTATCCAGCATCGCAGCGGAGGACTTTAAGGAGAGGGTGCAGCCCTTTAACCCCCTGAGCCCTGACGCCTGGCCCAGCGATGAGCAGCTGGGGCTGGACGAGAGCCAACTCAGGGCCCTCAAACTGGCCCTCACCAACGAGCTGGCCATCATACAGGGACCGCCAGGCACAGGTAATGCAGACAGAAGTATTAAATAATTAAAATGTTAATAACATAACATACACATACAGTGCTGGCCAAAAGTATTGGCACCCCTGCAATTCTGTCAGATAATGCTCAATTTCTCCCAGAAAATGATTGCAATTACAAATGCTTTGGTAGTAATATCTTCATTTATTTTGCTTGCAATAAAAGAACACAAAAGAGAATAAAAAAGATTACATCAATTATCATTTTACACAAAACTCCAAAAATGGGCCGGACAAAAGTATTGGCACCCTCAGCCTAATACTTGGTAGCACAACCTTGGTAGCACAACAAAATAACTGCGAACAACCGCTTCCGGTATCCATCAATGAGTTTCTTACAATGCTCTGCTAAAATTTTAGACCATTCTTCTTTGGCAAACTGCTCCAGGTCCCTGAGAATTTGAAGGGTGCCTTCTCCAAACTGCCATTTTCAGATCTATCCACAGGTATTCTATGGGATTCAGGTCTGGACTCATTGCTGGCCACTTTAGAAGTCTCCAGTGCTTTCTCTCAAACCATTTTCTAGTGTTTTTTGAAGTGTGTTTTGGGTCATTGTCCTGCTGGAATACCCATGACCTCTGAGGGAGGGCCCTACATTACGCTGCAAAATTTGTTGGTAGTCTTCAGACTGCATAATGCCATGCACATGGTCAAGCAGTCCAGTGCCAGAGGCAGCAAAGCAACCCCAAAACATCAGGGAACTCCGCCATGTTTGACTGTGGGGACCGTGTTCTTTTCTTTGAAGGCCTTGTTTTTTTTCCTGTAAACTCTATGTTGATGGTAAACTCTATGTCAGACAGTTCTTTGGTCTTCTTTCTTTTCTCCATGCTCAATGTGGTACACACAAGGACACAGGACAGAGGTTGAGTCAACTTTAATCCATTTTAACTGGCTGCAAGTGTGATTTAGTTATTGCCACCACCTGTTATGTGCCACAGGTAAGTAACAGGTGCTGTTATTTACACAAATTAGAGAAGCATCACATGATTTTTCAAAGGGTGCCAATACTTTTGTCCGGCCCATTTTTGGAGTTTTGTGTAAAATGATAATTGATTTAATTTTTTTTTAATTCTCTTTTGTGTTTTTTCATTGCAAGCAAAATAAATGAAGATATTACTACCAAAGCATTTGTAATTGCAATCATTTTCTGGGAGAAATTGAGCATTATCTGACAGAATTGCAGGGATGCCAATACTTTTGGCCAGCACTGTATATATCATAGTAAATGTAACCATAGTAAATAGTAAGTAAGCAAGTAAATATATTAATAAATATGGAATAACATAATGTAAGAATGTTTAATAATATAACATGTAACAATTATATAACAATGTAATAATGATATAATATAAAATATAATAAGTGACAAACATAAGTATCACAATACATGTAAACATAAATAATTGACAATATTTGGGTAGAAGTGGAAATTACAGGACAGGAGTTTATCTGCGATCTACATTGGATCTCATTTTAGAATATTCAGAACTGTACTGTATTATATTGTTGCGTCACTATGCTATTGCTGAGGTGGAATGCGCTCTCCTCCCCCTCTAGGGAAGACGCATGTGGGGCTGAAAATCGCCCAGGCCCTGCTGGATAATCACGCAGCCTGGGGCAGGGGCTCTCCCATGCTGGTGGTGTGTTACACCAATCATGCGCTGGACCAGTTCCTGGAAGGTATGTGACCCTCTTTGATCCGTGGCCGTAAAAAGATTATTTATGATCATGATTGCCACTGTCTCTCCCCCTTCCTCTTCTCTGTGGACTGCTTGCAGAACAGTCACTGTGTGCACCACAGCTCATGTTGTACTGTATCTTTTTTTAAAAAGATTTATATGCCCCGCAAAATATATTGGTTTAAAAAGTGCAGGCGTGGAAATGAATGGCCAGGGTGTTGAAGTGGGATCTGTTTTGGCTCGGTGGACAAGCCTTCCCGCTTTTGACCTTCACGTTCACCATTAGCCCGTCTCTCTCTCTGTGCCTGTGCCTGTGCCTGGGCCGGCCGCTGTCTCGCTGTGTGTTGCAGGAATTCACAAGTTTCTGGAAAAGGGCATCGTGCGGGTCGGAGGGCGCAGCAGCAGCGAGGCGTTGAAGCGCTTCGCCCTGCGGGAGTTGACCAGATCGCCCCACTTTCGCCGTGACCTTCCCCAGCATCTCCGTCGCGGCTACTTCGAGGTAAGCACCACCAGACACCCCCCACCCCAACACAAACACACACACACACACAAACACACACTCTCACACACACACATCCCCAATACAACACACTGGTCACCCTACCCTATGTAACACACACAAACACACACACACAAACACAGCCCTACCCCCTCCAATGCAATGTACTAATCACCCTTTGAATGTAACACACACACACACACACACCTGCCCTCTCCAGTGCAATCTACCTACCTCCTCTAGTGCGATAAACTGTTCACCCTTCGAATGTAACACTGGCATAGACACACACACACACACACACACACACCTACCTACTCCCTCCACTGCAACACACTGGTCACCCTCATGAATCATTCAGACACATTCAGATGTCCTGCTGATTGAACGGAGAGCACAGGAGACCCAAAACCAGGCGCACCAATTTAGGGTAATACTTTCTGGCAGTTAATGCCCGCGCGCTCCAGTGATGTGCCCCGTGAAGCTCGTCTCTGACTTTTACTGGTCTCTGATGGTCCTTTGGAAAGTAAAGAAGCCTGATTGCTGGTAAATGATGAGACGAATTAACTCGGTTTTGATCACTCTCTTTGAACATCCTGGAGCTATGATGCCTGTGGGACTCGAGGAGCTGCTTCTTCGATAGCTCCAGCCAGTGAATAAAAAACTCTTTCTTCTTCACTCACTCTCGCTCTTTTTCTCTTTCTCTCTCTCTCTCGTTCTCTTCTCATTCTTTCTTTTTAAGCTAGTCTTTCTTATCTGTTATTAATCTGCCAGCATGGGGCTCTCCCCTCAGATCCATAAGGAGCTGACAGAAGCGGAGCAGCTGATTAAAACGCAGACGGCCCAGCTGGAGTGCAGTCTGCGTGGAGTCATCCATGAGCAGTTCCTGGAAAGGTACATCTCCGAAGAGCACTGGGACAGCCTGTGTCTGCAGCCGGTGAGTCACCGCATGTCGCCCTGTTTTGTTTTCTTTTGTTTTGTTTTTCTCTCCCGTCGGAACATCGCTCTTGTTTCAGAGTGTGTTTAGCCAGTCTTGGAACATTCTAGATCTAGAAACTGAAAGGCCTGTGTGTGTGTGTGTGTGTGTGTGTGCGTGTGTGCGTGTGTGCGTGTGTGCGTGTGTGCGTGTGTGCGTGTGTGTGTGTGTGTGTGTGTGTGTGTGTATCTATGTGTGTGTGTGTGATTGTTGTTCTTTGCTGCCGCCACAATGTAATGAATGATCTATCTGATTTCCCTCATTGCCCGTGTGTGCCCCAGGTGGGCAGGGCTAATCAGCACATTTATTGTTTAATAAAATAAAGAAAAGAAAATAAATCAGGCTTTCCACTCTGTGTTTGTTCTGCTCTTTGCTCCTGGCCTCCCATGGGCCTCCTGCATGTATGTGTTATATGTGTGTTTGTGTGTCTCTTCTTTTTCTACATTTCATTTCCCAGTTATTTCCCTTAATTATGACGTGATTAAAAATTTAACCGGCCCTGTGAATTTCTCACCTTGTGGTGGTGCAAAAACAGCACAGCTGACAGCGTCTGTGCAGCGATGCATCTTGTATAAGAATTAGTCTCAGAAATTACCCAGTGTACTTAAAAATTCTCTTGCGAGTTTTTGGATGGGGAAGGGAGTGGGTTTTAGTTTTGGTTTGTTGGTCGATAATGAATGTCATGAGATTGCTTTGGGCTGAAATTGCCTTGAGATAAGCCAAAGATGCCACTTTGGATGTGAGCTGCACTCTGCGGATGGATTTTCATGAAGTGTTTTGCACCTCAGTTTGCAGATGGGTACCAGTTTGTGGGGGAGAAGCAGTCCATGATCGTGGAGTGGCTGGGCCTCGGATCCACCCAGTTCCAGTACCAGCCCAATGGGCCTGCTGGTAAGTGCCCCAGAACCGAAATAAAAACCAAAACAAAAATGCATCCATTTTTCCTGTTTTGTGATTTACCCATCTACCCCCCCCATAATGGCCACCATGATCACTGCCTGGCCTCTGGCTCCATCATCATTAGCAGCAAATGGGATTAGTCATCACAATCAGCCACAGGGTTATATAGCTCACCAGTGCTCCTCCATCTCTCCGCCCATCTCTCCTCCTCCCTTCTGTCTGTCTGTCTGTCTGTCTGTCTGTCTCTTTCTCTCTCTCTTTCTCGCTCGCTCGCTCGCTCTCGCTCTCTCTCTCTCTCTCTCTCCCTCCCCATCTGTCCGTCCAACCAGAAGATCTTTCTGTAGTTGAACAGTCTAGGAACACAAAGACCACAGACAAGAGTGGTGTAAACACAGCTCTTGCTCTGCTCTCCTACTCCTACTCCCACCCAGAGTGTGAATTACCCCTCCATAATTGGGGGGTACTACCTCTTATGTTTTACATTGCTTACATCAATATGTCGGTACCCCCCATCCTGCTATGTTTGTCTCCAGAGGGTTAGTCAATCCCAGGTTCAGAAAGTTAAAACCCTGCCACAAATTTGATGCAATGAGCTCTGAATCAGCTGATCATAACGAGCTCTCAAGACCAGGTGGGGTACTAGATGTTGATTAGGGGGTACTGCACCCCCCCCCCCCCCCCCCCCCAGGACCCCCTGTAATTCAAAATATGCTCTCTCCCTCCGTCCATCCTTCCAGGAGGGCAGCAGGTGGCGGAGGAGGGGCCCGAGGAGCAGGAGGAGGACGAGCTCATCCAGGTGGACGAGGAGGCCGATCTCATCCAGGCCGAGCGCATCCTGGACGTGGACGCCGCCGCCCAGCGAGATCAGGGCCATGGCCAGGGCCGAGGGCGAGATCGGGATCGGGACCGGCAGAGGATGGAGGAGGAGCGTGTGGAGAGACTGGCGGAGCTGATGCTCGCCATGACTGTGGGGAACGCAGGCCAGCCAGAGACGGAGCAGAGGCAAATGGAGGGAGAGTGGGAGGTAATTAGGCAACGGGGGAGGGGGAGGGGGTGGGGACGTGGGGTGGAGGTGTGTGTGTGTGTGTGTGTGTGTGTGTGTGTGTGTGTGTGTGTGTGTGTGTGTGTGTGTGTGTGTGTGTGTGTGTGTGTGTGTGTGTGTGTGTGTGTGGGGTGATAATTACCCATCACTCATCTGCCTACTGAGGCTGTGTTAATTAACTAATGGAGTGCTTTAGTGTTGGCAATGGGTCTTCTGAATGTTTTCCCCCTCTCTCTCTCTCCCTGTGTGTGTATGTGTGTGTGCGCGCGTATGTGTGTGTGTGTGTGTGTGTGTGTGTTTGTGTGTGTGTGTGTGTGTGTGTACGTGGGTGTGTGTGTGTGTGCGCACGTGTGTGTGTGCGCACGTGTGTGTGTGTGTATTTGTCCAGATTCAAAGGCAGCAGAGGAAGAAGCTGAAGCAGACGATGCACAGGGAGCTGAGGAAGAGCTCGGCCATGAGCGAGGAGGAGGAGGCGGGAGTGGCCAACATCTGGACCCTTCCTCAGAAGCAGAGATGGAAGCTGTACCGGTGAGGCCCTCTGACTCTCAGCCCAGGACTCGCAGTTTCCCACACTGACTGTGTATGCGGTTGTGTAGGCCAGCACACTCACTCATTCTGGGCATATTCATGAAGGCAGATGAACAAAGACAGAGTGTTCAAATGAGAGACTAAATGATCAAAATGAAGGAAACTGAAAAATGTAAAACTGTGTGTCGTTGGAGTCAGTTGCTCTTGACTCATCCAACCAGAACAACCTCAGACAGATGGGCTCTTGGTTTTGGGTTGTGTTGAATTTGTGGGCTGTGATCAAAGTTTCTGTTTCTGTCTTGCCGCCGTTGCCTGCGTGGCACCTCCAGGGCAGGGTGTGTAAGCCGTGGGCTCTCTAAAGTGCCCTCAGACAATGTCGGTGTTTATTTGCATAATACAAAATGATCTCATTTTAAACTGAAAAGTTTACTTCATGTAAAGTAAGTAAGACAATGATGTCAAAGTAGTTTTTAAAATATAAACTGCTTTCTGTGTCGTAGCTGCATCTGTAGCGTTGTACATCAAGTTGTATAGCATCCTCTTCTCTTTTACTAAGTGATGAGCAAACTTGCTTCAGAAGCTACAATCCGTGTTAAGGAGTTAATTATTAAAATCACTTGTATTTAACTGCACAGGTAAGACCAGGTGATTTGAAATATGTGGTTTAGATTGTAGCCCCTGAATCCAGGCTGTCAGTCACTATTTTTTTATAAATGTATAATAATTTAACTTTTGTGGTGCTGTCTTTTTTGGTATTAGTTTTTCTTATGTTAATGTTTGATATTGTTTAATTTTACATTACTAGTGCTAAGCACTTTGTAACAATCTTAGGAAAAGTGCTGCATAACTATGGATTATTATTATATTATTATTGTATTATTATTGTAATGCCATTGCATTGGACACCCCCCCCCCATTTCTTAAATATTGTGTCATTTTACATTACTATTGCTAAGCAATTTGTAACAGTCTTAGGAAAAGTGCTGCATAAATATCGATTATTACTATATTATTATATGTAATGGCATTGCATTGGACCCTCTTCTCCTCCTCCCCCCGCCCCCCCAGCCTGTGGATCCTGCGGTACCAGACGGACCTCCGCACGCGGGCCCTGCGCTCCGAGCAGGTGTACCAGAACGCGGCCGAGCGTCTGTCGGAGATCCGCATGCGCGAGGACCTGTGCGTGCTGCGGCAGGCCAGGGTCATCGGCATGACGACCACGGGGGCGGCCAAGTACCGGCAGGCCCTGCAGGAGGTGCGCCCCCGCCTGGTGATCGTGGAGGAGGCGGCGGAGGTGCTGGAGGCCCACACCATCACCACGCTCAGCAGCGCCTGCCAGCACCTCATCCTCATCGGGGACCACCAGCAGGTACTGTGCTACTGTGCTACGCCCCCCAGCTGTTTGTTCAGTGGGGGCGGGTAATGCATATGTCGAAAGCAGGCAAATGTACACACATGTAAACACACACACATACACACACACACATGTCCACATATGTACACACATGTACACACCATGTACACACACACCCACACACACAGAAAGGGACACAGACAGTGCCACATACATGCACTGACAGACATACACACACACACACACACAGATAGAGAGAGATACAGATCAATGTGCACATACAAATACATAAAATACTTGATTACTAAGCTTTTTATGGTGGAAACTACATTTATTGTAGATGTTGCTATAAAGCAAATCCTGGCATGTCTCACCAATTATGCTCCCTATGTTTGTGTTTTGCTTTTTTTGGGAGACAGAAGTGTTAAAAAATGTGTGATATCTGAAATGACTTTTGTTGGCCGGCCTTCCGGCCTTGTTGTCTTCACAGCTTCGACCCAGTGCCACGGTGTATGACCTGGCCAGAAACTTCAACCTGGAGGTGTCCATGTTTGAGCGCCTGGTGACTGTAGAGTTCCCCTATGTTCGCCTCAACTACCAGGTGTGTGCGAGGCTCAGGTGCCTTGATATTCTCTCCACACTCCGGAGATAGGCAGCACAACGCTGCGGGGAGAAAGGACCTGACTAGCTTCAGGGGCCATTTTTCATTCCCCCCACCCCCCCACCCCCTTTTTTACCCCACTAGAATATAAATGTCATCTCATCTCTTGTTGCAAAAACATTCCATAATGTCAGAGTCATATGCCGGTTTTTGAGTGTGTTCACTCGTTTGAATGTGTATGGATTTTTTGTAACCCGCGTGTGCTTATGTTTGTGTCTCACCCAGCACCGAATGCGTCCCGATATCGCCCGTCTGCTAACGCCTCATATATACTCGGAGCTGGAGAACCATCCGTCTGTGCTGAATTATGAGAATGTTAAGGTTTGTACAATAAGCTGTCTGCGGACGTTTGGAGTTAGTTTTCATATCACTTGCTTGGTGTTTTCAATACCGTATAATACGAGTGACATTCAATTCACCATTCAGTTCTTCTGCAATGCATAAATTGGCTGTGTAAATATTACAGTTGTGCTGAAGGACCAGGATAGAGATTTATGCTTTCTTTATTGCTTTTTTCGTCCCTCTTCATTACTTCCTGTCAGGGGGTTCTCACCAACCTGTTCTTCGTGGAGCATGAGGCTCCGGAGGAGGAGATCAAGGATGGGCGCAGCCACCAGAACCAGCACGAGGCCCGTTTCGTGGTGGCGCTGTGCCGCTACCTTCTCCACCAGGACTACCAGCCCTCCCAGATCACCATCCTCACCACCTACACGGGCCAGCTCTACTGCCTGCGCAAGCTCATGCCCTCCAGCGAGTTCTCCGGGGTCAAAGTTCACGTGGTGGACAAGTACCAGGGCGAGGAGAACGACATTGTCATCCTGTCGCTGGTGCGCAGCAACCCGGCGGGTCGCGTGGGCTTCCTGCAGATCGCGAACCGCGTGTGCGTGGCGCTGTCGCGTGCCAAGAAGGGCCTGTACTGCGTGGGCAACATGGCCATGTTCAGCCGCGTGAAGCTGTGGAGCGCCATCCTGCACACGGTGCGCGAACGTGGCCAGATCGGGGCGGCCCTCACGCTCAGCTGCCAGAACCACCCGGACCGGCGGACGCGCGTGGCCTCGGCGGAGGACTTCGCCAACGTGCCCGAGGGAGGCTGCAGCCTGCCGTGCGAGTTCCGTCTTGACTGCGGCCACGTGTGCACACGCGCCTGCCACCCCTACGACCCAGAGCACAAGGCGTTCCAGTGCGTCAAGCCCTGCCCCAAGGTGCTGTGCGAGCTCGGCCACCGCTGCCGCCGCCGCTGCTACCAGAAGTGCGGCGACTGCAACGTGCCCATGGAGAAGGTCATCCCCGCCTGCGAGCACAAGCAGATGGTGCCCTGCCACCAGGAGGCCTGGCGCTTCGTCTGCCAGGTGCCCTGCGTCAAGGAGCTGGAGTGTGGGCACGCCTGCCGGGCCAAGTGTGGGGAGCTGTGCACGCCTCGTTGCATGGTCCGTGTGCCCATGCAGCTCAAGTGTGGCCACACCCAGCAGGTGCCCTGTTACGTGCAGAGGGCCGAGGAGGAGCCCCCCTGCGAGACCAGGTGTGGCGCGATGCTCAGGTGCGGGCACCCCTGCCCGGGCACGTGCCGCGGGTGCAAGCGGGGCCGCCTCCACGAGCCGTGCAACAAGCAGTGCCGCCACATCCTGGTGTGCTCCCACGCCTGCCGAGAGCCCTGCACACGCGACTGCCCCCGCTGCGTCATGCCCTGCCAGAACCGCTGCTCCCACAGCGTCTGCAAGAACGTCTGCGGGCAGCCCTGCGCGCCCTGCGCCGAACCCTGCGATTGGCGCTGCCCTCACCAGCGCTGCAGCAAGCTTTGCCACGAGCCATGCGACCGGCCGCCCTGCACCGAGCCCTGCGACCAGCTCCTGCCTTGCGGCCACCCTTGCATCGGTCTGTGCGGAGACCCCTGCCCCAACAAGTGTCGTGTGTGCCACCGGGACGAGGTGACGGAGATCTTCTTTGGCACCGAGGACGAACCCGACGCCCGCTTCGTGCAGCTGGAGGAGTGCAGGCACATCTTTGAGGTGTCCTCCATGGACACCTACATGGCCCAGGACGAGGAGCAGGAGGCCGGCCTGGACCAACGGGTCATAAAGCTGAAGGAGTGCCCCAAGTGCCGCACGCCCATCCGCAGGAACCTCCGCTATGGGGCCCACATCAACCGCAGCCTGGCACACATCGAGAAGGTCAAGGAGAAGATCAACGGCAAGGCGGATGACATTAAGCAGAAGCAGGCTGCCCTGAAGGAGCTCCTGAGAAGGCAGAAGCACCTCAAGGAGTACCTGCCTACAGACTTTGGCAGAATCAAAGACAAGCTGGGCCAGTCCCATTTCTCCATGCATATGCTGTGCCACCAGGAGAACCTCATCATGTTCCTGGAGCGTGTGGGTGAGCTGCTGAAGACCATGAATGAGCACATGTCCGGCCTGCCGAGAGAGTACTTCGACTTGCGTGTGGGTGAGTGCCTTCGGTTCCTGGACAGTCCAGGCCAGCGCTTCTCCGAGCAGCAGGTGTGGGACCTGGGCCGAGAGCTGCAGAGGCTGGCCTACCTGGCAGAGCTCAACACTCGCTACGCGATGGCCTCCAAGGTGGCGGTGCTAGGTGTTCAGGTGAACGCCCAGGTGAGTGCCGTCAGGGAGGTGCTGGAGGGCACTCGCCCGTTCTCGGAGGAGGACGAGCGCTCGGTCAAGCAAGCGCTGGCCGACCTGGACTCCAAGCTACCCCGCAGCGGGCTGGGCATCACCAACCAGGAAAGGGTGATGATCGTCAAAGCCATGGGTCTGACCAAAGGCCACTGGTACAAGTGTTCCAAGGGTCACATCTACGCCATCGGAGATTGCGGGGGGGCCAACCAGCGCTCACAGTGTCCAGAGTGCAGTGAAACCATCGGTGGTGTCAACCATGCTCTCGCACCTGGCAATGCGGTGGCGTCTGAGATGGATGGAGCTCGACATGCCGCATGGTCAGAGGGTGCAAACTTGGCAAACTACCATCTTGATCACCTGTGAGTTTGCCAAAGGGATTTCATCGTCCATTCTAAAGACATCAAGTTATTATTGAGTCATTCTGTGATTGTTTTGTTTTAAATTTGCCATATGGCACTGAGGGTCCTATTGTTTTATCTTCAAGCTTAGTCTGAATTTTCAATGAGTTTTAACATGTATTTATACTCGCTATCCAGGGATTAAATGCACAGTAACTTTACAACAAGCAGTTTATATCTGCATGATAAATGCAAAATGATCTCACAGGAAGTACAGATGTTGAACATTTTTACTGCACACTGCACCTGAACATGATGATGTCATATATCCACTGAATGAAATTGACCAATCATTAGCTACACTGTATCCTCTTTTTATATACACTGGAATGTCCTGGAAATGGCATCATGTATTTGGTCTATGTACATAGACTCAGTGAATAATAAAAATGGATTCGCTTTTTTAACAGGTGTGAAGTGTGGTTGCATTTCTTCTATTTGGCCAGTAGGTGGCAGGAGTGTATTTATCCGTCTTCCTTTACATGTAAGAAGTGATCAAAGCCTTTTCTTTCTTTTTTTAATACACCAAGCATCGGATGAAAAAAAAGGCGGTGATAACCTTGTGTGTTTGCCAGTGATCTTTTGTCAGATATGGTGTATTTTCATTTTTTCACCTTTTATCTGATTTGGCTTCATCAGACCTGAGCCTTCATCCATGTGCGCTCCCACACAGAAAAGAAATTACAGCGTAAGTGAAATATATCTACTTCCTTTCCCACCGCTGAAAGAGCATTTATATATAATACTAACATGCTTTCAGCATGAGTTTGGTGTAAAAAGCAGTCACAGCAGCAGGTTTGTCATCGCTCTCTCTCTCTCTCTTTCTCTTTCTTTCTTTCTCTCTCTTTTACACACACACATATACACACATACAATCTCTCTACACAGATAGCTGCCTAATAGTAAAACATTACCAGGATTTGCAACCCAAATTGCTGGCAGTCAAGCGTAGGTTCACACAACAGCAGCTTTCTTCCAATCTGTGGGATGCAGGGATGGCTTCCATTTAGAGCTGTTTTGCAGCAGCTTGCATTAGTTTATTACATGATGAATGTAGCCTTGTCAGCGCCTAAACCCCAATGCAAACTGTAGGTTCTCAGCAAGGAGAAAAAAAAAACAGAACAGGCAACAGAAAACTGTGGTGTCAGGATGCGTAAAAAGAAGCAAACCTAGACGGATGCCGCTCCGTTGGTGTTTATGGTGTGTGTGTGTGTGTGTGTGTGTGTGTGTGTGTGTGTGTGTGTGTGTGTGTGTGTGTATATGTGTGAGTGTGTGTCTGTGCAGTGTGTGGTGCGTGTGTCTGTGTGTGTGTGTGTTTTGTTCGACTGGTCAGGAGCAAAGAAAAATTGTAATATCCTCTAGGGTGCACTGCATCATCGATCACGTCAGCTCTCTCTAAGAGGTGTTCCTCAAAACTCGGCTGGCAAGTTTTTGGGAGCCAAAGTGCAGTGGTAGTGGTGGCTGGCTCTGATGGAGGCCTCTGCTATCTTCGCCCGCTTCTTCCAGTGCCTGGGAGGATTTTTGCATGCAACTTCTCCTCCCTGATATGACTTTCTCCCTATCCCCCACCCCCCCACACCCCCCCTCCACCCCCTGTTTCATTTCTTAACCCAAGGACAGTAGATTATGGGGAAAGTGAAGCGTGGCCCGAGTTTGAGGAGTGGGAACGGGTAATTTTCATAACGATGAATCACTGTCATTGTGCTTAATGGGGAGAAGAGGATCGCTTAAGTGCCACAGATTGAGCACAGGACTGCAGAGATGGACGGCTACACACATACTTACACGCTCCGCGGCATCGGGGAGTGTTGACATAATTAAGGCTGAGAGTAACAGCTGAATGAGAACACTAGAGCAACAAACAGGAGGGGGGGGTTTGTGGGGGGGTTTGCAGATGCGAGGGGGGCGCTACCGACCAAGAAGGCCACGATCAAAAGAGCGATAGTGGAAAGCCCAGCTCTCTCCGGCTGACGTAATCTGTGCCATTAAGTGCATAGGAAATAGCAGGGAAGAGGAAAGTAAACAAAAAAATCTTTGCACTATCCCAGATGGCCGAGCCCACATGGATGCTCACACAAAGCCATCATGTAGACAAGTGTGAGAATAACAACACACACACAGCATTGGAGATGGAAGAGGTTGCCCGAGGAAGGGGTAGCTGTCAATAACACAAGCTCCTTTTTTCATTACAAAAGACAGCATCAGTGGGCAGGCAGTATCAGCTGTGGTTTATATCATTAAATACGTATATTATACACACATGTATGTAAACATACATGTAAACAGTACATACATGTGTGAATTTAAGCTGTTGATGTTTAGAGATCTATTAGCAGTCATCTTATAGTGTTTTAGCTGTCAAAACAGTATTGAATCACTGGTTGTATTTTCCACCATAGAATGGTCAAATTCTGGCATAATCACATTGAAATGCATTTTTTTTTTCCGCCTACAACAGTACACTGCAACATCCCCTGTCCTGTAATTATGATGGCAGTCCTTCATAATGTGGTTGGGGGCAAAGATTAGAGTGCTGGATGGTTGACTTGCTGTGTTTTATGCCATCATATGTCATGTGTTTGCTGTATGGCATAGGGAATTACGGGAGCGTAGCATGATTGCCATGAGATTATAACCCCCCACCCCGGGGGTTTGTTGCTTTAATGAAACCTTTGGGTCAGTGGTCTGCTGAGGGTTCAAAAGCCCATGAATCTGAACTCACCATGACACAGTACACAGTACACACTGTGGGTCTCTGTGTTTTTATACTGCACATCCACTTGTGTGCACAGTGTGTTTGAGTGTTGCGTTTTGTGTTTTAGTCTTATGACTAATATGTATCCTAATATATCCACACATTTTTATCTATTCACTGTGCGAACACATTACTCATTGCTTTCTAGTGCACAGGCTACCTGTGTAATGCGAAAGCATAAGGATACCGACTGTAAAACACACATTTATAGGTGGCGTATATATATATATATATATATATAGGTGCGCGGTATGTACACATGCATTTACGCCTTGGCAAGATTGATGATGCTCCAGCATGACTTTACCCAGGTCCCCTCCAATGTAACTGGATGTGTGGCTATTATGTGTGCATGACCTGTTAAGCACCGTGCGGTGTAGGTCCTCTAAGCCACATTCATCATGGGGGCCACCTTGCCTATTGGTGGAGGAATGGGAACGGCTTGAATTTTTTATACCCCTTAACGTTTTTCTTTTTTTTTTTTTTTCTTTTTTTTTTTGTAGTGCCATGGCATATGTGCATTTAGAAAATAGATATTGGAGCTTTTAAGGTACCGGTATGTCTTCTGTTGCGGAAGAAAAAAAAAAGTGGTGTCCGTTGCCTTGCTGCAGAGCCACATAAGATGTTGGCTGGGCTGACTTATAAATCCATGTTCAGGTCTGATTAGTGCCTGTTCGTATGTGCCCCCCCCCCCATCCCCACTCCACCCCCGCCTCCACCTTATCTACTCTTGTCTTTCCAGCAGCTAAAAGGCAGCTAGAGTTAATGATGGATTACAGGCGCTTTGAAGTGTCATAGCTTTATGCTCAGAAAGGGACGGTCACATTGCTGGATGAAGGTGTAAGCCCTGGGAAATATTTCCAGATTAGTCATCAATAGTAGAGTACAGTATTTCAACGTGACTTCTCTGTCCTTTGATCCCCCCCTTTTCCTTGAGCTTCCTGAAACAAAAAGCAGTGTGAATATATATGGGCTGCTATTCTCCAGTGCACTTTTTAAAGTAGAACTGTATGCAAGCCATAAGTGGGGAAGCAATACATTCGGTCTTAAAGACACCCATAAACCCAGAAAGGGATTACATTAGAAAAGCTGCTTCAATTAGCAGCAGTACTGTCTTCTTAGTAAAAAGAAGGAGTCGAAAATGAACCCCAGCAGTGCTAATCCACACATTAGTCATTGCCTGCGACATTGAACATGCACTGTAATCATCCGCGTCGAGAGTGCAACTGCACAATTTAGAAGTTTAATTGTGGGCCAGACAGGGGTTAATGAAATCTTGTATTGTGTATTTTTTTCAGCTGTTCCTTGTTCTATTAGCTGTGGGCACACCCAGCGGGCTCGGTGCAGGCAGTTGGTCTCTGGGGTTAGGGGATGCTAACAAGGGCAGTGACGTGGTGGGTCTCTGGGGTTAGGGGATGCTAAAAAGGGCAATGACGTGGCAACTGTACACTAACCTGAAGAGCGTTTGAACACATGCACATGCAAATGATGGTGCCAGTACTGGTTCTTCAGTGTGATGCCATAGAAGAACCATTTTTCAGTGCTTTAAAGAACTGTGGCAATAGTTCTTTAAAGAACCATTTGATGCCGATATGACATAGCATAGTTCATTATGATCTGAGGCTTGATTTCTAATGTAAAGAATCTTTCACATAATGCAATGGTTCAACACAGAGTTTTCACTTTCCATGGAACCATCCAGAAATTTAAAGAACCATTTAAGCACCTTTCTTTTTTAGAGTGTGACTGAGGCTTGGCTTTCCTATGAAGTTACCATGGAGACCTTTTCTTCAAAAAGCCTACATTTACTACATTTATGGATAAATGGATGTGATTTTCTGGCAATGGTATTTAATATTACCAGCGAATATTATACTTAGCACTGTGTGATATGTATTGACATGAGGAGCATTTGCGCACATGGGTGAGACCATAGAATGCATATAAGAGAACTGGACAAATCCTCTGTGGCGTCACACATAGACTTTCTCACAGACCACATGAAGCCTAAATGGAAGGTTGTGGGCGCCGCAATCTTTGCCATTTCACTCCATGAATGTCAATGAAAATTATGTGGGGATTAAACTAGTGGATTTAAAAAAAAATCACCACCCTCAGGGTTACCATGGACCTGATAACTACCGAAACATGGCAAAACCATTTTTTGAACGAGGCAGTAAACACCAAAAGCCAAACTAGAGTTGCTACTTAAGGGATATAGTTTCCTGGCAATGCCGATGCTGGGTAATAATATTACCTGCAAAAATCATGGGTAAAAAAACAACCAAAAAAGCACACTGTTTGCTAGATGGATGGACACTTTCAGTGATAAACTGATGTTTTGTTGGTCAGTCTGTCAGACCTACATCAGAGCAAAAATCAGCAAATTTATACCTCTAGCAATGTGTGATGATTTTGATAAGATGATATCCTTTGGTGTTGCAGACTGTACTTTTCTGCAAACAGTAAAAGAGCACAACACATTTACGGCAATTACTCCCATGTTTGCACTCCAGACTTTAAAGTACTGCTTGGCTCCAATAAAGAGAACTGCTCAGTTTTAATATCAGTAACCTGTTTGTGTTTCTTGGCCTGAGGGAATATCCACCTTCCTCCGCCCTCCCTCCCTTCCTTTCTTCCTTCCTTCCTTGTTTTTGTCCTTCTTTCTTCCCCTCCTGCCTTCCTTCCTTCCTTCCTTCCTTCCTTCCTTCCTTTCTTTGTTTCTTTTTGTTTTCTTTGTTTGTTTCTGTCTTTCTCTCTCTCTCTCTCTCTCTCTCTCTCTCTCTCTCTCTCTCTCTCTCTCTCCAAAGCTATTGGGTGACCAAGCCACCCCCCCCCCCTCCCAGCATCTTTGAGTCTTCTGCTTGGTATGCAGCCTTGCTTGCAGGGGTGGTAGTTCCAGGAGCTCTGAGTGGGGGAGAGTGGGGGAGTGGACCACTGTCAAATCCCTAATCAACCATCATTCCCCTGGGGGGGGTTTGCTTTCGCTTAAAGACGGCACCCAGGTACTTCCCTCGCATTCGCAGGCAGGCTGACCCTCCGCTCGGCCAACCTCCACCGACCGACAGAGCGCCGGCCCCTCTTTCCCTCTTCTTTGTTGTTGTGCTATTTTGTGTCAAGTTTAATTGAGCATCGCCGTGTCCTCTGCCCGCTTGTCTCGTAGCTGTTTGTTTTCTCGTTGTTCCGCCCATTAGTGGGTCATGGCAGATCAACCTCAACAATCAAGTCGACAACAAGGCTTGATTGAAAGCAAAGAGCATCCAATAACACCCTACCCCCCCACCCCCCCCTTTTTTTTGTGCAGGTTGAATAACAGGGATACGAATAGATGTCCAACTATTAAAGACGCCCTTATCTCCCTCAGTAAAGTTTGGGTGCAAGAAATAAACACGTTTCAGTATTTTTTTTTTTTTTACAAAAAGCACAACATAAAAAGCAGAAAAGCAGAGCAAAAACCTCAACTATTGGGAGAAAGAGTTCGTGCTTTTTCTGCCCATATGTAAATAAAGTGGATATACATTACATTATTACATTACATTACATTGCATTTGGCAGACGCTTTTATCCAAAGCGACTTACAAAAAGGGAGGACATAAGCTGACTAAACAGACTACCTTTATACATACAGGGAGATGCATGTGCCTGAATAAGTTTCACAGAGCAGGGACACTACAGACATAGTGTACCTTATACCTTACAATGTACCTTTACATTTGTAAACAATGACTTTGGACTTACAAACACTTAGATGAGTTGAGCCTTCTAAAGCAGCTTATTAAACTCATTGGTGGTGACAGAGAAGTCAGATGGTGGACAGATGGGACTGCCAAGGTTTCAACCTGGGTGCCACAGACATCTTTTAAGCAAGTAATTCTCTCTCCTTACACTGCCAAGTGTCTTGTGATAGCTTGGAGTTTATGCTTATCTGGCTGGATGGGAAGAAAAAAGAAAAAAAAAGAAAAACACCAGCCCTGGTCCATGTGGTCATAAAGGTGTCTAGTTGCTGTGCGCACAGGCACAGAGCAGCCATGGTTTAAATCGCCGTACGGCAGGCCAAATTCATAATGCCGGCCCCCAGTGCTTTTGGGGCCTTGGCCGAAAAAAAAAAAAAGATGTGTGGTAATCGATTTAGGAAGGAAAGATACAAGTGCAACATTGACTTCATGTTTGATAGCTAGCTAATTAAAGCTAGGTCAGCATATTAGCCGCTGATTGCTTTCTGGGTCTCTTGAGATGTATGTACCTCACACCTTTCCGAGTGGATGTCACATCACATAAAAACCATGATTGAGGTAGACTGAAACACAGGCCCAAAGCAAGTTTAGCTCCTCACCGTATTTCTAGGGTGTATTAAATGTGAATTAATTTATATATCAACCTCTTGGATCTCTTGCCACATAAAAAAAAGAAATCCAGTGGCTTCTTGCTCTGGTAAACATGTTTACTTTGGTGTGATTTTAAAGTAATTTGAATAAATCTATAAAGCTCACTTGACTTTAATTGGGGGCTTACTTTGTGAGCACCTGCGTCAGGATTAGCAAGTGACATTAAGTTGTTTTGCTGCATTGGGCCTTGAAGTGCCTTACAACGTTGGATTTATTTCAACATTTTTAATACAACGCCATATGCGCTTTGCAGAATGTGCAGTGAGTTTGCCCAGTAATTGAAGCTCACTGAGATATGTCCAAGAAACTTGAAATAACAAGCACAAGGGTCGATCCATGTCACAAAACAGGTGTAGGCTAACAGTGTAGCCACCGCCACCGTGGTTTTCTCTTTCTTCTGTGTTGACATTATATTGATTCATTAGAAAAATTTATTCCTCAATCAATCTTAAATCTACTCAGGCATCCTCCACCTATGCACATCCATGACTCTAATCCATTCCAAAGCCATTAACCAGGCTTCTTTCCTGTCTGACGTGTTAGTTTTATGTCTTTGTGTATTTATACATGTAATCCCTTACAGACAGGGTATCCGGGAGACAAGACGAGATGGGAGAAGACACCCACAAGTGTCAAACGTGGGTATTTGCGCCGACACCATGACTAGCTCAGGTCTTGACAGCCTGCTTTCTGTATGCTTATGTGCCTGCGTGATTTGTGCACCGCCAAACCCATCGATCCACTCCAAATTAGAACAATTACTGCTGCCGTGCTTCCTTTTTGCTGCCTTTCTTTAAAAATGGCTCTGTCGATACCTCTGTTTATGCTAAGATTAATGTGGTCTACAGCTGACAGGATGTCATTAGGTGATTATTTCATTCAGTGCTGGCAAAAGGGGAGAGAGAGAGTCAGACAGGATTGAAAAGTTTTGGAGGCACAAAAACAATGCCTCTCCTCAGTCAATCTGTTCCTGGCACACACACATTCCCTTGTCATTTAATTGCTGTACTGTACAAACAACAACTATGGCTGCTGCCTCTCTGTAGTCTCTCCCTGTCTGTTCAAGAAGGCGGTGTCATCTAAAAGCTATGCCTATTGCAGTGTTTATGCTCTCTCAGTCTCTTGCATAATTATTATTACTTGCACCAGGCTATTGTGTGCCTACATTCAGCACTCAATACATTGTCGTCCATGCATTGTTTGTGGAAGAAATTAAAAATTAAATGAGCCCCCATCATTTTCTAGCCTGGTGGACCAGACTTTTTTCATTTTGTACAGAGAGTCCAGACACTCTCGCGTATTAGACATATGTTTACTTTGCAGTGGGTGGGCATTTTCTTTGATCTTTAAACCTATTGGTTCTGCCTTCAATTTCTATTCGCTGATTGGTTGCTGAAAAATTTGGTTGAGGGAAACTAAAGCCTTAGGAGAGTTCCCTAACTAAATACATTAGCGCAATACAATATTGAGCGGAGGCACTACGGTACTAGCGCTATCCTGAATAATAAATTACACCACCCTTTGGGAAAAAAATGAAATAAAATTTCACACATAAGATGTGAAAAGTAAGTATTAAAAGAAGAAACCTTTAGCTGGTGGGAGCTGTGGTGCATATCATGCATCCGAGCATCTAGAAAGTATTGAAATGCATCAAGGCAGGCTTGCCATTCCTTTGTTACCTACTTTAACCTCCATGCAGACATTTTGTTTTCATGTGGTTGGCTCACTGAAACACTGCATTACGTGGCCCAGGAGAAGTCCAAGTGGCATTGGGCACAATGGTGTGAGACACAACAAAAGACAACAAAAGTACAAGACTCACCCCCTCCACCCCCCCAAACTTTGTCACACCCTGTCTCTTGTGGATCCACTGCAGGAAGAGTGTTTCGTCCCCCACAACACCCCCCCCAACCCACCGCACCGCACCCCACCCCGCTAAAAATAAACTGGGAGAAGTGTTCTGCACCCTGGGCACCCGGCAGCCGTAGAAAATGAATTTCGACAGCTGCACAGGCACAGATAGTCACATTGTGCCACGACAGCAAAAGAGCCACGGGCAACTGGATGCAGGAGGGCAGAGGAGGGGGCTGGGGGCTGGGGGCTGGGGGTCGGGTTGAGGCAGTGGTGTGGAGTGGAGTAGGTGGGTGTGTGGGTTAGTGGATGGCAGTGGTGGTGGTGTGGGGTTGGAGGGGGGGGGGAGTCCTCTGTCAGACCTTTTCTCCTCCGCATTGTTCTCTTCCGTCGACCGTGGGCCCGAGTCCTGTCAGGGCCTTGTCACGGGGGCATCGCCATGTCAACAACATCTGCTAACGATCGGCGAACAATTAGACAGCCGCTGCGCCTGATTTGGTTGAAGGGCGCGGCGTCAAAGCCAGAGCGTTCTCTCCCCGGCTCGACCCGCTCACGTGCCAACGAGCCAACGAGTCGCATGAGCTGCGATGATTTCAAACAAACAAACACACAAATAGCAAAAACAGAAAAACAAACAAACAAAAAACAAAACAAAAAAAACAACCCACAGCTGTGTGAAAGACGGTCCAGTCTTATATGTACAGACGAGAGGAAAAAACTGACAGAGGCACTTTGCTGATTCGGTGGGTGAGTTGAGCCCCTGTGTCTGGGACAGCTCCACTTGGCTCCAACCGCTTACAGACTGTGTCAGAGATAATAGCGTGAGTGAGGTGTCGGATTGTGACATACTCTCACACAAGGAGAATATGGGCTGGCAGCGTGCCTTCTTGACAGTATTTCACCAACTGTGGCGCCAGGACAGTGTTTGAAAATGGCATTTAAAACAACTAAATGCTAAATATGTACCTCAGTAGCACCGGTGGGATGTTTATTTTCTCTCTTGATAAGTTGCCGTGTGTAAAGTCCTTGTGCTTGTCATCGAAAGTGATAAATTTGTGAATTCATCGTCATTTCCCCTTGCTTTGATGTTGTTCAACAGCAGCCAGTGAGACATTTGAGTGTTGACCTTGGGCTGTTAGCCAACTGCTTCCATTTCAGTGTCTCCAGGCTCTGCTTTAAACATAATAAGCAGTTCTGATTTACAGGTGAAAAAGGTCACCACCGCCAGGATTAATTTGAATGACAGAAATGAAATCACCTCTATTTACAGGCATTTCCAAACTTTGTAATTTTTTTAAACCACTCTTTTTTTCGATCAAAGCCTCTGTGTGTGCTGGGAGGTTGAGGGGGTTATTCAACAATAGTAATTGAGAGAGAAAAAAAAACCTTTCATTTAACCTCCCTTACTATTATGAAGCTTATAACAGCAAACACACAAGAAGCAATTTGCCTGCTTGTTTAAAGTATTTTCCTCTCTCTCGCTGTCTATAATTCTTTTTTACTGGCTTGGGGATATATTTGCGCATAAATCTCCTCCACGGCACGAGGGATACAGCAAACGCCGCCTTCACCACATTAACATTAAAGGCAATGCTAGTTGTCAGAGACTTCTTTTCCCTTTTCCCCCTGCTTGGAGTCAAATGAGGGAAATGACTTTTTGGACTGTTGCATGGTCTGCCTGCTGCATGACCCGAGCACCAGCCGAGGTTAATTGGAATGTGCTTTAGGAGAAGGGACAGGTTCGCCCGCTTGTTGGAGAGGAGAGGCGCGAGTGAAGTAAAGGGCTTTGTGCTGTTGTGCACGGCCCACTGCAGTTCTCTCCTCCTCTCCTCTGACTAATCGGCCCCTCAAAGAGATGGACCTCCTCATAATCTGCACTTGTGCAAAGTACGCCTCGTTTTAATTGCCTCTAATTGTGTCCCATTTATTAATATATATTTTTAATGAATTTATTTATTTATTTATTTGCCACTACTCGATGAACGTCAAATTACAGTCAGAATTTAAATGCACCGTGAGTCACTTGTTTGTGGGAGCTGTTAGTCATGTCAGGTGTTGTTTTAGTTGACAGTGGGGTGCATGGACCATTACTAGTACTGTGCTGCCATTGTGTTTTAAAGAGTGGACCACCCTGTGAATATTCAGAGTTTCATTCTCTCTGTCTGCCTGTGACTGACACAGACCAATTAAGGGGGATGGTAATTTGGCCCATCTTCATTTTGTAATTATTGCAGGCACATGCGTACTCAAATGTATTTCTGCACTAATTGGTTTTAACTTGTCATTTGGTTTGCCTGTGCAAACATGTGTAAGCTAAGCCTCTCTCTTCTGAGTAAATTATTTCTGATTGGATATGCTTCCGCTGGTGCAAACTTTGCACTAGTACAGTAGACAAAGACAGATTGATGCAGAAAAGGCTGAGATTCTGCCAATGTCAATGTTTCTATGTGTTTCTGTTTATTAAATCCTTTATACTATGTTCATTAGAGAAGCATTATGTTATCAGTATGAATATAACACACAGTTTTTTGTATGTTATCCAGGTAAGACTTAGGCAATAGTCTCTAATATATATATACACTGTCCTACAAAGGCAAAATGGAGTAATTACGTGAATACAAAAATGGAGAAAAATGCCTTTAAAGTTGTCCCGATGCTTTTATGTGCTTCCTTAATAGGAAGAAGCAAAAGATTTAGTCACAAGACAAAGGAGGTATTATAAAGCCAATTTCCAGTCTAAACTCAATTTGACAAAATATGCAGTTACTGCCCTTTGGCTTTGCAGGGCAGTACTATCTACCATCTACTTGTTTTTTTTGCCTATTTAGCACGTGTCTCCATTGGTTTGGTTTAGTCATCAAAATACTATTACTGAAAAACATTCATCTTTTTTTATTCATGGCCTAAACAAGACAGGTGGGAATTGAGCACTGGGTGGTGCACTATGCTACAGGCCAGTGTTTCTCAAAGTGTACTCAGTGGACCACTGGTGGTCAGCAATGAATCTGCTTATGGTCTGCGGGCAGATGTATTAAAATATTATTTTTAAAAATGTTACTTAAGCTACCTATGCGATGCACAGTGTGTTTCAGCAACATGTACATCGTCCTCATGCCATTCCCTAGTTAGGGTTGTGATGCTGCACCAATTCAAGCATTGACATAGTCCTGTTAGCCTCAGATGTAGTTGAGTGGTCCTTGAGGTTTTGTTAAGGGGGGAAAGTGGTCCTTGGTCTGAAAAACACTACTATAGGCTGACCTTGGACAGTACTGCTGTACAGTAAAAGCAGTAGGACAGGAGGTTTGTACCATGTGACAAAATCATACTCCACACATACAGTGTGTTGGGCAGTATGGAGCCCAGAGATGTCTCTTAAGGTGTCGTCGTCTTCTGCTTTGGTTCTCAGCTAAGGGGGAGAACGTGCAGAGAAGGGGGGAGAGAAGGAGGCCGTGGGGGGAGGGAGAGCTGCGGAGAGGGCCTAGGGGTATTCTCAGGGGCCTGGAGGCATCGCTGCTGTTTAGAGTCTGTTCGGGAGGGGCCTGACGTGACAGATCGGCTTAATCCATCTGTGGTCGTTCTGAGGGCCCACACACTCCACCACTGAAGTTTGACACTCTGACGCTGTCCGTGGTCCTGGTTTTTTTTTTCCCCCTTCACTGCCTGTGGGTGCCTTGAAGGGACTGTCAGACCATGTGCATGGGTAGGTGTGGGGGGATGACAGCTTCCCCATGTGTGAGTCCCATGGAGTCTGTCAGAGAATCAAGGATATTATTTGACTGCTATCATCACACCACAGTATATAACACAAGTAATGGCTGGAGTTGGTGCTGACTGCGAGAGCACCATTTCAATAAAACGGCTTTCGGTAGCGCGACCTACCTGGAGCTGTTGGTGAATTTTAATATATTCCGTATATATATATTGCTCAGCGCATTCACTCTTTGTTTTTGCCCCACTTTCATGTCGGAAATGGCACTCTGTGTCTAGAATGCTTGTCTGTGCTGCACTTTTAAGTTCCTCTCTTTTCTCTCTCTCTCTCCCTCTCTCTCTCTGTCTCTACTCCTGCGCTTCTGTTATGTGCCCTGAGTGGCCAGTGGCATCTCTGGGGCCTTTGTGTTCTTCCAGGTGCACATTATGATGATGAAAAGCAACCTTTTTCCTTAAACACCCTTGAGAGGTCTGGTGTGGGTTTGGAGGGCTTGTTATTGCAAACTGCACCCTAATGGCGGCCACTCGTTCTTTCATTGCTCCTAATATACAGAGGCCCTGTGTCTTGACCAAGTGAGTGCAGTCGGCGGTCTGGGGTGGGGGTGGGGGTGGGGCAGGGGCACTGTGGCAGGGTCATGCTCTGAACTGCTGAGGGTTGGCACTGTGGCTGCTTGCCGCAACATCTATCGCTTGGAGAGAGACTTTTAAGGCCTTTTGGCCTTTTGTTTCTGTGTTACATGCTAGTTGGCTGCGATACACACTCACTTGCTCAGTGGAGGCCTGTGTTTTTGTGTGTGCATATGTGTGTATGTGTGTGTGTGTTTGTCTGTCTGTGTGCCTGTGTTTTTATGTGTGTGCGTGCATGTCTGTGTGTGTGTGTGTCTGTCTGTATGTGTGTGTGTGTGTGTGTGTGTGTGTGTGTGTGTGTGTGTGTGTGTGTGTGTGTGTCCAAAAGAGGCTTACAGTGTTGGTGGGCTCCCTGCGTTTAGGCCAGCGGGTTCACTCTGTGGTCTGTGTTGATTTTTCAAAAGCTTCTGCTGAGCCTGCCTCTCATCTAATCTGACACTAGTGTGATGCTGTGCCCAAACTTTAGATTTGCACTCCCTAATCTCTAATGTGCCCTCCCACCCCAGCCTGTCCTTACCTCTCCTTTTCTCGTGTCAACAAATCACTTCTCCACTCCACTTGTAGTGCAGACGGACGGAGCCCCGGGTAGACAAGACAGGAAAGGAAGATTTCTTTTTCTCTGACGCGCTACTTGTTCTTCTTGGCAGAGACAGCCCATGTTGTTCAGAATCACCCTCACTTTCCCGGGGCCCCATGGGAAGTTTTTTGATTGTGTCGGCAGCGTAAGAGAGTGAGTCATGAAGTCATGGAGGCACTGTCTGCGTGTCGAGCCGTGTCGAGCTCATCCCGTTATTTGTTTCCACATTTGGCTGTGATGTGGCATTGGACACTGCGGGTCAGACACGATCTAAGATCATCACACAGACACACACACACACACACACACACACACACACACACACACATAGATGTACAAACACACATGTACATAGATGTACACACACAGACATGCACACACATATACACACCAAATCACAAACACACACTCACACACACACGCACACACACACACAC
>CM059267.1:27317319-27334819 GCA_030347295.1 Setipinna tenuifilis | reverse complement strand
TCGAGTCGTTGGCCACCTTTCTGCTACAGTGAACTTAAAAGAGCTGAGCTGGTTTGCCGTTTGTGCTCTTCCCTCTTGCTCAGGCCGTGAAGCACCCACCCTCTCTCCTCAGAAACACTTCAATTACAGTTAACCCGACTTGGAAATACACTGGCACCGAGTCTTTAATGGCAGGCATTGTTAGGATCGTCCAGGTCCTGCTCCCTCTCATTTAGCCTCGCGCTAGGTGATATCCCCCAGCCCTGGCATTGACACGATAGATTGCCAACAACACACAATGGCTACAAGGCTTTTGCTAATGACAGTATTGATCCCCTAATTCTCCCCATTTTAAACTCTTTAGTGCGGTGGGCGGCATCGGATGAATTAAGTTCGGCTCCTGCGCCGCGACTATGGGTCCCAAGGGTGGGGTGGGGGGGGGGTGGGGCTGAGGCATGGGGGGGTGAGATTGAGACCTGGATATAGCCTCAGATCAGAGTGCCGCCTCTCTCCTCAGTATTCATGCCCAGCACCTCTCAGGCTCTCCCACGTTGATGAACAAACAGTGCATCGACCTTCCTGCGTCTGGCGCACTACCTCGGCGAGGGAAAGTCGGCAGTCGGCAGCGTATGGTGTGCGGCGTGCGGTGTGCCGCGGCGGAGGCTTATTTTCTGTGCAAACTCCCCGAGTTCCCCGAGTTGTGACTTGCATTTGAAACGAGGGATTATGCTGTTTTCAAGAGAGGCAGATTTGTTAAAAGAAACAACTTTGTTGCGAAAGGAAAAAAAAAAGATATTGCATCTCAATGCTTTTGTTTTATTTGGCCACAGATGTTGAACATTTTTGCCTTCTTGAGCAGTGAAATGTACTGTAATGTAATCATATCACTACCAGCCGTCATGATTTTGCAAGTGCAGCACTTTAGTTAACTAAACTGGGTAAAGCACAGCTACAGTAATGTGCAACCTGGCTTTGGAGTAACTGTGTAGGCCTAAAGCATGCAAATCTGATTCAAATAGACTACAAAGCACAGTCAAAGAACAAACACAAACTCAGCAACACCATTATATGCTCTCACACAGAAGTTTTAATCAACGTGACGTTTCGGGCATTGCCTTTCATCTGATGCATCAACCTCGCTTCAGAAGCTATCACACAGTACGTATTTATTTCAGCCATTCACTACGTAAGCTGAGTCTAATACCACAGTGCTTCAGACAGCCAAGAGATTTAACCATGAAATCACCTGTGTTAACCGCACAGCACAGACTGAAACAGGTGACTTGGTGTAGGTGAATGTGTAGCAATAGACTGTAGCTTCTGGATCCAGGTTGCCCATCACTGCACTCACTGTTGTCAGGGGGTTGCTGGACACAAAGCTCATGACCCCCAAACTTCATCACACATTTGTTCTGTGTTAAAGACCTGCGGTGTGGATAAAGTGTTTTAAAGTGTGCTATGTGAACGTCCCTGACTTGCCAAGCACACTTCACCGCTATCACCAACTACAGCCAGGCCTAGTTTGTGTGTGTGTGTGTGTGTGTGTGTATGTGTGTGTTTCTTTTGATAAGACAGTAGAAAGACTGACAGGAAGTAAATGGGAAGGAATTGGGCAATGACCTTCAATTGGCCTTCCTGGGTCCCTGGAGTCACCTAAGCCCAACTGGACTACTACACTACTACTGCACCACCCCCCACCCCCCCCGTCTCATCTCCTTTCCTGTGTCCTTGAGCCTCCATCTTAGCTATTTTAGGATGGCCATGTTAGAGATCTCGTCTACAGGTATCAATAAGCATATATCAATCAATAGCAATCAATAATATGAGCCTATTTGTTAATCAAAATAAGTCCATCAGTCAAAAACCGACGTTCCTTCTGTTATGTTATTAATATGCTGTCATGGATTTGTTTTGTAGCAATGGTGCACAGATTGCCTTGCGCACACTGAGCAGCAGCTACAGCAGCACTGCAATGCATGGACAACAGCAATGTCTTAATTAATCCACCGGCAAATACAGCAGCTTGTTAAAACAGGAATGCGAGATTTCACTGGGGCCCAGCACAGCAGATCGATACTAGGGATCGTGGCCCTGTTAAAAAGGGGTCTTCTAACGACGGCCACGACTGAGGTCACCTGTTTTAAAAAACCCGCATGTTAGAAAACAGTATTGTGCCCTCACTTCCTGAGCAAAACACGCCTGTGCCTTTTTATAAAAAAAAAAACCCAAAAAAACCCCCCATTCTCCTACTTTGTCGAGGTGCTGTGCTTTAGGTGTGTTGCCAGTTTTTTAGGAAGCGTGTTTTTCTGTGTACTTACCACCATTTCTCACAACAACATTTTACAGCACTGAGAGCAAGCTCAGCATTGTAACTACCCCCCCCTCCTCTCTCCCTCTCGCTCTCTTTCTCTAAAGAAAAAAAAAAGAAAAAGAAAAAAAAAAAAACAGGGAATTTATGACGACCCATGTGCGCACCCGGCAATAAGGCAGATGGTGCCAGCCTGCTAATGGCGAGCGGGCTAGCGGGTGCTGTGTGCATCTTGTAATTGACCCTTTTATATCTGTGGAGTGGGAATGCAGTAGGCGCTATGTGCATGCCTCCTTAATGGAATGTTTTCCTCTGGCTTTTAATTATAAGGCTCAGCTAATAGAGATCGAGCGCGCTCACAGAGACGGCGAAAAAACTTTCTTGAAAGGTGGGTAAGGCCAAGGCGAAAATTTAGTGCATACACCACTGTGGCATACACCACTGAAAAGAAAAAAAAAAAGAGAGGACCACATACTTTGATTAAGTCGTCTAAGGAGTTTTTTGAATTTTTGGACAACATTCAACTCATAAAAAAAGTCTAGAAAAAGGTTGTACCTGAAGGTGTGCAAGGAAATGTACTTCCAACAGACTACATAATGAAGTGGAGTATATTCTGTTCATAGCACATACTAAAGAGAAGATACCCACTGGTGTTTAAAAATGGCAAAACACATTTCAGTGAGTTTCTTAAATGTGAAACATACATTTACAATATGCATTAATACAGAAGTTCGTTAATTTCCTTCGGGATTAAAAAAATATCTCTATTCTACTCCAGTCTACTGCATAGCATATATTATTTCGCTCATATACTCAACTGTCAGGCTTTCAAAGCGGCTGCTATAGATGTGTATTGCTATGAATGTTTCTTGTGAATTGACTGGCCTCACCCGCAAATCAGTCATTCTGAAAAAGCAATGACAGCTTCCTCTCCTCCGTCTGTCCAGACGACAGCACGCATGACACAATCAGACGCCACGCGGCCCCATTAGAGTCCTTTCCGAGCAATAAGTCCTGATCCAGGCAGAGGGAGAGCAGCCGATGCCTGATAAGAGTAATCCGGCCTTGTTAGGCAGCTTTGGGGGGTGTGAGGGGTGGAGGGTGGAGGGTGGAGGTGGAGGGCGGAGGGTGATGGCGAGGAAGTAGAGGGAGTGGAGTAGAGTCGGGATGAGCGCCTGCCAATCCAACCACCCTTTATCCCACAAATTACTCCGTCTTTTCTGCCGCAGTTCACTGGATTTACTGGGAAGCCGGTGCAGTGTGCTGATCTTTCTGTCGTTTCTCACTACATCCTCGCTGCTACATTCACAGGCGTCCATCGGTGGTAGGAAGCCTCGAGCAAACAGGGCCGTTGACAATGTCTTCATTGGGGGAGGGAGAGTGGATGTGGAGACTGGAGAGAGGGCATAGGGGAAGTGAGGTCAGCTCACCCTCCAGGCCGTTTTCACATCATGATAACGGATGAGCCTAGCTGAACTGTGGGGGGGGGGCCCCAACATGTCCCAGAAGTAATCACAAGCTGTGGTCGCATAAAGAGAGGGATTAATCTTTTTTTGTGCAAAAAAAAGAGAGAAATGCATCTCTCGTCTCTGACATTTTCAGTTTGAACGGGTCATCACAAGGCTCTCTGGATTGCATAGTCAATGACATTGATTTGGGTAGACACATTGTCTTTATGCTGGAGGAATGAGATGGACACCGCACTGAATGCCTTGTCTGTTTGTCTGTTTACCGTAGGCTTTACACCACATAACAGCAAATACAGAGCACATGAAAACAAGCAAATAGAAGCTTATACACACACACCCACACCCACACCCACAAACATACAGACATACATGCAGAAACATTTGCACACACACATACACACACACACACACACACACACACACAAATACAAATACACACACACACACACACACAGGCAGACTTTGTCTCTTTCCCAGCCACTGCTTACTGGGCGAGGGCCCTCTGGCACCTCTGTGCTTTTTTTTCCCCTGTTTTTTTATTTTTTTTAAAGATGTCTTCAAAGGCGCCTTCACTTCCACAGCACCTCGCTGGATCGCTTTTTGAAGTGCGGCGATAAGCCCAGTCTCAGACTGCCAGCCTTGGCCATGGTCACCCCTCGCCACCCCCCACCCCCCTCAAACACCCCCCCCCCCACCCTCCCACCCCATCACCCACCCCCTCGCTCCCCCCTCTCGGCTCTCCCTTCCCTGTGCAATCCCATTAATCGCATTAGAAAGGCTTCTCAGAGGGCCACAGCCAGGCCAGGATTAATTGGCCTCCGCTATGCAAAGCAGGCACATTGTAACAGCAATTCAATATGGAGCGGTGTAATGAGTGATTACTGAAACATTTCACTGCCGCTCAAAAGGTTAGGGGAGGCAAACACGTTAGCGGGCGCTGATGTTATTTATTTATTTATTTATTTTCGCCCCAACCCGCCAGACCGAGCATCTGATTCCCATAAACCTTCATGCCTGCATCCTCCCTCACTCTCTGTCTCTCTCTCTTTTTGTCTCTTTCTCCCCCTCCTCTCTCTCTCCCCCAATTCTACTATTTTTGGTCTGTAATGGGGCCTACTAGCCAGAATAAAAGAGGGCTCACCCGTGGCAACAGTGGAGCTTATTTTAGCCCAAGTTGTCAAAGGATGTGGTCATTCCACAGCTCAGCTTTTCATCAGCTTTGGTTTTCCCCCAATGCAATTTGGACGAAGAAGGCTATATGTGGCCCCTCCAGGGCACCATACATCACCCCCCTCCGGCAGTCCACCAGAGAGGTCGAAAGGGGACTGTCATTTATTATTTAAATGGTTGAGGGTGGTAATTTTTACGAGGCATATTTTCTCTGCATGTAGTGAATCTGAGCTATGACATTGAGGTTAATATCCCTGTCAAGAGCACACAAGACGGATTTTTTTTTTGTGAGGACTGGCCTGCCGTGAGAATCCGTTTCTGGATTTGTATATGTGAGAAGGCGTGTGAATGTGCACATTTTGTCCGGTAGAAAAGCCATGCAGTTCCCAGCTCTCAAAAAACAGCCACACGTCTTAACTTTGCAGTCTCTGCCTCTGCATGTCGGCGAAAGTGAAAGGCTCAATTTTGTGTCCTGTGACTGAAACACCCTTCAGCTTTGAGACGTCTCCCTGCGCACCCTTGGTCCCTCGCTCTTGCTCTCCTTTGATTTGGTTTCACGCCTCGTGACATTTTGGACCATGTCAAATGATTTTACAAGGTATTTTAAATTAAAGTCTCTCGGCTGTTACAGTTGCTGTTGTCCACCCGAGCCGGGCCTCGGCCAGACAGAGCAGGCACACTGACTAAAAGCACACACACACACACACACACACACACACACACACAGGGGCTAAGTCCAAATGAAATCTGTGATGCGCAGCACAGCGCCGCTGCTGGGACGACTGAAGCTCTGCTCTGCCCAACCCTGCGGTGGATTACAGGTGGTTCTGACTCCTCTCCATTTTAATTAGACAGGGCTTTAATGCATCAAACTTGAGTTAAGCCACACTGCGGAAAGAATAATTAAAAGGCAGATTCAGAGACAGGTTTAATTGGGTGGTGCTGACTCTGAGCGGGTTATTGTTCACCAACGGAGCACCCCCTCCCTAAACAATGATACTTAGAGTAGCACCCCACACCTTATCACACAAAAATGCCTCATATCATTTAGAGTTATTTTAGAGAACGTTTCGAGAAATTTAGACTTAGAGTTATCATACAGAGTTGCTAGTGTTAGTTATCACTAGAGATTAAGAAAACATATTACATGAAATACTGATTTCACTGGCATCAATACCACAGCCAGAATATTCACATTTTAAAACTTAATTTACACTCTGGTATTCAGTTTATGTTGTGATGTTGTTTTGCCTCCTGCCTCTGGAGAGCTTTTTAACACTAGGCAGTATTTTGAATATGACTGCAGTACTGGTTTTGGTCACAATCCTGTAATGTCCAAGTTAAATAAACTGCACCGGTAATCATGGGCAGAGTGTGGCGCTGTGTGCGTGACTCGTCAAATAAAGGCCACCCCAGTGGAAAGACTATTGCTGTGTGTGTGTGGCACAGCTGAAATGTACTTCCTGCAGCGAACGGCACACACAGAGAGAGATTCGCTGCCAGTAATGTGCGACCCGTCAGGGTGGCATAGCCAAACATAATGATGGCTTTCTTTCCTCCCCCCCACCCACCCAAACACCCCCCCCAGCCCCCGCTGCTGCTGCCATTAAATCACACCACTGGTTTAACTGGTTCTTAAAATTAAACTCCCACACACCGAATGCAAGAAGTCATGAAAGAGCATACGCAGTGGGAACATAGTGGCATTCATGTCCATAATGATAGCTACACAAACACAACAAACACAGAAACATGTATGTGTGGTGCCTTGTGTATAATGTTGGCCTTCTGTTATGTTGTATTGGGGCTGTAGCCTTTTAACTAAGGCATAACAGAAACAGGCAACATCTTCGTGGGCAACATTTTATAATGAAATGACCTCTGTAGGAGAAACGAGCAACCAGTAGTAACACCTCCTCCCTCAGAGCCTGTGTTATTCTGTAATTACACCAAGGACGACATGTAACATGACAATGTAATGCTCTAATTTCCAGGCAATGATGGCACATCTTCAACCTTAACGGTGTGGCTCTTGGTGAGAGGTTGTTGCTAATTGAACTCACCAGCTATCAACACCTGTTCATTGCAACATGTCCTCCAGCGTGTAGACCGGCTAGAGTATTGGATGGCTCGGCACAGGCCTCTTTACTGGTTTTCCATTACCAGTGCCTAAGACAAGGCGCAAACACCAGAGGTGTGGGGAAGAAATGACTAAACTCATTAAAAATGTGATGGATTATCACTAATAAGGACATTTATTTTAGTGTTGGTATGCAAATGATCCATGTACTATTAGTCAATACATTGTATTACTATGTATTACTAGTGTAGTTACAATGTAACAAAGCCATTGTAACATAAGGTGTCTTTATGAATTACTCTACTGGATGTAAGGTTTTAATAATATATGAGCTGCCATTTTTGCAGTGCAGTGGCTTTGTACTGTTAGGCAATACAAGCAAAAACTTGTTTTGCATTTACAGACATTTATATATTTCACATCACTGTCAAGCTCAGCCAGAGATGTAAGGGGATTATGATGTTATCACCAATGCCACTCCATTGGCACCAAAGCAATGCATTGCCTCTGAATTCATATATTACATTACACTGAGAGATTGCTGAAAGTCATACATTATGGCAATTTCACTCAGCCATGGGGAGCTTTGACTATACATTTAATGTCTAATTTCAGAAATGTGGCCAGTATAATGAAGAAAAAATGACTGTATCACTTCACAGAAAGAATGCGTAACATTTTTATGAGACACGAAGCCTCACATGCATGTTTTATACATACCATTAACTGCTGACCTTTAGGGTTTACGTCAGTGTAATTAAACCCAGCACATGATAAAATATATATTTTATTCTGAAAAGTTGAAGTCAAAGTTTTCTGTAATTGGCAGGCGGCCATAAGTTGGGGCGTATCAGAGGATATTCAAAGGCTTCAGACAGACAGAACGCACTTGTTCAGAGAGCTCTGTGTTTAAGCAAAAGCTACTTTTCATTCTCGGAGGGTTTCTTGAGCAGTAGCTGTAACACTTTTACTTCAGATATGCATTTAACTGGCGTGGACCGAAGGGCAAAATCAACTTTGCCTGTTTGATCTTCTCCTCTGCTGATTTACACTGGCAGAGCACAGCCTTAATCTACCCATTTATCCTAACAAATGAAAGCAAGAGAGAGAGAGAGAGAGAGAGAGAGAGAGAGAGAGAGAGAGAGAGAGAGTCAAAGCGAGAGAGGAAGTAAGAAAGCAAAAGGGCGTGACAGACAGAGACAGAGAGGGAGAAGAGGGGAGCTGAAAGACAGACAACTGAATGGCAGAGGAGGGAAAATAGGTGAAGAAAGAGGAGAGACAGAAAGGGAGAGAAAAAAAAGAGAGGAGGAGGGAGCTGACAGAATGAAACAGAGACACCAAGAGTTGTACAGGAGGGGAAATACAGACAGAGAGAGATAGAGGAAGAGCAAAGGAGGGAAAGAAAGAGAGGGAGACAGAGAGAGACAGAGAGAGAGCAGAGGAGGGATAGAAAGAGAGGGAGACTGAGAGAGAGAGAGAAAGAGAGAAAGAGCAAAGAAGAGATAGAAAGAGAGGGAGACAGAGAGAGACAGTGAGAGAGGAGGATGAGAAGAATAAGAGAGGGAGGAGAGGAAGAAGGGAAGAAAGCTGTGCCATACATTTCATCATAAAACCTTGTCTTAATTTTTCCCCAAAGATGACACAGAGGACAATCTTTGTTCCTACAGCCACTTCACTTAAAAACGGCCAAGTCCCCCCTTTCATCCTCAAGGACACTCCTGGGAATGTGTGAAATGTGTCGTATTGGAAACCAAATTCTGTTGAGTTGAATCACAGGGAGGATCACACCTTGCAATTTTCACATGTTTGTTTGTTGTTGTTGTCCTCCAAAACATATTACCCATGAAGATCACTGCAGGGAAGGTTTAGGATAAAGAAGAGACGTTAAAAATAAATCTTACATTTGATGTAATCTGCATGGCCACCAAACCACAAAGTTCTGAACACTTTTGTTCAAACATATTGTTCAGCCCATCTATTTGATCTCTGAGGAATTTTCAGCAGATGTATAAACGTACCTATGTATAAAGACAATGTGGTTAGAGATTTTTTACTTCTTAACTCTAACATTCCTGTACAGAACAAAGGCCCATCTGAACAGGCTATATGGATACGGCGGAGTTGTGTTTGTTATCCGATGGTTAATTCTTGAGAAACAGGCCCCTGCCGTTCGCACAGATGCTAGCTCTGACCTGGCCCATATGTGTCGTGCCAGCTAAACCGTCTCGACCCGTACACGGGGGCACAGTCGGTTCTCCCCTCTCCTCTCCTGACGTGACAGCTCCCACCCTTCCCCGTGTACCTCTCAGCAGGCTCCAGACAGGCAGCAAAAGTTCCCCACCCTGAGCTGTCGTCCCAGCCCCTGGCCCCCCCACCCTCCCCCCCATTGCACCATCTGGATGCGAGAGCCCTGCCTGCCAGGGGGCTGGGTGATAGATCTGCATGTCACGTCCATCGAGCCCAACTGGAAGAAATGAGCACATGCACGGTCTCCGTGCGTGACCTGATGCAGTTGTTTATGGAAATGTTCTGCGGCCTGCATGCCAATACGCAGTACAGAGCTGCGCATTGATTTGTTGCAAAAATTTGCATAGTCTTAGCTAAAATGTCTGCCAGTGTCTGCCCTACTGTCATTAACAAAAGCTTTGTGATTAATTGGGAGGGTCCTGTGCTCAAATACACAAAACACAAAATGTAAGTGTCTACATGATCTACAACATCATCAACAACAACAATCCTCTATAAAAATCGTTGTTGGTGCTTTATAAATGCACTAGCCCAAAGTTAACTCATTTACATAGATAAACACCTATTTTTATTAATCGCATTCGGTTGTACGAATACTGTAGTTCTTTTGCAGCTGTTGATTTTCCAATTTACCCTGTCTCTGAAGGTGAACTCCCCAATCTAGTGTTTTGCAGTTGCTGTCATTTGTCTAATTCAGAGATATCTTTCAGTGTTAATGCACGATTCATTTAAATTATTTAAAGTTGAGAGTAGAGTCGTGAGTAAAGTAGAAACAATTTAGTGTGCCCTGTTGAGAACTCGCTTCGGGTGAATCTGACATTAAGGGCTGAATTAGCCTGACATCACATTGAACTGGAGCAGGGCACTGGCAATATTTATGGAACACAAACAGTGTGCGCAAACCGAAAATTGAGTGATTTTATAAAAATACGTAGCAGCTCATTAAAACTCGCTCTGCAGTAAAACATGACAGATGAGCTGGATCCTCCCTCGCACCCTCTTTTACCCAGTCCAGTAATTAACAATTGGAATCTGTGCGTTTGTGTGGAGCATGACTAGAACAGATGAAACAGATAGAGACTCGTGTGTGTGTGTGGGGGGGTTTGTCGAGTTCCCCCCTTTGTGATCGATAGGCAGTTGGTCAACGATGGATGGCACGATGTTCTAGCAATACAACACAAAGCCAGCTGTATTGACACAGTCATTTATACTAGTCTCTGACCTGCGTTTGGATCAGTGCAGTTTTTCTGCTGTGATTACATTCCTTTAACTTGCTTCTGGAATAATTTCACAAATACGCATTCATTTAAGAGTTTTAAATACACAATTTGTTATTAAACAATTAGAAATTTGCCCCAAAAATAGTATGAAATGAATTGATTTAAATGTACATTACAGGTTTTTGACCTTAAGTCATCTTTAAATGAGACGCCAATCTCAATCTCAGCCACACTACTGGGTCATTCTTTGCTGAAAACAAAAGCAACTCAATATCCCCAGTGCTGTGCCTCTGAATCGCTTCATAACTCTGTGAAAAAAACACATACCATCATTTAACCCCATATTTCTCTCATCCTTCTCATATATGTTCTATTACAAACACATTTACATGCATTATGATGCCCATATTTCAGAGCAAGTGGAAGCTCTTGAAACGTGACAAAATATGGCAACGACTGCTCTTCTGCCTTATGAAAATGAATTCTATTGATTTTCCCCCCACTGTCAGACTGGCAGCTTTTAAGATATTGCCTTTCATGATTGGAAAGTGAAAAGCCACAGACTGTGATATGGCTCTTGTCAGACTGTGATGTGCTAGCTTGGTGTACTTGCTTTCGCCCCCGCTGGTGTTCCCCTCTAGTCTGTAAGTGGGGTGCGCTGTGGGTTAGTGGGGTTTTGGAGGGTGCCCTCAACTTCACCTCTTGTTCCACAATCCCCCCTTATGGTTATGGTGGTGCTGAGGCCTAAGGAGCTGAGGGAAACCACTTGTCAGGTGAAGATCCTGCCCTGAAGGAAAAGGAGAAGGAGAAGCAGCAGGAGGAGGGGGAAGGGGAGGAGGAGGAGGAGGAGGAGGAGGAGGTGGAGGTGGAGGAAGAAGACAAATTGTGCACTACAGACTACAGACGTTTCTCTACCTCTATGCACTCAGTCTTGACAAATAACATGCTTTGATGACATGATGTGTTTTTTAAGAGAAATAAATCTATTTTCACTAATAGGTGATGGCAACATGCAACAGCAATAGCCTGTTCAAGGCCTGTTCAAGGTAAAAAAAGGTGTTTTTTTGCAATTATTGATTTAGGTAAATAAAACAGAACTCATTCCTCACATCAGTAAAGTAATGGTTGTTTACTAACATGAAAGTGTTTAAATAAAAAAAAAATCCATTATAATGACTTCTAGAAATGTATTTATTTTTTCAGAGTACCTTTGCAAAAACCTTTCCACGAAGAAGATTATCGATTGGTTGCCTTAAAAATGGTAACCTATATATATACCAATATCTTGCATTTTTTATTTTATTCAGTTGGAGAGCCAACATAGCCTGGTCAAAACCAGCCCCTCATAGGGTCTGGCTGTGCTGCATTGAGAAACGTTTGCTTCCTGGAGAATCTGCCTTTACCCAGTTGTTAACGTCTGGTCATGACATACGCACTTAGCCTGGCTATACGCCTGCCTATGCACTACAATTCAAATGTAGCACACAAAATTCAACATCTCTGCTCATGAACACTTCCTCTGCTCACTGATTGGTCCAGCAAGATGCTATTGGAGACAACCATATCGATAGAAGCAAACCTAGACTACCACTGTAGGGAGATGAGAATTGAATGTAAGTGCTTAGGTAGGCTTTAGTCAGGCTAGAGCCAACAGATAAAAATACCAAGTAATATAGAAGTGTTACCATGCATCGTAGCTACATGATATCACTGCAAAAATACTGAACAGAGGCCTTAACATACAGTAAGTAATCGACTTTTGGATAAAAGTGTCTGCAAAGTGTAATATAATGTAATAAGGTAATCAAAGGATTTCTGCAAAAAAGGTTATATTTTAGATTAAAAACACCTTACATTGTGTGATATAAAATAAGAGTGTAACAATAGGTCTAGATAACCTAACCTGCCTATTTCTCAAGCAAAATGTGTGTAATGGATGCAAAGTTCGCTCGGTTGAACCTTGGTTCTGGTTAGCTAGCTTCTCATTGCAGGATGTGTGTAGTTGAATGGCTCTGTTGTATCATAACCGATGAGCAATTCTTAGAAACAGCCACAAGTGCCAAAGCTAGCTTGTTTAGCTTGTTCATTGGTTTAAAAGTAAAAGTTGCCATTAATAAAAGAATAAAATCTGCAAAGAAGCATGAGCCTGAGGGGCTAGTCACTAAAATGAATGTGGGCCTGGTTAAACCAGCCTGGCCTGTAATGACTATGCTCAAGCTCTGATACCACTTAAGCTGCCCCAAGCACCCCAATCATATTCTGGGAAATTCCTGATTTCATGTGACACTAGAACACTTTGTTGCACTGGAATGGAATGAAGTCCCACCTCATCTCACAGGATTCCATGAAATGACCAAGGCCCCTTAACTTAAAATTTGTAGTGGCATCCACAAATTCTGTGAATGCCCTGTGCAGGGAGTTGATACCAATGTACTGTAAGTCTATGACAGGCTTCATCCGTGGTCCACACACACACACACACACACAGATCCTCCTCTATATATATTTTTGCTGCTGGTGGAGATCTCGCAGTTGCTCAGCTCAGTGCCTGGCCATATTCCTGTGGCTTGTCAAAACTATTGAAGTTGGCAGCCTAGCAGCTGGTTGATGTGAACAGCATGCCACTTAGCCAACACATGTGGCATCAAGCAACAGTCCCACGGGGCAATCTTTCAGCGCCTGCGAAGGGAGCCACAGAGCTCTCTCTCTCTCCACCGCGTCAGCTGAGCCGCTCTCTGGGCAAGGGCTAACTGCTGGTAGGCAGCACTAGCACAGCACTCCACTCATAAGCTGCTCCTTCGCTCCTTCTATCCTTCGCTCCTTCGCTCCTTCTCTCCTTCTCTCCGCTTGTGTGGCTCCGCTTAGCCATTTAATTGGGCTGTCGGGTTCAAGTTTTTGTCTCAGCTCGTGTTGTGTTTCAGTCGACGGGTAGGAAAAAAGTGAAAATTGAGACAATGGTGTCACACGGTTAAGGCGAATGAATAAGGATTTTCTTTTTCTTCCTCTCTCTCTCTCTCTCTCTTTCCCTCTCTCTCTTTCTGTTTCTGTCTTTCTATCTCGAGCAATATTATTTTTCAAAATTCTCTGTTGCTCTCTTCTACGACTTCGAATCAATTGGTTGATGAGGAGAATCCCATTAATATTTTTTTATGGAGATGCGATGGGCTATTCCTACATAACAGGAATGCTAAATTTAAAAAGCCGCTTAAAAAAAAAAAAAAAAAAAACCTGTGTTATTGCTTCTAATCCTTGGGGGTGTAAGGCAATAAATTCAGACTTGTTTATCATTTCATTGTCATTTACTCTGAACACATCTTGGAACTGGGCCTCAATCTTCAGGTACATACCTGCAGGGATGTGGGCGACGCTGCGGCGCACAAGTTTAATCGGCCTGGCTTTTCTGGAGGGGTTTTCAAAGCTTTGCCTGTCTCAGTCCCGCCAGTACTGGGAGGAGGGAAAGATAAGCCTGAAAATCTGGCCTTTCTCGCCCCCCACCCTCCCTCTCCTCCCCCCTTCTCTGCTTAGCCCCCCCCCATCTACTCACCCCTCCTCTCCTTCTCCCGATAATTCCCCTCCGGAGAATTATTCAAAGCAACAGGACTTAGTCTAAAACGTGGAGTAGCTAGGCCAGGGATGGATAGCTCAGAAATGGTCTTGGAGATGAATTGCTTAATCAGAGCTAAATTGCTTAGAGGATCGGGGGGGTGTGTGTGTGTTGGGGGGGCCTATAACTGGATTGGTGCGGTGCGACCAAACAACACAGTTACTCCTCAAGGGTTGCAGGGCTTATATGGTGACCTTCAGAAGCAGAGCAGCTTGTGCTAATGAAAACAAATCAATGTTATATGTCACAAAGACACTCAAGTAGGAATACTGTATGACCACCTGCTAGTACTGTGGATGCACCTGCAAAAGGCAAAACTTCAAAACTGACAGTTTTGTGATTAGCTCAGATAGAGAGAGAGGAGAGAGAGGAGAAAGAGAGAGAGACAGAGAGAGAGAGAGAGAGAGAGAGAGAGAGAGAGAGAGAGACAGAGAGAGAGAGAGAAAAAGCTAGAGAAACTAGAGACCGTAGTCAGACAACTACACCCAAATGTCTATTCTATGAGGCTCAACAATAAAATAATCCACAGATGCAATGACATAACACTTCCCCGTATGTTGTTTTAAGTCTGTTATGTGTGCCTACATTCTCATTTCTCAACAAATATTGACACACATGAATATGTATGGCTTTTGCCCCAAGCCAAAAACTTCATTTGGATAATAATACTGTGCCACATTATAAATCTAAGTCTAGCCTTCCCTGAATCAGATAATGCATTAGCCCTGGTGTGTGCAGTAAGACGATTATTTGTATTGATAATCAATACCTTTCTTGTGCTATATATTTTTTCTGAATAGGGGACTGTGGCATGTTTGTGAATAAACTCTTAGAGAATGTTTGTTTGGATGTATAAAACATTTCCTTTTGTTTACAGATCAGCCAAGACAATGTTCCCTTGGGAAACAGCAAGGAGAAAAGGTCTTTTTTTCTAATATAATGCAAAAACAGGTGTAAAAACAACATGTGTCTTTCATAACCCCTGTTGGAGTGGTTTTATCTAGAAATCTAGTTGTGCACCAATTACACTGGCAAACACATAGAGTCTTCAAAATGACCCAGAAGAGAGAAATATGTAACTATGGTCAGTGCACAGTGATGCCCTTGAGAAAATGCAGGACCCACTTTTTCGTTACCTTTCAAAACCATCACTTTTTGGGACAGTGAATTAGTTTGATATGTTCTTGATAACATATCTGTGTTTCTATTTTAATATACAGTACAGGGCAAAAGTTTGGACACACCTTCTCATTCAATGCATTTCCTTTACTTTCATGACTATTTACATTGTAGATTCTGACTGAAGGCATCAAAACTATAAATAAACACGTGGAATTATGTATTTAACAAAAAGTTAAGACTTAACACTTTTTTTTACATAATTCCATCTGTGTTCATTCACAGTTTTGATGCCTTCAGTCAGAATCTACAATGTAAATAGTCATGAAAGTAAAGAAAACACATTGAATGAGAAGGTGTGTCCAAACTTTTGGCCTGTACTGTATATGCTTTATATGTCTCAGCTGCTTCGTTCCATCTCTGGGAAGGGAGTGACAACAGGGGCGGCCTTAATGGTTGTTAGGAGCCCTCCTCTTGTTGGGCCAGAGCCATTAAAATTAATCATTATCTCACCACACTCTTACATTGGTTTTAATGGTCACCAAATATTTTTACAGAAGCAGTGCTGAGAATGCAATGCCCCCGTGGGTGGCCAATGCAGACATATATTGTGAGTGCGAGACATTTAATAGCACACAAATTAGTGCTCAAAGTGTAGGAAATTATTTGTTTTTAATGGCATACATTTCTTTTTTGTTGCAGGACTGCTTTTTTAAAGAAATAAATGATAAGCATCTTAAAAGGGTTTCACAGTTAAAAGTAAAATATTAAGGCGAGAGAAAAAAAAAAACAACAAACAATAGCGATATTCTTGATGATTTTTTTATTTTATTTTAGTCATCATTACCTATCTACAGCACAAAAAAAGGAAATGTGTTTGAGGTATAGAATAAAACAATGACACTTGGCCTTGGCTGATGAATTGAAGAACTTGAAAAAAAGATGAAGGGAACTTTGATGTCACAGTCAAACCTCACTTTAAAGCCGTTAGCCCATCCACGGGGGAAGGCTCTTCTGTGTTTATGTTTTCTCTCAAAGCAGCCAGGTGTTTGAAGACAACTGTGAAGTACAGATGGTTGCTAGTGTTGCTCACATTCTTGAAATGAAGGCACGGCATCCATCATAAGTTTGCACTAGGCAAACCCCACTGGCACTCGCATAAAACACACATTTAGAGAGTGGGACTGTTTTTCAAAAGCGACAGACTTTGAGATTGAGAGAGAGATTGTGTAATACAGTATCGTTAAATTCATATCGTTTATACACTTACAAGCATTATTTATGTATGCTAAAATGTCTGTGGACGTTGATATGGGCTTATGAGCTGATTTTTTAATACATTTTGTTTACAACTCTTATACAGCTGCTATTATCAGAGTCTGTTATGTGTTATTTGTGCAGCATTGTCTGCTATCTGATTGTAATGTTTGGTCTATTACATGCACAGCAAATGTGTCCAAGACAAATTTCCCTTTCGAACAATTTTTTATAGTATATTTTATATTGAAGTACATTTTATATTGAATCCATAAGCTTTCTTTCTAACACCACATGAACATAATATTACATTTACATCGGTTTGTTTTCAGCAAACATCGTGGAATATTCACTTGTATGCATTGTTATTTTATATTGAGGATGACAATATAACATCAGAGGGTATTATTCCCTCTTCAGCCCCCCCCCAAACACACACCCTACCCCCATATTTCCACTAGAACACAAGAGCCAGTGTTGTGTGAACAGAGGGAATCTCCAGACACCCACCGCTCTTCAGGCCAGTTGGCTTGCTTTTGGTTTGGGATAAACAACTTTCTTTTCCCATCCCTATCTCCCCTCATTTTCTTTGGGGACCTCCATAGATAAAAAGGCATTTAAACAGTAGGGGCTTGTGATGGGGATCACGCCAGCTGGTTATCAGGGAATGGGCTTCAGCTCTTTGACACAGAGATTGAAATCGCTGGGGGGTGGGAGTGGAGAGTTGGGTCGGTGGGTTTGGTCTGGGGGAGTGGGTAGGTGGGGGTGGGTGGTGTGGTAGGTGGGTTGATAGAGCCAAGTTTAGTGCTTTGTTCTCGGGGCTGGGATGAATAAAGAAGTGTGGTTATCAGTGTTCGCCCCGGAGAGCAGAGGCGGTCAGGGTGGGTGCCTGGAGAGTGGGTCTCTAATGAAGACGAAGATGGCCACAGGTGAAGGAAGTGCTCTCGACGCAGAGACAGTGGACAGATAGACAGCCGGCCAGGGCAACAAGCAGCCGCTCACCAGTAATGACTCAGACGAGATATCAGCACCAGGGGTGGGGGCCTA
>CM059267.1:27239819-27312319 GCA_030347295.1 Setipinna tenuifilis | reverse complement strand
ACGTTTCAATCCGCTACACCTCCTCACCCCCACCAAAAAAAAAAGAACTTCTATCCTGAGTCACGACTCTGTCTTGCAATCCCATTCTCTTCGCGGCAGTGGGTGATGGACGAACGGCACAAGTCCCTCTCTCCCTCTCTCTCTCTCTCTCTCTCCCTCTCTCTCTGCCCTATCTCTCTCCAGTGGCTCGCTGATAACGTTGTCAGGCCTCAGAGCCACCAGGTCCCTGTGGGGGATGATAAAGGGAGAGGCACGCGCCAGAGGAACAGGAGGATTTCACATCCAGGATCTCACTCTCATTCGGCCAGGATTACAGAGCCCTTTCCTGGACCTGCCTGGGATAGAGCCCTGGGAGAAAGAGAGAGAGAGAGAGAGAGAGAGAGAGAGAGAGAGTCAGTGAGTAGAGTGAGAGAGAGAAGAGAGAGAGAAGGAGTTACAGAGGACAGGATTACTCACATGTGAACAGCGTATGAAATTTCCAACCTCATCTCAGCAGTTTTCCTATAGTGCGGCGCACGGCAAAGAAGTGAGACGAGTGTTTAACTACTTACAGCAGAGCAGCTATGCCGTGCTCGAACATCCCCCCTAACGCTGCACAGGGTTCACAGGGCTTAACCTGTATGCAGGCAGGGTCTTACGGTGGCCCGTGCTCTCGGTAAAGTGTGAGAAATGGATTTTCGAACAATCGGTGGAAGGAATTTGAATGCAGTCTGCCCTGAGAAGTGGAACAATGAAAAGTGCACCTCGTGTATAGTCAAATACACCAATGTCCACCATTAGGCTGTGAAATCACAATGGCCAGGTTTTTTTTGATTGAATTTGCTTTATTTATCAGAAACAGCTTAAGTTCTTAGAATCAGAATCAGTTTTATTGGCCAAGTTTACTTATATGTACAGGAAATTTCACTCCAGTAGACGCCAACTCTCTAGTTTGCATCATAGACAAAGTAACAATATACAGGTGCTGGTCATATAATTAGAATATCATGAAAAAGTTGATTTATCAGTAATTCCATTTAAAAAGAGAGACTTGTATATTATATTCATTCATTACACACAGATATATTTCAAATGTTTACTTCTTTACTTTCGATAACTGACTAATTAAAATCCCACATTCAGTATCTCAGAAAATTAAATTACTTAAGACCAATACAAAAATAGATTTCTAGAAATGTTGTTTAGCTGAAAAGTATGAACATGTACAGCACTCAATACTTGGAGTTCCTTTTTGTCTGAATTACTGCAGCAATGCGGCATGGCATGGAGTTGATCAGTCTTTGGCACTGCTCAGGTGTTATGAGAGCCCCGGTTGCTCCGATAGTGGCCTTCAGCTCTTCGGCATTGTCCTTTTCACAATACCCCATAGATTTTCTAAAGGGTTAAGGTCAGGTAAGTTTGCTGGCCAATTAAGAACAGGGACACCATGGTCCTTAAACCAGGTACTGGTAGCTTTGCCACTGTGTGCAGGTGCCAAGTCCTGTTGGAAAATTAAATCTGCATCGGCATAAAGTTGATCAGCAGCAGGAAGCATAAAGTGCTCTAAAACTTTCCTGGTGTGTTGACCTTGGACTAAAGAAAACACAGTGGATCAACACTAGCAGATGACATGGCACCCCAAACCATCACTGACTGTCGAAACTTTACACTTGACTTCAAGCAACGTGGATTCTGTGCCTCTCCTCTCTTCCTCCAGACTCTACGACCTTGATTTCCAAAGGGCATGCAAAATTTACTTTCATCAAAAAACATAACTTTGGACCACTCAGCAGCAATACAGTCCTTTTTGTCTTTAGCCCAGGCGAGACGCTTCTGATGCTGTCTGTTGTTCGAGATTGGTTTGACACAATGAATGCGACAGCTGAAACCCATGTCTTGCATACGTCTGTGCGTGGTGGTTCTTGAAGCACTGGCTCCAGCTGCAGTCCACTCTTTGTGAATCTCCCCCACATTTTTGAATGGGTTTTGTTTCACAATCCTCTCCAGGGTGCGGTTATCCCTTTTGCTTGTACACTTTTTTCTATCGCATCTTTTCCCTCTCTTCGCCTCTCTATTAATGTGCTTGGACACAAAGCTCTGTGAACAGCCAGCCTCTTTAGCAATGACCTTTTGTATCTTGCCCTCTTTGTGCAAGGTGTCAATGGTGGTCTTTTGGACAACTGTTAGGTCAGCAGTCTTCCCTATGATTGTGTAGACTACAGAACTAGACTGAGAGACCATTTAAAGGGCTTTGCAGGTGTTTTGAGTTAATTAGCTGATTAGAGTGTGACACCAGGTGTCTTCAATATTGAACCTTGCCACAATATTCTGAGATACTCAATTTGGGGTTTTCATTAGTTATAATCATTAATATTAAAATAAATAAACACTTGAAATATGTCAGTCTGTGTGAAATGAATTATACACATTTTACTACTGAATGGAATGACTGAAATAAATACACTTTTTCATGATATTCTAACTATATGACCAACACCTGTATATTCAAAGTAAAGACAAATAGTGATATTGAGAAACACACTCTATAACACAGACACACACAGTCACTGTGAAGCTACCACTACATAACTGATCATTAGAGCTGTCTGCCTCCCCACACTGGCTATATGCAAGTTTTCCCCGAGCACAGACTACATTCCAATTAGCGTTCAGACGCTGGGCGATGTGGTGTGCTCCACATAACGGTCAACGAGCACTTTCACGCGGCCAACTGGGCCCAGGCATGGCGGCAGACAGACCTGCAGGAGTGGAGACAGGTGCTGGATGGGGTATCACTGGCAATCGGAGCAGCAGGCAGACGAAGGTTTCAGGTAGGAAGACAGGAGGGATGCTGAGAGAGCTACAAAGAACAGGGAAGAGTCTGACTACATCCAGAGATTACTTGAGCATGAATGAATTTGTGTGTGTTTGTTTGTGTGTGTGTGTGTATGTAGAAGTGAACAAAAAGAGAGTTTCTTTTAGTGTGCTGATTTGTACAAACAAGAATATCATCTGATATGATGGCATAAAAGATTAGCACATGTAGTATGCATGACATGCACAGTGAAGTCAAAGAGACTGCAACAGAGACTGAGTGATCAAGACTAAAGGCTTAATCACAGAAACAACATCACAAAATTTACAAAGTGCAGAACAAAATCCATAGTTGTGTTGTATCACACAGCTCTAGAAAGCTGGAACTGGTGTCCATGTTATAAATAAGGACAGACCAAAACAATGGTCTAAATACTTCCATGAACTGCCAAAACACAAAACTGCAGAAAGGAGTCATTTTTGTATTTTGTTAGGTTTTTCTTCACTTTTTTATGAATATAGTTAGTATACTCACATGCTTTATTATTTTGTGTTGCATGATGATGATAATAAAAAAAAATAATAATCACACAAAAAACTTGGAGAAAAAAAGAAGAAGAAAATGGAGGAGAAGGAGGTCATGTCAACACAAACAAGCACAATGGCAAAGCACCTGACCAGGCAAAGTAAAGGAGTAAAGGAAAAATTGTACATTTTTCAATAGAGCGCCAACAAGCCCGGTGAGGCCCTCCTCATTGTTCCAATCGAGCTCTGGAATGGAGGGAAACACAGGTTCGTGGCGGGAAGCAGGTCGGAGATGATGAAAGGGACCTGATGTTTCAAGAGGTTGGAAACAAAGAAAATGAAGGGGAGAAAAATCAATTTCCTGGGCAATACCGCTTTGGGGACCTGATAAGAACTATATATAAAAATCAACAACTATCACTTGGGTGGGTGACACACGGATAGCGAATACACAGAGACTGTTCTCATGAAAATACCTAAGCAAGCGTGTGAGAAAAACATGTAAATGGCAGAATTTGCACATCAGTCATTCGGAAATGCAGACTGGCTTGTGTGTTGTCGATTAACTACTCCTACCACATGTTTTAAGTAGGTAATTTTTAACACAAAGGAACCATGACAACAAGAGGCAGACTAGGTAAATTGACAAACGCTCAGTTTATTGACGAGGAGGAAGCATTTGTAGGTCAGAAGGTAGAGTGCCCACCCCTGTTTTTTGCTCGACATAGGTAGAGCAACTTCACTACCATTATTCAGGGTTCTACAAATTAGAGCACTCAAATGAGAAACGGGAAATGAACTGAGACGAACTGTTTTTTTTTTTCTGACACGATTTCGAATAACCTGTTTTTTTGGGCTCTCCTTAGTTTATTTTACTGCAGGCCTCTGTGAGTTTGGACACATTATTTGGAGAAGATGCCCTGACTGGTGATTTCTTATGCACTTTGAGCTACATCTTGTATGAATTGTGTATATAATATTATGCAATAATAAATACAGTATTATTATATCCCCGAAACGCGGAGCGTCGGGGATGTAATGGTTTTGCGTGCGCCGCCGCCGCCGCCGCCGCGTCCGCCGCGTCCGCCGCGTCCGCCGCGTAAGGTCTTTCGTGTTAACGCGATAACTTTTGAACGGATGTTTGGATTTGTCCCAGATTTTTTGGGTGAATGCTCTAGGGCAGGTTCATGAACTGATTCGAGTTTGGAGGTCAACACTTTAAAGATGGCTGAATTCAAGATGGGCGAATTATTCAAGATGGGCGAATTTTTGTTTGGCCCATAACTTCTGACTGGGTGGATGGATTTCTCCCAGATTTGGTGTGTTAATGCTCTAGGGTAGGTTCATGAACTTATTCGAGTTTGGAGGCCAACACTTTCAAGATGGCCGAATTCAAGATGGCTGAATTTTGGTTTGGCCCATAACTTCTGACCAGTTGGATGGATTTGTCCCAGATTTGGTGTTTCAATGTTCTAGGGTAGATTCATGAACTGATTAGATTTTGAATGTTGGGGGCTTTGAAGCATCGCGTTTCGGGGATATACCTTTAGCAGTCGAAGACGACTGCATAGGCCTAGTTATTGTTATGCAGTAGCTCCACACTGCATATTCACTGGCATGGTCTATGCAGCACATACAGTACATCGACATATTCATGTGTGCCTTACTGTATGTGCAGAAAACTTTACAAAATGCCATGACCCTCAGTATGCAGCTGTCCCCATAAGCTGTCTTGGCATCTGGCCAGTTTATGTGAAAAGCCCTGGCAGCTGAAATGCTGCAGTGCTGTGGGTGTCACACAGCACGGCTAGTCTAACACAGAGTCACTGCAGACTGTTTTTAAGCTGCTTTTGGCCAGTGTAAATCATAGGCAGCTTAACCCCCAGGGAAATAGCAGTGGTCATCCTCTGGGTATAAAGCAGGTGGCGAGTCTACCTGCTAATAGACAGGATGCTTTTGAGGCATGTGTTTTTTTTTTTTCGCTTTCTTGTTTTTCTTTGTCCGTCTGGAATGCCTCCTTGCACATTGTGGTGTGTTTCTCCCATGGCTTTTGTTACTTTTGACCTGTGAGGGAACATGTTGTAAACACAAGGTGACCTCTCTCTCTCTCTCTCAGCTAAAGGTTCCCTTGCCATGATCTTCCAATGACCCTTTTCTATGGCACTGGGTCTAAAGGGTTTAAATATGGCGATCTTCCTTGATAGTTACTGTTACTACTGAATACTTGGATTTCTTGGAAGTTCACTTATTAGATAAGCTTGAGAGGGACAGGAGGGATTTGTTTTTTTTTTGTTTGTTCGTTGTCAAATTAAGACTGATTTTACAGTAGAATTATTCAATAACCACTCTGACATAAAAAAAAATGGTGTCACCATATGTGATTAGCACTTGCATAGGGTTTGTTACCTTGATGAACTATAGATTTATTAGAAAAGGCTTTTCACATCTAGAGGAATACATTTCCTTTGATTGACATGCCAAGTATGAAAGCAATTAAGAACCACTTGTGCCAAGGTTACATCATTACACATGACATACAGTGTGTCAGGGACATCAAACTTCCTTGTGATAATACAAGGTCATTTGCATTATGAAAGCTGCTATGCTATGCTTTTGATATCGAAGGTTGTTGTTGCCGTAAGATCTTACTAAAGATTTCTGTATTTCTGACAGATATTAATTGATGTTGTACTCTAATGTCATTTGATGTCAAGGTCTGCATTTATTTAACTGTAGCTGTTATGTTGCTGTGTACACAGCAACGTTAATAAAATGATGTTTTCCACCTACTGATCTTTCGATCGATTGACGGCTTAGTCATTCCACCTCAGCTGTGTATTGAACACATACTGAACACTCGTCACTGTAGATGACTATGTGTCAACAGAGGGCGCTGCAAATGACACATTTCAATAACAGCTCGAGCTGAAACGTTGAAATTTGGAAAGCTCACACTTGACTACACACTTGACACATCTCCAGCTCCACTCACTAAAGCTCACTAAACAAACTGTCTGTCTATAACCAATCAAAATCCGGTTATGTATACATGTGAATTATAAAAATGCTATTTGACATTTTGCACAAAATGTACCTGTTATAAAATCTTACATACTTATCCTAAAATTCAGTAGACGGGTTGCAAACTCATCAGTATACAGTCATCATATCCAAAGTGTAGTGCCTTGGGTTTGTACTTACTGACTGGATCTGCAACACACTTTTTATTCTATTGGTTATCAGAAACGTTATCATGCAATATTTCACACCCTTTTTGAAATAGAAAACATTTATTTCCTTCACTCATTTTTCTTTCAGAACTTATTCATCGCAGTTCCACAGTGTGTCCACTATTGTGCAGCATGTCTAGTTTCTTTAATGTTTACCTCTTTTATCCTTTTGGCCATTATACTACATAATATTACGAGGCTACAGCCAGCTTGTCAATTACTTCTCTGTTGTGCTTGTCCACTTAGATGCAAGTGCATACATGTACAGCTGGACATATACATAAGGTACTGTGAACAGGTATATTTTATAACTTATATGAAAATAACTCTTAGTGTAACTACACTCTCATCTGTGCTCAGGTCAGGCTCATGATTCATCTCTGAAAAGCATGTTTCCTGAATATCCATTCGAACTGTCTGTCCATCTTTCCTGGTTGTTTTCTATTCATGAGGGTTTTTTTTTTGTGAATCCCACCACACTGACAAAGGGTTGGCATGGAAATCATCTGAAGAGGACCACGGTGCGAAGAGAGATTACAGATTAATGAATTTCATTGTGAATCATGACCATGACTGGCTAGAGATGCTGTTAATTAACGCATGAACCAGGACTGGGTTTCTATGCATGTTTCACACTTGTTATTGTACCTGTGAGACCATTTTTGTAAGGAAAAAAAAATAACGCTGATAATTAAATGAGGCCTGAAGTGTGGCAGCCCCGTTGCTATGGTAACAGGCTTTTGATGTGTCATTTTGCATTGAGGATGACCTCATCTGCCCTCCAGAGCCAAAAGGCAGCAGCTACATATTTTGTCAAAACTGAGTTTAGACTGGAAATTGGGTTTATAACACCTCGGTTTGCCTTGCAACTATAAATCTCTTGCTTCTTCTTATCAAGTAAAGTACACAAAAGCTTCACCGCTATTACACCAACAACATGTTTGACTGGGCAGTATGACAACTTAAAAAGCATTTTGCTCAGTTCACAGTGTTCACATAGTTACTGCACTTTGCCTTTGTAGGGCAGTCATGTCGAGCATAGGATCGTCATTCAGTTGGACACGTCGACTTTGCTCAACAGGCTCAACTTTGACAAAAGCAAGCAGAAACAAAAACTTGATATCCTCGAGAGCAGTGTTTCTCCAGTGGTCTGCGGACCACACTTTGGCAACCACTGCTCTACAGCCATATGGTCACCCCTTCATAACACACTCTGTGATTGAGTACAAAGGCACACACACATACCTACACACACACACACACACACACACACACACACACATATGCACACACACACACACACACACACACACACACACACACAATAAACACAATATGGCGAGACAAGGCAGAGAGCAGAAAGAAATAAGATGATCAAATCTAAGGCCAGGGATTTTTATTTTTCTGACTGTCTCTCTGTATCTCTCTGTCTCTCTCCCTCTCTCCCTCCCTCTCTGTCTCTGTCTGTCTGTCTGTATCTTTCTCTCCTCCTCTCTCTCCTTCTCTCTCCCTCTGTCACTCTCTCTCCTCTCTCTCTCTCTCTCTCTCTTCTCTCTCTCTCTCTCTCTTTTGATGTATAACCCAACTTCACACAGCTCTTTGACAGCCCCAATCAGGGCTCCATTGAAATGGCCACATCTACAGAGCTCTCCATAATTATTGTCTCCCCTGGTTAAGATGTGTTAAAAGCCTTAAAAACACATTCAATTATCATGCAGAAGAAAATTATATTACAAAAATTAACCTTTAACTCAAGTGATTAAAAAAAAATCACTGACTGAGAAATAATTGTTTTTCATAAAATCACCTGTTCCACAGTTATTGGCACATCTAACAATTCTTTAAAAAGAAGTCATTAAATCATTAAAATAAAGCATTTCTGTCATTTACTGCAGTGTATGACGCTGATGAGGGTACACGCTGTTTTGGAGGCATTCACAGAAAAAGCCTTTTCTCACTTGCAATCATAAACGCAAATGTGTGGAGTTAGCTAAGCGGTACAGTACTAGGACTTCAACTTGGACTGTATCGTTTGGTCAGATGAGACCAAGACAGGTTTTGGCAACAAACCCTCTAAGCCCGTCTGGCGTAACACAAAAGATGAGTATGCGGAAAAGCACCTCATGGCCACTGTGAAGTATGGGGGGGGGGGCTCCTCCAAAGCCCTGGGAACCTTGTTAGGGTGCATCGCATCGTGAACTCTTTGAAATACCAGAACATTTTTTAAATCAAAATATGGTGGCCTCTGCCTGCAAAACTGAAGATGTGCCTCCACTGTGTGTTTCAGCAAGATAATGACCCTAAACATGTGGCTGAGTCAGAACCAAGCTCCTTCCCTTCTATGGCCATGTCAGTCCCCAGACCTCCAGCCAATTGAAGAGCTGTGGGCTGAGCTGAAGAGGAGAGTGCATAGGAGAGGACCCTTGACTCTGGACAATTTAGGGAGAATACCCATATGGAAAAGAAATAGATAAATTTTACAAAATTTAAATATGCTTTATGAGAATCTTATATGCAGCTTACATGGCAGTTAAATCAGATGTAAAACCCTTAGTAAATTCATATAATATGAAACTTACATGAATTTCTAACTTATAAGGACTGTAGATAACACTAAATATTCATATAATATCTTTAGAAAATAAATGTCAGAGTTTGCCAAGCATTGATTTACACTGAAATGTTATAGGAACATCAACAATAAGATATTATAAAACACCCTAATCTTGATCTATCTTGTTCTTTCTTCAACATTTCATGCGTAACATGGATGAATGCTATTTCAAAGAATTTACCAGTAATAGGTACTGTGTAATGCTACCCATAAAGAAAAATGACAACCCACTCATGCATTACTTGTGAAAAGTATTTTAATTCTGAAACAATATATTACAATATTCATTGCATAGGATGTGAACATGTGCCCTTTTTGTTTACCAAATATACATGCTGATATCACAGGGTATGTATGAAGAATTAATTAATATTTTGTTCACCTGTATTAGTTCATTACAATTGAAAATATTGATGACAATAAATGACAGTTTAACAAAAGAAACAATAATCACTTACTTGGAAACCCTAAAGGAATAAATGATATTCATACTGACTTAATTTATTTACAATAGTACCTGCCAAGCAGACGACATACAATTGAACTGGACTGTGGACAATGGATATACATGCATGGTCTGACTATCTGTGCAGCATTTATGGCTTTATGAAAGCCAGTTGGAAAGTGTACAATTGACATGTAGTTCAGTGGAGTTCTGATAACACTACCTCTGGCTAACTTCTGCACTGTGCAGTTACCAAAGTTCCCAATGGCATATAAATGCTGATCACCTGTGTCAATAAAGTGGGAAACTTTAAAAATGCTCCCATCCTTCAGAACCACCACAGAGTTGTTTCTTTGCTTTGTTTTTGTGTAGGTAGAACCATGAACAACTTCTCTATTCACAACAATTCTTTTGTAGCACTTAACCACAGTATTTGTGGGAACCTCTGTCAGTGTGTGAAGGGCAGCTTGATCGCATAAAGAGACTAATGTCACATTTGGAGGACCAAGCGCAGTCACCTCTGAGAACTGTGCACATTTCTTTACATGTTTTTTGGTTCTCATTTCAGCACAGAAATCTTTCACTTTTGTGGGTGCATTTGCAAGAAACTGCTTTTGCAAGCGTGGAAAAGCCCGTGACAACATCACTTGTTTACATATCTGTTGTGGTACAGCCTGACTGCTTTTGACTTGTTTCAGGAGAAATCCATTGAAGTCTTCAAACATAAAAGCTGAGTGGGTCCATAAAGGACCAAAATTCACAACACTTTGGCTTAAATGCAGGAGTGAATGAACATTGAATGTCATGTTCTCTTCTCCGTACAGTGACTGCACACCTCCAACAAAATACACCAATGCGTCATGAGCATGATTTATCTGGTCTGTATTTAATTCAGACCCCAACAAAGTACTTATACCCTCTATCAATAATGCCCAATGAGAGTGATACTTCTGTGGAAGAATGCCTTTCAGAACTGGCAAGCTGTAGTACAACAGCCAGTGCTGCCATTCATGGGCTTTCCAGAATTTGCGTTGGGTGAGTGATCTTGGAACTCGAGCAACAGTTCCTGGAGGTTTTATTGCTAAAAGATTGTTGTCCATGATTGCAATTTGTGAGCCAATGTACCATGGTTCAGAGTAATTCTTAGAATCCATCCACACAGATGCCATCTGTCTACACACCCCAAGCAACACACAGTGCATGTAGTCAGGGACCATCCCACTGATCAGATCAAACTTAGGTAAGTTCACAAGAGCAGATGAACCCTTTATGCCCAATATAGTTCTCCCTTCTCTTTCAGCAATCTGTCCAATTTCAACTGTAGTGTCATGCTTTCTATCACTCGGCACCTCATGCAAACATGTATAAGCTCTTAAGTTTCCTTTTCCTTTCCTAACTTGCACACCAGGGTGAAGGCAAGTTCCACAGCCATATTCCCCATTGAACTGTTTCAAATTCTGAAGTAATGGTCTTGCAACCGCATCACACACACAGCACAATGGATGCACCTTCATATGCCTCACTGACTGATCAACAGGATGTTTCCAGTTAAACCCATTTTGAGACAGATCGGTACATTCTTGCACAAATGGTTTAAAGAAACAGGTCATTTCTGGCTTTTGGGACCCAAACCACAATGCACACAAGAGTATATGCTTATCTCTGCTCTCAGGGGGTATTTCATTGACACAACACAATATCGGCCAAATATTGAATTTTGATGATTTAAAGACTGGTACGCCATCACAATTAAATGTAAGCGACAAGAAATCATCATCAGTTCCAGATTTCAGGGTTTGATAGACAGTACCATCACATACATCATTTATTACATGCCTACTGCTGTCAACAGCACCTAAGCAGACATCATGCATGCCCTGATTCTCAAGAATATCTTTCAGCTGATTCTTCAGAGGCAGGTATATAAAGTAATGCCCATCCTGAAAACTGTTTTTCACTGTTATGGTTGAGGAACAGGAAACACATGTACGCGTTTCCTCTAGTGACTTTGCTATGCCTAGATAGGTTGTGCATACTCTGCAGTAATGATGGCATTCGAATTTATCTACACCAGTAAATGACTTGTCTAAAAAGTACTTGCTTGCAGGAACTGCATTTGTTTCAGCTGAGAATAACTTTAGAAGTTTGAGCAGGTCAGTCATCAATACACCTGTAGTGTTGTGCTTCAATGCAAATGACAGAATGGAGATACAACTTTGTCCTTCTGTCAGTCCATGTAAGAAGACCTCCTGATTCTCCTGCAATCAGAGAAAAAGAAATTAAAAGTTCTTAGGGCCTGTTTGTTTTTACTGTTAAACTGTATATACATGTACATAATACATGGGCTACAAGGAGGCAGAAATATGATGGGAAGAATGAAGAAACCAAGTTGTTTTGTGCAATGTAATATGTTATTTGTCTCCTGGCAATTGGATGCCACCAGCTTACAACCTAAATGTGCAAGTTGCATTTTTTTCTCACCTGTGCTGGACTCAAGGACTCTCCATTCTCTTCTTCAATTTGGCTGGTACCCTCATTTCGTCCCTAAAGATGGACCACAAAAAAAGGGACACAAATCAGTAATTTCACTGAGATACATGCTAAATAGAATCCATGGAGTAAGAACAAGCAGGAAACAAAAAAGAACAGGAACAACCTTTAGAAATGTAACATTATCACTGTCCTATATTTAAGTCTGGTATGGCTGGCATGCAAAAACATGTAGGCTACTTTACTTGAATATACTATAGGCCTATTTTGGTCTTACCTGTGCTGGAGTGAGTGTCTCCGAATTCCTCATATACATATATTAATGTATAACAAAATAGGGGGGGGGGCATCAAAAGTAAGCTGGCAAGAATACATTGGAGCACTTTTTTTAAAGACACATTTCAAAAGAAATTCAATTGCAACCTATTTGTGCAAGTTGCATTTTTTTTCTCACCTGTGCTGGACTCAAGGACTCTCCATTCTCTTCTTCAATTTGGCTGGTACCCTCATTTCTTCCCTAAAGATGGACCACAAAAATCAGATAGGTACAGGGTTGTGGCTCCCATTATAACTTACTGTTTGCATATGTCTTACCTGCACAAGAGTAAACGTCTCTGCTTGGTCCTGTATGGTGTCTTCTATGCTTTCCTAAGGACAGCAATGACATTTTTGCAAGACATAAAAATACAGACAAACAAGAACTGAGTGAGTGAGAGGATAATGGCATAATGTGTATGCTCTGGATATGGGTTGAAGTAGACGTTTTGTCTCACCTGGATCAATGTGAAAGGCTCTTCTACCTCATCTCTATGGCTGGTATTTTGACTGGAAATGTTTTCCTGGACGGGACACAAATCAGTAATTTCACTGAGATACATGCTAAATAGAATCCATGGAGTAAGAACAAGCAGGAAACAAAAAAACTATTATCACTATTCTATATTTAAGTCTGTCATGGCTGGCATGCAAAAAAAAAAACATGTAGGATACCTGAATATAGCCTACTATAGTCTAGGCGGCGGCCTATTTTGGTCTCACATTTCGAAAGAAATTGCACTAGTTCAGATTTTTTGTGAGATTCTGAAGCACTGTTTAAGTCCAAATAAAATTCTGTTAATGAATGAAACAATGTCTGTTCGCATAAACACAAGCAAACATGATTACTGTGAACTGACATGAATTATTTTTTTTTTAGTATAAACTTAACAGTGAAGCGACTCATGTTAGGCGTGAACTTGCACAGTAGCATACGGATAAACTTACATATCCCTGCCCATAGCGTTCGGTGAGCTCTGCTAAACTTCTGTTGATCTTCCTAGAAAGCGGACAGTAGGCAGAACATTAAATGGGAACGAACGAATCCTGCATTAGAAGATGCATATTTAGTGCAACTCACCTTTTTTTCCATCGAGATAGAGTGCGTTGTGGAATATTTTCTTTCTCCCAATCATTTTTTTCAGATGTTTTTCTTTTCATATTGAAGAGCCATTCAGTGAGAAGAATGACTGAAATAGTCTTCACCGTAATGTTTCTCTACCGCTCTGTATAATCCGTAGAAAGTCTCCCGCGTCTTTCGAAACACTGCGAGATCTGGTTTGCTTTTGAAACATAGCAGAAGAGCGGAGCAGCAGCAATATCCAATGGCGCAGTTTTGTGATAGAGGTAAGCAGAAATAATATGCCATATTCTGACATTCTACCAAATAATCGACATGATTTTGTCGATATATTTTTCTGGCTATTCAATGTGTTGCAGTATCTCGAATCACTGACGTTAGTTTTGGCTCAACTCAACTGGCATGTTTTACACGATGCATACTTGCTAGCAACCGCTAAGGTTAACGTTAAGCCATACGGTCTGCTTCATGATTATTTGCTATCTATGAACACACTATCTTCATAAAAGGAAGGTAGATGTTTCATCATTATAGGTCATTATCTGCTAGTGCTATTGTGGTTTGTAAGTTTGTAAACTGGCCAGTTGTATTACAGAAACTTAAAGTTAGCTGTTAGCTGAAAGCCTTTCTTATCAGCTATACAGTTATTCCGAGTATAATACCAAACGTCTTAGCTTGTTAACGTTTTTCACTCAGAGGTTACTAAGATAAAAATAACGTTTTTTTTTATTATTACTTCAGAAACGCAGGGGAGGAAGTTTGCAGTCGTACAGTGGACTGAAGGGGAGGATATAGGGAAATACAGCGATGTAAAAACGGATGCCATACAGGGGTATGATGACACGAAGATGGATGACGATGGAAACCCCATCTCCAAATATTGTGCTTACATCGAGTGGCGCCATGGTCGGAAACCAAGAGGAGGATGGCCTCATTACAGAGGCCATGTCGTTTTTGTTAGTGGTAAGAGTTTTATATACATTCTGTACATAGGTGGATTTTTTTTAACAGCATAATGTAGAATTTAATTTACTGGCTAGTTACATGCCTGATAAAGGAGATGTTTGTGGTGAATCAATCAATGGCCCTGTTGTTCAAGGTCACTGAGTGTTGTCTTTAGGAAAAAGAACCAGAAAATTTGATACAGCATAGACTGAATAAAGGGGTATAGCAAAATGAAACTGACAGTCACTATGCATCATTCACTTAATGTTAGTTGCCGGCTCAGTATTTGATCCTTTAAAAAGTAGTTGTCGAAAGAATTGAGTTGAATATTTGTTGTGGAGTTGATCTGTGTTTGATTTCCTTTTGTAGTTTCTCGGTTTGAGACAATGCAAAAACTCAGCTCAATCTTGAAGATGGAGGAAAAGAGGGAGGAAAAACAACTGTCAAAGAGGTTGTCGGTTGCACCGCAGAAGTATGGTGAGGAGTCTGATGATTCGACTGACATCGACACACCAACACCAGTGCAAGTTAAGGTGATGATAACTCATGTCTAACTTTTGCATTGAACTTGCCTATGGTTGTCATTGCTGTATATTCCAGTGAAGCTGGATATAATAACTCTTCTTTCCATTCTGATACCAGAGGTCAAAAGTTTCTCACAAGGGACATGTAGATCCTGCTGAAGAATTCCTGAAGTTATATGGCCAACATTCACCCTCATCAGACGACTACAACAACCTTAGAAAGACTGTCGTTGAGCTAAGACAGGAAAACAAGGACCTCAAGGAAGAAAATGAAAGATGGAAAGAGATGGTTCTGCAAGGTATTATTCATTTAGTGTTTATTAATTATTGAACCGCCATCTTTTTTTTTTGTGATTGGTGATTGACTGGTGGCGTGACAGATGATAAACTGATGATACCGTTAGTACAGTCCTCAGGAGCAGTAACTAACTAATATTTACAAAACTGTCTTTGTGTAGATGTGCCTGGGCTCCTCATAAATATGAGGGAAATAATTGACGCAGCTGCTGTTCCCACAAGATCTGGGCCAGAAATGACCATACCTCCACAGACCCTGCCTTCACCACAACCCCCATCCAGGTCTTCATCTGATATGTCAAAGCAGTCCTCCAGTTCACCACTGCCCAGCTCTCAATCATCAAAGGTAATTTCTCATTATTATTTCTCATTATTTTTTTCATAAATACATGCATAAAATAGTTAGCCTGGGTAAACCCGCCCCTCGAACTTCATTTCATTCCGTCCAGAGGGTCTGGAGGGGAGCCCATAAGACACGGCGTCTTCCTGGAGGTGGGCACTGCTGCAGTTTAAAACAAGTGGCTCTGCCTTTACCCAATCGCTAACGTCTGGTCGTCCTGTATGCAAATTGCCTACCTGCGCACTACAATTCAAATGTTGCACACAAAGTCAACGTCACTCACGACCACACCCTCTGTTCGCTGATTGGGCCGACGAAGCACTACCCGACAACGGCCTCCCCCAGAGGCTCCCCTCCAGACCCTCTGGACGGAATGAAATGAAGTTCGAGGGGCGGGTTTACCCAGTCTATAAAATAGTTCAGGTTATCAAATTTTAACTTCCACATATACAGACCAGACCTCCACAATAGACCTTTGTAGTGAGCATCATCAAAACACCACTGAAATCCCACCCTGTGTCTCAGCCAAAAAAAACTTTCCTTGTGGTCAACAAAAATTATCCATCTTCATGACAGAACAGGATTTCACTATGCTGTCACACCTATTTGTTTGATTTTTATTTGATATCTGAGGATATATGTATATGTACACCATACTGATCAGATGCATTCTGTTTAACTTGTGTGCTTGTCGGGTTGAGATCTATCCGGGCAGTGGCGTGTTGGTAGAAAAGCTGGCCTGGGCCTATGCCTTGAATTCCTCTTCAGCAACTGTGTTTGTGAGACACTTGCTCACAGCAGTCTTCCCACATGACATATTGCTGGTGAGCAATCTTCGTGGGAGTAGCAGGGGCAAGGGAGATGCACGCCTACCCCTGGACAAAAACAAGCTAGACGCCATTTACAGTATGTTTTATCTCTTTAATACATATGTTGCCAATAATCTCTGCTTCTGTGTATGTCGCTCTATCAGACTATGACACTCAATTTTTGCATTGTGTTTGTTTGTTTGTTCATATGATGTAGATGCAACTCTTGAGAGGTGGCCTGCGACCCAGCTATCTAGCATTGGAACCACAATAAATGCAAAGATCACAGAGCTCCGCTCAAAAGCTAAAAGTCTCGCAACCTGATTAAAATGTTCATTTTGTGTGGCATGTTTGCATTGTTTGCAAACTTGGCAGCTCTACCCTTATGCCCCCAGTTCTAGGGCCTAGACTGTTATTCTTGTTTGTTTATTTTATTTTATCTTTTATTGGTTTTTATTTTGAATTGTAAATGGGAGTCTGTTCGCTATGAAGTGTGTATAGCAGAGCTGCACAAAGTTATGGCAAGTTATTTGAAAATAAAGAAGCCATGTATGACTGGGGATATGTGCTGTTTACTCGCCAATTCTTCAAAGTGTCATGTCATTGACAATAAATGGCGTTAAAATATATTTGCCTAACTGTCATGTTTTCAGTGTGATCTGCACAGACTGCATATATGTCATTGTAGTTGTTCTGGGTGCAAAGTAAGTGTAGTTATGTGACTTATTGTTTGAAAATGGATATCCCCAGGAGCTGATCAAATTTGCAGTTGTATTTTCAGAATCAGAATTCCAATTGGCTGACATAAAATAATCTTTATAAAACACAAAAAAAAGACAATATCTTTAGATTTTACATACAAAAAAAGTATATGTCAATCTACACTTCCATACATCAACAAAGGTATATTTTTACATATTTTTATTATTATACATATAATGTTCCTTCCAAAATTCAGTAAAACTTATATATTTACATTGTATGAGTCACACACAAACCTTAATATAATTGTGAGTATTCATGAAAAAAAAAAAACATAAGAAAGTTTGAAACTTTATATGTATCATACAAAAACAATATGTATGTCATGTATGACATTCAGGTGGATCATATTTGATTCTGATTATTATTTTCTATGAGGAAAATGCAAAAGTGGCCACTTTCAAGAGTTAATCATAGTATTAGCCATGTAAGTCTTGTATGATGTACAATATTGCTGGCAATTATACATTTTATAAGCTTTTTCTATTTCTTTTCCGTATGGGTATGCAAAGAGGAATGGTTGAACAGCCCTCTCTCTCTCTGTTCGCCCATCTTGTGAGATGTTAGGAGAAGATGAAGTGCTATCTTGTTGTTAAAAGGGGGTTCTACAAAGTATTATTAACATCAGAGCTGCCCATAATTGTGTCAAACATGATTTCATGTAAAAGAATTATTTCTTAATGTTGGAATTTTTCCCCTACTGAATAAATGCACTTGAATTAAAAGTTGCATTTATTAGAAGCATACGAACACATCTTAAGCAGGGGTGGCAATAATTGCGTAGGGCACTGTGCTGTATAAAGCACTGCATAGAGACGTCTTTAAGTAAGGGATAACGGGCGATGAGGTCACCAGTTACGTGGAAATAATGGCGAGGTGGAGGCGAAGTAACTCCATCATGTGAAGTGAAGCGGAGTGGAGTAGAGTTGCCTCCGCCACCTCGTCAGCCAATCAGAAAACAGCATTCCATTGCTAAGGGAGATAAAAGGTTTTAATGCCAGGTGCACTCAGTGGTGGCTGTTGCTTTTATCTCCATTTTCCCCCAATCATGGTGTCTCTCTCTCCAGGTCCGGCTCTGTCAGGCTGACTGTGGGGACAGCATGAGTGGAGCAATGGACCTCTCTGCTAATGGCTCCCCTCTCCTCCTCTCCTCCTCTTCTCCTCAGGTAGATGTGTCTTATCAATAGTAATTGCATCTGCTTGACAGAGATAATTTTCCTCCTCCATTCTAGTCTTTCCTTTCTGGCACATTTTTTTTTTGTTGTTGGTGGCTCTGAATGAGAACTTGAGATGAAATGTTTTTGTTCTGACACACTGGGTTGACTCTGCTTACATACCAAAATGTGCTCAAAGAAAGGCCCCCTCTCAACCACCTCCCATGAGCCTCGTCTACAGGTTGACATGCTACCCTGAGTGTGTCCAGTGCTGGGGTTAGTACCGGTACTTGTTGACATTGCTATTTATAATTCTAATTCTATAATTCTAATTCTATAATTCTATAATTGCTATCTATAATTCACCAAATAAATCACATACTTGACTGACAGATTGTTTGGCTTTGGGTACTATAGATTTCAGCAGGTTTTCCCACACACTGGAAAACAATAGTCCTGGTACCATGCTGACTCATGCTGGCACATAGTTTGTTCCATTGTCTAATTCCACTGACTACCTCAGAGGCACTTACTGTACATTTGGATGTATGCCTACCATGCTTACAGGCAATTTCCTCCTTGTCAGTCACTCTATTATGGTGGTCCCCCTGTAGGTTTTCATGCCATTGGACCCTGATTTAAATGATTGAGTGAGCATTGTGTAAAAAAAGCTACGTCTAACTAAAGCTAATTGAATAACTACTCTAAGGATACACAACTTGTAATTGTGTACATAATATGTAATTGTGAACACATTATGTACTTACACTATACCATAGGGTTAGGATAAGTGTTAGGTACAGTATGCACAGTGTAAGTACATACTGTTAGATGCTGTTAATTGTAGATACACTCTTTTTACTCTGTACATACCTAACCATAACCCTATGGAACTGTCTAAGTACACAATGTTAATTGTATTAATTGTATTAATGTATTAATTAACAATTAATACAGCAGGGACAGTAAAATAAAGTGTAAATAAAGTGGGTAACCTTGATGTGTTCATGCCACGAGCCAGATAGGATGTCCAAGAGCTCAGTGCTCCCACACATCACATGGTGACGTTTATTCATGTCTAAGACACTTTGCTTATTGGTTTATATCATAACTTTGCCCTTCGCCTGTCTTCCAAATTAGGACTTATGTGCTCTTGCAACACTGTTCCATTGTCTCTAGTGATTGTATCCCTTTCTCGATATATTAAAGGTCCTACATGTAAGAGGTTAATGGTCCTGATACAGGATGTGACCAGAGAATAAGGAAACAAGTTACACTGGAATGCTGATTTTACTGAAAACAGCAAACACACAGCTAGAATCTTAACATTTTAAAACTTAATTTACAGTTCCGAAATTCTGTTTATGTTTTGATTTTGTTTTTAGCTTCTTGCCTCTAGAAGGGGGAACAACAATTTACAGCATTTTGAATTGGACTGCTGTACCAGTTCTTGTCACACTCCTACATACGTATTGGGCCTTTACATACAGCTTGTAACATGTTTGTAATGTGAGGAAGGTCAAATGTGAATTCCATGAGATGACCCTAATTTTCCCCATGGTGCTGTACAAACGGGTAACAGGTTCAAAGGGTGACGTCAGGGGACAACATGTCCATCCCTCACCAATAAACTTCCTGACTATTTTACAGTAATTCACTGGTCGAGCTCTAAACCAGAGAGTGTTGAAGGAGTACTGTATGTATGCATACCATTCTAAAGTCTTTGTCTGAACTTTATCAAATCCTCCCTGGTTCTGTTTGCTTCTGTAAGGGGCATTAATGGACAAGAAGATTGACAGCACGAGGGGAGAAAAGATTGACAGCATTAGGGAATAAAGACAGCTGTTGTTCTCAAAGGTAGAACAGTATGTGCTAACGGAACAAAGCAAAACGTGACGTAGACTAGAGTGAAGATTTCCTGTCCATTTCATCAAAGGGTGCTCTTTTGTAGCAAAGAGAAGCACTCTGTGATTGAAACGCTTTTTTAAAACGCCTCAGAAGAGATCTGAAGGAGAAAAAAGATATGCAGATGCCTACACTCCAATACAGCTTCAGTGTGGACTTGTGAAAAAAAAAACACCATAATGGAACCTGGATTCCTGTGACTCATGATGACTAAAACCTGGTTAAAAATTGCCCTGAATGGAATGGCTTTGACCATGGTCTCAGTATGGGAGGAACACACAAGACATACTCTTTGTTCATGTTAAGGTTTTTAGAATTGAACAATGAAAAAATATCACAAGTTGGCTTAGTGTTATAAAGGCTGCTTGCATGTGGCATGTGTGTGTGTGTGTGTGTGTGTGCGGGTGTGTGTGTGTGCGTGCATGTGTGTGTGTGTGTGTGCACGTGTGTGTGTGTGTGTGTGTGTGGGCTCAGGTATGTTGGAGTTACTCACTGGGCTGCCAAACGTTGAAAGGTTTGTTTGACAATAGGTGGTTGCAGCGGGGGACTAGACACGGACAGACATACAGGACTGGCTTAGTGCTATAAAGGTTGCTTGCATGTGGTGTGTGTGTGTGTATGTGTGTGTGTGTGTGTGTGTGTGTGTGTGTGTGTGTGTGTGTAGGGGAACTGGACAGACAGACAGACAGACAGGGCTGTTTGATTTCTGAGTTGCCCACCTGTGTGCCACTTCTCCCTGACTGAGAGAGAGCCACAGCCACCACTGCTGCCTCTGTGCTTTGAAGTAAGTCACACACACAGGCACACTCACTCATGCATGCACACACACACACACACACACAGGCACACAACACAGGCACATTCGGCGCACACACACACATATGCACACACACACACACACACACGCGTGCATGCACATACACACACGCACACACACACACATGCGCCTGTGTGTATGTGAATTGAATGCACACAGTCACTCATTCGACTTGCTTTGGTCTTTCTTTCTCAGCTCCTTTTGTCGGTCGCTTTAGAAAAAAGCATCTGCTAAGTGTAATGTAATGCAATGTAAAGGTTGCACACACTCACGCACACACACTCACGCACACACACTCACACACACTACACACACACACACACACACACACACACACACGCATACAGTACATGTATACATCTATGTTTTACTTTTGAGTTTAATTACATGCTATCACCTTGAAACGATTTAACCTTTACAATCCCACATAGACATTTAAATCATTTGCTCAAGATGTGGATGATCCTTGAGGAACCTATGGGATAATATCGCTCTGCGTTTGGACCCATCACGTCCACTAACCATCCAGCAGAATTTATAGCCCCTTGTCCTCTGTGTGTCTTGGGAGAGGTAAATACTGCATGTGGCATTTAGCATGCAGCTAACATCTGTTCCCCCATGTATATTCACCATGCCTGTTTAACCAATCAGTTCCACTGGGAGAGATAAGACACTGGGGCAAATGGGAAGTACAGAATGAGGTACAGTACATTATCCAATGAATTCACTCCCTCATTGATAACACCCAGGCCTCGTTTCCTTTCCTTCACACTTGCCTGACACAATATGAAAACATAAATTAGTTCTGCACCACAGGCGTCTCTTCTGTCCTCGTTGCGTTTTTTTTTTTTTTTTTTCAAGCTCCACCAGTGCAGAGCCCCTTGTGCTCCCGTAGGTCTACTGTGTCATAGGTTGGTGATTGCCTCTGTTTTTTTATTTATTTATTTTAAATTTTTTATTTGTGTTGGGTGTGCACGTGTGAAAGCTTGACAGTCAGTCAAAGGTTGAGCAGGATTATACAGTGAGGAATGCCCCTGTAAACAAGGTGAATGTGCGAAATGAAAACAGCCATGTTGTCAGGCCGCCCAGATAAATCCTTTCGGTGATTAGTGCCGTTTGTGAGCCGCAACTTCCTCACTTTGCCATCTGCTTCCTGTTAAGAGGCTTCCGATGGCCCACCAGTTAGTTAGTTAGTTGTCCGACGACATTCGGTACATTGAGTCATTTCGTTATTGTGTTCAACTGCTCCGGTGCCGCTGGACTACAAGAAATGTTGTCTTGTTGTGACCTTGCCAAACTGTAAAGCACTTTGAGCTGCATCTTGTATGTATGAATTGTGCTATACAAGTAAAGATTATTATTATTATTATTAACTTATCGCCGAATGGGGTGCTGACAGGCAACTGATTGCTTGGTGTGAGTGCACGACAGGAGTGCCGCCTTAACTGTGTGGCGCACATTTTTAACCCTTGACTGCGCTTCGCTCAATCCCAGCCCCCACTAATGCATATTTTAATGTGGTGCTAGAAAATGGCCAGAGCTTGTTTAAAGGTAAACTCCTCAATCATGGAAGGAAAAACATGTGAAGCAACCTGACGAAGGTCTACAACCGAAACGTTGTGAATTAAATCCTGCTTGTGGAATAGACAGTGTGTGGGAGTTAAGTTAGACTGCTGTTATCTCTGATGCACCTGTCTTGTAGAGGTGTTCAAAAGTCAGTTTTCTTTTTGGTGGAAGATTATTGAAATTAGAAATTGGCTGGCATTGACAGTAAAACCACTGATGGTAGACTGCAATAGTGTACCACTTGGTCAAGGCCACTTTGTTTGTTTTATTCCAATTTGTAGATATACGACAAAATGAACACCAGGGATTCTTTAATCATATGCACAGAATGAAAATCCAGAAGGCCATGCATTTAGATGTTTTAGCACTTCCTGAAAATGTACTACAAATTACACCATTATATAAACTTCTCTCCTGCACAACCAACACCGTGTTAATTTATGTGTGCCTGTATGCACACACACAGACACACACACACACACACACACAGACCGAGAAAAACACAGTGCAAGAAATCATTCATTTCCATCCGCTGGGTGATTTGGCAGTCGTAAGAATGGATGGTCTCATTAGTGTGCCGTGTGCCGTGCTCAGTCGCATTGACCATTACCAGGTAAGCTGCTCAGGTGCCCCAGTCCCAGTCCCGCGTCCCCTCCCCTGCATCCCCAGCCCATGCCCCCCCTATAAGGGGACCACGTGCCAGAATGCATGGCTTCCCTCAGCAGGGGGGTGGGGTAATGTGTGTGCGTGTGTGTGTGTGTGTGTGTATGTGGGGGGGGGGGCTTGGTCCATGAATAATTGAGAACTCAGCACAAGACCAACGATGCACATTAAACAACAGCCCAGCTGGACTAACTGTTGCTGATGTGCCATAAGGAAACGCCTTCATATAAAATAATTAGCTCTCTCTCTCTGTTTTTTTTTCCCACCAACTGCCAATGGAAGCCGTAAAGTTGGCAATGTATGGGTATGAGTTTGAGATTGGCAATAAAAGCCGGTGGAAGGGGGGAATTGCGGTGGGTGTTTTTCGAGATGCCAAACCCGCGACCATGCAAAGCTCCCCGCCATGAATGCTAATATTTGCTCCGGTTGTGCTGGAAGGACCTAGAAAGTGCTGTTGTCACACAAATGTGTGTTTGATGTTATGCAACCCTGATGCACTGTGCAATTTAGGACATCCTGAGACCTCTGTGTCTTCAGACAAAACAGCCATGCGTTGCAGAGTGACTCACGGGGGCAGAGGAGACACGTATAAAATGACATAAGCATCATGCACCACTGGGTTGGGGCCTGATGATGCAACATTTGCTCTTTATTCTCCTGTGCTTTGTTCTCTGTCAACAATGCCTGTCTGGCATTTGTGCTAAACTCGGTGCTCTTCAGGAGGTCAGTATACTGTACGTAGTATGTGAAAAGGTTTTTTCTTTGTTTTGTTTTTTTTTTTTTTACTTTACATTACATTACATTATATTACACTTAGCAGATGCTTTTATCCAAAGCGACTTACAAAAAGGAGGACATAAGCTAACAGAGGTGTAGAGGAACACAGAGTAAGCAGACTACCTCCATACACACAAGGAGATGCATGTGCCTAAGTAGGTTTCCCAGAGCAGGGACACTACACACGCATACCTTCTACACAGAGAAAATATTAGAGAAAATAAGCATGAGGCACCTAGGGAGAGAGTTGGTTTAGTGGTTGTTAGTTTTGTTAGTTTTATTAGGAAGGGAAGCAGTCTCGGAAGAGAAGGGAAGAGAAGAGTTCAGAGATCAGTAGCCATATCATATATGCCTATGAACCTATGGTAATATTTGTGCTTGGTCTTTTAGGTATTCTACGTACACATTGAACCTTCTCTAAAATGGTTATATCAACATTGTTGCCAGTGAGTCATGACAGTCAGATTATCACATAGATGATCACATAGATTATCACATAGTAAGTGATATATATGTGAAAAGTGAAACTTTTACATGCAATACGTGATATATATGTAAAAACTGACAAATACAGTATGTAAAAAGTTTGGTATTGAGTGTGTAAAAGTTTAAAACTTTTGTTACAAAGAGGATTTGGCTCTTGAGTGAATGCCAATATTTTAAAGGGAGCAAATGATGGCATTGCTCATTTTCTTCAAGCGCTGGCTGTTGTGTTCAAATAGTAACACACATCAATCTTGTCCACACACAAAGTGTATTCAATTTAAAAGTGTATATCTCACTCCAACAGATGTCTGACCCCTCTTTCTGTCTTAAAAAAAAAAAAAGAGCTCTCTTGGTAATGAAAAAGAAAATCCCTCTCCTCTAATGACTTCAAAGTATTTATAAATGCCACAAGGCCTTTCTGTTATGTTTTTCCTTCCCTCTCTGTCTCTCTCTCTCCGACATATCTTAAACCCTGGGCTGGGTCCAGACTGGGGAACACGGAGGCCAGACCAATCTGCCTAAAGTAGCAAGGTCAGGAGGAACGAACGTGGGCGCGGGCGAAGAGAGGAGCTGAGCACGACACACCAAAGACCTGACCGCGCAGGGCTAATTAAGGCACGAGGTTTTTTCAGCGAGCTGCGAGCCAAGCTGCAAAAAAAAAAAAAAAAAAAGAAATCCTCCCTTCTTTCAAAAGAACCTGTCAGCAGCCTTCAGGGCCACCTCCCTTCAATTAGAGCATTAAAATAATTGAAAATAATTACGATCATCATTAGCGGGATGACTCGGTGAGCAATGGGGTCTTTTTTAGAGTGTAATTGTTCGGCAGCGGAAGAGAGGGAAAAAAAGAGGGTCATCCTGCCAGTGCAGGCCTTTTTCTAGGCGGGGTAATTATGAGCATGTCAGATTAAAAGGCTGCTGATGGGGAGGGGGCAAAGGGTTTAAGGGAGGCGAGGGCTGCGGGCGCTAAAGCTGCTGGACACCTCCTGTTTGGATAACCACTGGACTATTAGCTTTCTTCCTGGTTCACGCACACACGCACACACACACACACACACACACACACACACACGCACACACACACACACACACACACACACACACGCACACACGCACACACGCACACACACACACACACACACACTCACACACACACACACGCAGACACAGATATATATACATACAGATATATATGTATAATTTACCAGTTTGGGATCAATAAAATCTATCTATCTATCTATCTATCTATCTATCTATCTATCTATCTATCTATCTATCTATCTATCTATTTATCTGTCTATCTGTCTATCTGCCTGTCTGTCTGTCTGTCTGTCTAGATTAGATATATTACATATATATTACATATATTATTATATAAGCTTTTTTTCCCTGCCACGGGTATAGTTGTCAAGCAGATAGCATACTTGACAAATATTCATGTGGCAGGAGAAAGGCTGATGTAATAATGTGTGTCATGTAGGCATGGTCTGGGGATGACCTTGATATACTGAGTGCCTGTGGCCACTGTTACCGCCTTCATGTCTTTGCCATATTGTTCCTGCCCAGCTAAGTGGGCTATAGAGAGGGTGAGGTGAGAAACTCTTAAGAGCCCAAATTCAGTGTTTGCTCCTTTTCCTCCACGCGCTACAAGCCGCCGCTCGAGTACGAAAGGCAAGCCACAGCACACCCTCTCTCTTTCTCTCCTCACACAAAACTCAGCCGGTTTATGAGATTTATATGAAAGCTTCTGATCCCTTCTGCCCTGACAGAAATTCAGATGAGATTACCCTAAACAACCTCGCTGCTATAGCATGATATAAAGCCCTCGCTAGACAGCACCAAGAACGTGATGAATATGAGATGAATAACAGGCCAACCATGAACTTTTTTTTTCCTTTTAGTCCACAAATAAGGAAGGAGAGCAGTCACATGTCACTGATGAAAAATTGTCAAGGGAGAGGAGTGAAGATGGATGCTACTAGTAGGAGATGTCATGTTTATCAATATGCATAAAAGATATATGGTGTAACAAGTTTGTCAGAATTCACATTTATTTCAAGTTTCTTTACTTTTGTCCTTTCTGTTGCTGTTTGTTACAAACGGTCTGTTGTGTTTGGTGAGCAGGTGTAATTATGTAAAGCAACAACAGGATGTCAATTGTTTCATTCGTAGGAAAATGTCATTGTGTCATCCATGAGACACATCGTCAATGGTTTCATTTGCGGTCACACAACTTCACACAGTCAGAGAATAACGTATCTTTGTCCATCCTTGTATCCTTGTATCCTTGTATCCTTGTGTCCTTGTATTATTGTAACATCCTTGTAGTATTCCAAATATGAACATTACACATCCATCGTGACTATATGCGACCAGTTGAACTATTTAACATCATGCTTTTGCTGCCTTGTTTTCCCACTCACTCATTTGGACATGTGGCCAAAGCAAAACCATGTGCCACATTAGGTCATGCAACACAAATTGAGGCCAAATACTGTGGGCCGAAAGGCCCTGGAGTACACAGTCCAGAAATTATTGATACCTTTACAGAAATGGAAGGGGTGATGGGAATGAGAAGTGTATTTAAAAGCATTAATTGACTAGCCTTCTCGGAGTGGGCTGAGTGATGCAATTGCCTGTGGCTGTCCACCGTGCCTTTGAATAATTAATCGGCCGCATTTTTTTTTTTTTACGTCTGGAAGAGTAAAGAGAGGATTTCTGCAGTCATATACTTTTTACTGAAGGTTCCAACACTGCCCTTCTCCTCTACCTACAATTCCCTTTGATTTTTCATTAATGCTTTCGGTAATCTTCACCACAAGTCAGACACATCAGGGACAGAGAGAGAGAGAAAGAAAGAGAAAGAGAGAAAGTGAGAGTAGACAGAGAGAGAAAGAGAGATAGAGCATTGAATTCAAATTAGGAGATTTAAATGTACATCACCGAGCATTTAACTAAGGCAATGCAAGTGGTGAGCTTGTGTGTGTGTGTGTGTGTGTGTGTGTGTTTGTGCATGTGTGTCTTCTTCAAGGTTTTTCAAAATTCCACTTGGTGGGTTGCGTTTCATTTTTTGATCATTTCCGACAAAAATTGTTCCACATTGATTTCGGTAAAGGACAACGCAATCCTCTTTGATGCCTTTGTGGCAAAAGCTTTGAAGAAATATCCGCATCATTGACACTCAAATTGCATATGAATAAGCTTGGTGCTGAACCCAGAGACACAGACGCAGATGCAGACGCCTTGTTGTGGATGCCACGCATTTGCATTTATCTGCGCGGCAGGACGCTGAGGTATGTCACACTGTGAGGGGGGGCTGTCTGTGGGAATGAGCCGACTCATATCTCAGCCATATCTCTCTCTCAGAGGTGCAGTTACAGCATTATCAGGACCTGGGAGGCAAGTCCCACACCCTACCCTGCATTTCCACCAAGCATAATGAATGATGCAGTTTCGTGATAGCATTAACTTGTCATATGCAAGCCACACTGTTACAAGGTGGGATACAATGTCTGGATGTGACTGATATGAGTGTGTGTCATGCAGGATTTAAATAGAGGCTGTGAGAAGAAAACAAAAAGGAGTGATATTTTTTTTTGTCTATCTATCACAGGACTGGGAAGTCCAATGTTCAGCAAAAACAATCACTGTTTTGTTGACCGAAGACAAATACGTAGTCCTGTCTGTTTGAAAAGTCCCAAAGCTGCAGCACATCAAAGCTTATCTCTGATCCAGTGGAAAGTCAGTGTCCTGTGCTTTCTCTGTGGGTAGCGCAATGCTTACATACATCAACCACTGAGAGCTGTCTGTTTGTGCAGTTCAAAAAGGAGACAGCCACCCCAAGGTTTCCTATGAACTCTTTTCTTGAAGAGATGGACCACTTACTATCTTGCATAGAGCAGGGCTCTACTGAACTCACTCTTTAGAGCCAGCCCTAACTGACAGGCAGGAGAGTGTTTCCGCCGAAGAAAGGCAAGAATTTAAGATGGCTGACATACACTATGCTGTTCTGTTTCTGTTGTGTTCTGTTCTGTTGTGGAAACTGTGGAGGTCACAAGAGAAAGACTACAGTATATCGATTCATACAAACTCATCATCTCAACTCATCTCAACTCAACTCACCACCCCCTCTCAACTCATATATTGTACTGTGATGAGGAAATGCATGTCTAGGTAGAGCACCTTGCATTAAACCTGTACTTATTAAAAGAATACCACCCGAGTGGAGAGCAAGAAACCAATTAAGCATCAAAGGAAACAGCTGCATCAGACATCTTGAGTGCAATTGAATCTGGTACAGAGCGTGGTGGGAATGTGGGTAATTCAAGTTCATGTTTCAGCATAATTAAGATTAATTTGATGTTACTCATCACCATGATGTGAACAACAAATTCATACGTCTGCATTATGTCACAACAGAAATATTAATCTCGTGCCACTTTCAGTCATGAGCAGTGAGATTAGGGGCACAGTTAAGAATGTCAAATTTACTGATGATGAATCTTGATCATGCCATTATCATTCCAAAACAGGACCCATCCCAACTTGTGTAAGTATAAGCTTAAAATCAGCACTGCTGACCACTATGGACCTCAGGCCAAATCATACAGTGATATATATCTTCCAAGAAGGAAACAAAAGATACATTCGTAACAATTAGGGTGGAGATACAAGCTTTAGAAAGTAAAAACGCTGTGATGTATTCCTTCTGCCTGTGCACTTAAAGGTCCCATCGGATAGTTCTATTTGTAAAATGTTCTTGTTCCTTAGTGTTTCTTTAAGTCACTGTGGCTTTCTGGGACCAAAATAGCAAAAGGATGAAAAACTACAACTATGTGTCAATCCCTGTCTGACCCCACTGGTGGCAAAGCGAATGTATCTTTTGTTTCCTTCTCTGTCTGAAGACCATTTTCCTGATATGCGAATGAGCTTCTAGTCTTCATCCTTCTCCCTTCCCCTCGACTCCTATGCTATGTTATGTTATGTCTTAGAACACAATATAACTCTTCTTTCATCAATGCTGTCCTCCACTACTGCTGTGGCACATAGTTAGTTTGGGATGTTGGCAATTCCAACTGTGGCCTGGTGGTCCAGATATCAGCTTTTGGGGATCAGTAGAGATGCCAGTAATTGTAACATGCCAGACACTAAAAAAAAGTTTTTTTTTCCGTTTATAATATTGGCCCTTTATCAGAGGTGATTTAACTAGCTGATCTGCCTGTCTGATGATTTGACCAGCTGGTTGAGAAAATAGTTGCATCAAACATGTGGCAGGGTTTCTACTTTCTGAAGCCAAATTCTTCACTTCTGGTAATAATTCATAAATGTTCATTCATAAAAGCAGCATATTACTGTGAGTCTTTACGCAAACAAAAGGTGGCAAAGGGTACTCCGTTATTTGCTCAGGATGAATCCAGAGGGGCCGAGGGCATTGCTGTCATTACTCTGTCATTACCACAGGCTGTCCGTCATTCCTCTCCATTTCTTCCCTTCCCATCATGTAGAGCGATATGAAATCATCACAATACAGAAGATGGGACACTAAGCTGCAGAATGACAAATGGATGACAATCTAAAAAAGGCTGTTGAAACTTCATTCAACTGCAGATGACTGAGCTCATGGGAGCTCCAGAAACTCTTTCCTGTTTTCCAGCTATGTCAGAGGCACCAGGCTGCTGAGATTGTTGTATGAAGTACTAAGTGTACCTTACAGCAGTTGTATAGCCTATTGTCAGCTTAAAGACTCGTGATGGATATTACTAGTTCCCCACTTCAGGTTTGGGACCTCTTGTGGAAGAGGCCTATTCACGTTTATTGTACTGCTATACAATATTTTATTGTACTAAATGTGTTGCTTTGAAAAATTCTTTTGAAAAATACATATAAGCATATTGGAAGAGCATTTCAATGAATCACATTAAATTCTCTGGGAAAAATCGGGTGTTTTTTTATTTTTTAAGTGTATTATCCCACTTAAGTGTACTTAGGGTTGCTACCGGGGAGCATAACAAGGACCAAATATCTGTAATTGTATGTGTAAGAGCAAGATTTGGAGAAAAAAGAAGGAGGGAGAGAGAGAGTTGTGAGAGAGAAAAAAGAGAATGAGAGAGAGGGTGTGTGAGAGATAGGAGCTGAGAAAGAAAGAGGGAGAGAGAGAAAGGGAGAGAAAGAGCGATAGAGGGAGAGAAAGATGGAGCAAGGGAAAGAGAGAGAGGGAGGGAGGGAAAGAGAAAGGGATGGAGAGAAAAGAGAGAGAAAGAGAGGGAGGAAGAGCGAGAGACCATGATAAATATTAAATAGAGTCTACATAACCCGTTTAGTGCTGGCATGTGGAGTCAGCCTGTTGAGCACACACAGCAACTTAGAGCAGGAGACGGAGTGCCCTCTGTCCATTTATCAAAGCTAATAGGTCATGGTTTACACCCTGACACCGCACATACATCATAACGTCGCACGCCCGGCAACCCAGCAGCGCGCCTAAGAGGTGGACCAAGCGGCGGGCAGGCGCCTCAAATAGATTATGTGATGTCAGCCCCTTCCTCCGCCCGGCCCCTTGTTGCCTAAGCGTGGCCGCGTGCGCCCATATCAGAGGAAGCGTGCCTGCATGCAGAAAACACAATGATACACCCAGCCGCTGTTACCAGGGCTGGGCGAGGTAGAGCCAAGCAAGCTCCTGTGTCTGTGTGTGTGTGTGTGTGTGTGTGTGTTTGCGTGTGTGTGTGTATGTGTGTGTGTGTGTATGTGTATGTGTTTGCGTGTGTGTGTGTGTGTGTGTGTGTATGTGTATGTGTATGTGTTTGCCTGTGTGTGTGTGTATGTGTATGTGTTTGCCTGTGTGTGTATTTGTATGTGTTTGCCTGTGTTTGTGCGCATGTGTTTGTGTGAATGTGTGTGTGTTTGTGTGTACATGTATGTGTTTGCCTGTGTTTGTGCATATGTATTTGTGTGTGTATGTGTTTGTGTGCATGTGTTTGTGTGCATGTGTGTGTGTGCGTGTGCGTGCGTGTGTGTTTGCCACCTCACACTTCCGCTGTGCCGATTGACCGATCAGCAGCTTGTGGCCTCTCTCCGCCCGTCTGTCAGCACCTGGGAATATCCGGAGAACACAAATGTGCATGAAGGGTGTGTGTGTGTGTGTGCGTGTGTGTGTGTGTGTGTGTGTGTGTTTGCCTATGTTTGTGTGTATGTGTGAATGTGAATGTGTGTGTGTGTGTCTGTGTGTGTGTGTGTCTGTGTGTGTGTGTGTGTGTGTGTGTTTGCCTATGTTTGTGTGTATGTGTGAATGTGTGTATGTGTGTGTGTGTGTGTGTCAGCACCTGGGAATATCCGCAGAACACAAATGTGCATGATATGAAGGGTGCTTGAACCGCGACAGAGAGCGCAAATATCCATCACCCTTCCTTCACACATCCTCAGCAGTGCACCCATACACAGCACACTCACCGGGTAAGAGTGCATGCCGTCGTACATGGAGGACAAAATCAAAGGTTATTTTCATGCACACTGCATGTCTTCCAGGGTGCCTGCGGGTGACAAGTGGAGTGCAGACACATGTAGGGAAAAAGACAGAGCAAGTACAATTTTCGTGAAAATCTTTTTAGCGTTTGACTAAAAACAAAGTACTTGTAAACATGAGATTAAGCCAGCGTGCTGCCAAAAGTCCTCCTTCCCTCCCTTTCCACCTCACCAAAATGCAATAATGAAGTTGTCATTACATACCGACACTAAAAGCATGTCAAGGTAGGGGTCGCTCTCATGAGACTGAAAAAATCCACACTTTTCTATTCTGTTGCCAAGAGTGAGGGATAAATGTCAAAACACTTATTTTTCCCTCGCCAAGATTCTCCAACTCTTACTAGTTACCAGCCACTGACAGCTGATGGTGATGGACCAGCAATTAACCTCCGTTACCTCCCAACTACTCACTTTGTGCTATTCACAAAGCCTATAATGGCACCTTTTAATGGCATGTGACCCAACGATGTTCAATTGTGAGAGGTTCCTATGGAAAAGCAATTAGATGGACTAAAACGGACGATGTTCTGAGCATATTGGGCTAAAAAAAGCACAACATCTCTAAGCTTAGTTGAGAAAATGAAATAATAAACCTGTGAAGGAAACAACAAGTTGAAGTAAACCCAGTGTCTGCGGTATACTGTACTAGAGAAGTATCTACTGCTCTGTACAATATTATATTATTATCATGTTCCACTGGTTCACAGTCCATTGGTTTTGTAACAGTCCATGGAAAATTGCTGTTGTGTCCTTGCTTTTCCTCATGTTAACAACGTATATTGTTGTGGTGTATCTTCCACATGCCACTGCCTCTATGTACTGTACATGCATGGGAATCAGGCAGGAAACCGGAATCCTAATATGGATTATTTAGTGATGTGGGTAGATTGGTATAAAAAAGCACTTAGTATATAATAACAGAATACAGATTTTAACTATTGGAATAGGTTTGTTTTCTTTTAACAAAAATGAATCCTGATTTTTAGCAATAAACATTGACCGTCTCTGGATGAGACATGTTTGGGCAGGCTGCAATAAAGCTTCGTTACCTGCACACCAGCCGGTGTGGGCTATCCCCTCTGTGTAATCTCATCTAAGTATCTCACACCTATGAAGAGAATAAATTACACACCTGAACCTACTCTCTCTGTCTCGGTAAATAAAGCACAAATACACAACACAAAACAGATGCAAGAACTCAATATATGGAGAAATTATTATTATTATTATTATTTTGGAATATGACTTCCAGAAAGAAACTGAAAAAACAAACAAACAAGCAAAAAATAATCATGCTATACTCCTTCCATATACTGTACTACTACCACCACCATGTGCCGCCACTACCACTCCTACCAACATTAATACTCTCATGATGACACGATAACAACAAGGTGAAAAATTCCTAAGCCAACGCAGCACAACAACCTCAGAGCAAAACATGTGGGTGACAAACTGGCTGCTGAAAAAAACAAATATGGTGGTGTTTGGAACAACATCCCTTTGCCTTTAATTCAGCTTTCACTGTAACAGGGTGGCTCTCCCCTCCCCTCACTGCTGGTAATGGCTGGAGAATAATACGATAATAAGACTTGCATATTATGTAATCATAATGTTGAATACGCCACCTGTCAGATTAGCAGAACTATTATCTAGCTAGGAATGTCAGTGTGAAATGTGGCTTTATGTTGGATGTAAATGGATTTAACGTATGCTATGTGGCGTACGCTAAATGCAAAGGAAATGCAAAACGTCAACATCTAAGGGGAAACCATTTGTGAGTCATGTGCTATGCTAATATGGTCGCTCGGGTACACCATTTTTTTGACTGAACATACATCCCCAAATTGTTAATTAATTAATTAATTTATTAATTTATGAATTAATTAACTAATTTTGCCACACAATTAAATTCTCTTCTATTCATAGATGAATAAAAGATCATTTGTTTGGCTTCTGGCTAATGGACGTAGGTCGGGAGCAGGTGCCATTAAGTTTTAATAAGAGCCAGTACATGGCTTTCCACTAATGGTCACCCACAGGGGCTCTCTTGCTCTTTTATGGGTGGGAGAGATGGGATAGCAATTCCATATTCACAGAGGAAGATGAAGAACGGAGTAAAAGAAAGGAGAAGGTGAGGGAAGGAGGGGGGGAGCGGAAAAAAGGGGAGGAGAGGGAGAGAGAGCAAGAGAGAAACAGAGGGAGAGAGAGGTAGAGGTAAGAAAAGATACCCTCTTCGTACCTTTAACACCTCCCTGCCTCTGAAATTTGAACTTTCATGATTAATTTTATTTAGCGATTGACATTGGAGCAATTCACAGGTCAGAGAGAGCATAGAATGAAGAAGATACACACGAACACATTCCTAAATTTGAAAAAAAAAAAAACAAAAAAAAAAACATTTGCACTTCAGTGTTCATACTGAAAGTCAATATTGACAAAGAGAACTGACTGGAAAAGAAGGTGGTTGGAAGCGTAGAGTAATTGGATCTCTTGATAGTTTTGTTTGCTGTGGCGGGGGGTGTGGGCTGCTTTCTTCTGCCCTTAGAATTGCGCAATCAACTTCTGCTGATTTGCAACCAAAAAGAAGGATGCATCCTACCGTAGCAAAGCAAAACAAAGCAAAGCAAAGGGATCTTATAGGCTGCATTTTGGGTCAGTGTTAAAAAGGAGACACAGATTAGCTAAGCCTGAAAGAGATGGCCTCAAGGCAGTAATTATGCACCAGAAAAAAAAGGAAAAAAAAAAGCCAGAGCCATGTTATGTTGTTGTGTTATGAAAGTAAAGGAAGGGGGCAATTAATGTGCCCTGCTACAGCATACATTATTTGCTCTGCGCCATTTTGATCTGTCCATCTGGGGAGTGTGGCTTTGAATGCAGAGGGGGGGAATATGGCTGTATATAAATAAGCGTGCCGAAATTACAATTGATAACGGCGGTAAACATTTTGCTTGGAGCTGAATGAGAGGAGACAAGGAGGCCCGACAACACAGACAAGATATTCACTCGCCACGTCTGAGACCAGATCGCTGGAGGAGGGCCAAGTCACAGCCCTATAGCGTGTCAGATATGCATATCAATATGTGCTAGACGCACACAGGCAGGGATCCAGGAAGGCACACACAGACACACACACACACACACACACACACACACACACACACACACACACACACAAATGTGCACACACACATGAACAGATACACACTGAGATGGACAGAGAGAGAGAGAGAAAGAGAGACATAGAGAAGTACATGTACTGTAGAGACACAGAGAGAGACAGAAACAGACAGACACACAGACACACAGACACAAAGGCAATCTTAGATGCAAGCACAAACACTGGTCATCCTTCTGGCAAAAGCGGGGGGACAATGGCAGCAACAATACCCCATCACAGGCATACAATTCAAGGACAAAATGCTGGGCCACGTCAGCCAGCTATGGTTGATGGCCTATGGTGACGGGGACTTCATCTGAAGGAGGACAGATTGAAACATCACAAACCGCACATCACACTTTTCCATTACCGGGTGCCAAAGCGGAGCCGAAAGAGCAATTGTGAACGGCTGAAAAAACCTGTGAAGACTTGTTTGATATCCGCACACGTGCTCGCTTCCCCCCTCTCTTCTCCTCTCTTCCTGTCTGAAACCTTTGGCTCTAAACATGTTCGGAGATGTTACATACAGGCAGATCACAAGAAACAGGGGTGACATACGGCACTCAGTATGATAACTTACCATCTGGTAATTCAGTCTATGTAAAATCGGCACAGCTGCTACGCTACCTGGAGGCACGTTATTTGCCAGCTATTAAAGGTGCAGTCAGTGAGTGGATGTTTTTTTTTTGTTGCTGAAGGAACACAACTGCTTATGGACAATGAAAGAATAATGTTATGCGAAGGGCACAGTGATTAAAATATTATGCATTTAGATGCTTTTTGTTTTCTCAGGTACGGGCTCTTTTGTTTTTAACCGTGTGCAAACAACAATTAAATGAAAGCGTTTGACTGACAAAAAGAGATGAAGATATGCACAAGGCATCAGATTGGGGAAAGTATTATTTTATTGTCCTCTGTCTGGATCATTGTCCCCAGTTTCCTGGCATTGTTATTGAGATTCTAAAAATAATTTTCACTTTTCGAGAAGAAAAAGCACTTCATCTTCAAGGAGCCATCTGCATATGCTTGAAAAAAGCTATTCCACCCCGAACTCAAGCTGATAATTGAACATAGTTGGCAAGGTTTCTGCTTCCTTTTTAAACACACCTTTTTTAAAACCTTGTTATAAGTAATGTCCCTCGAACAGTTTTTTTTTGACCAAGGTCAAAAGCATCATGGCTCCGCTGCTTGAATACCATACGGTCACTCTAAATACAGTCCCTCACATTTTCCTATTATTATTTTGCCTATCAAAGAGGGTGAATGAAATTGGCAGCAACAAAAAAAATAAACAAAATTAAATCTCTATAATAAATTGAGAGCCGTGTAAGAGTCACAATCGATACCCCCTACTCCCTATCTGTTCCAGTCTACTGCACAGGCCAGTGGCAAACTATCAGGTTATTACAAAAGCAAATCAGTCACTAGATTTAATTTTCTCTGAAAAATATGACTCGAGCTATAAGGAATTAATGGCTACGGAGAAGAGAGATGTGCGCTTGAATTCTCATTACCCTCTTTAAACATGCTTTACTTGTGAATCCATGGATGCCTCACCACCGCCCCCACCCCAAACCCCCACGTCATCTCTCAAGACCATCACCCACACACACAGACACACAGTCATTCCGGGTAGGCTCGTACCTTGATGGCTGGGTGATTGTGTATGACATCCTGCCTCTCTGTGTCTGTCAATAGGGTAACCTTGCTGTAATGTGTGGGTACTGTGAAAGGCTGAAATGTAAGTGTGAGTGATGATGAACAAAGCCTAAGCCTGAGCCTAATTCAGCACTGTGATAGCACAGGGGATACATATGCATTCTCAAGACCTGGAGCTTCCATATTGAACAACAGATGTAGGTCCTTTATGAAGATGAATGTTTCTATCTGCCACTGTTCTACAAAGAGCACAAAGGATCAAATGTTGTAATGTGATGTTTAAAGTGAAGTCTGCTTTTAAACAACCCACACACAGCTCTGATGAAGACGACAGAGGAGAAGCGTGTACGTGTGTGTGTGTGTGTCTTACTGTTGACACACACACACCCACACACGCATGCACACACACACACACACACGCACACACACACACACACACATGCCAAGGTATAGAAAGACAAAAAGCTGTTTTTAAACTATGCAAGCTTTCAAAAGCAGCTTGCCTGTATCACAGACCTTCCTTCGGTTCATCTGAACTCATGAATACTAATATAGTTGTTTCATTTGATGGCAGTTAAAAAAATCAACAACACCCAAAGCCAGTTCAAAGTGAGACACATCAAATACAAAATCCATCATCAGTATTTTTAAATGTGAGGAAATGAAGAAGTAAATAAATAAGTAAACATAACAATGCTCTGAGTAACTCAGATATTGCAACTTTTATTTGATCTTAGGCTGAGGCGAGTGGGGGATATCATCTCTGCTTGCCAGGGACTGCACTAGGCAGCAGCGTACATCCTAATCAACTGCTGCATGTCGGGTTATACAGACAGGTAGAGGTGTGTGTGTGTGTGTGTGTGTGTGTGTGTGTGTGTGTGTGTGTGTGTGTGTGTGTGTGTGTGTGCTTGTTTGTGTGTGTGAAGGGGGGGTTGTGTGTGCTGGGATGTTGCTTTTTGAGACTGACTTTGTGCTTTTGTGCGCTGTGTTCAGGGCTTTGATATTGTTGTTTCAAACACAAATATATATAAATATATATATTATTTTGAAAGAGTCTCTGGGTGAGAAATGGAGGAGTGTCTGCGAGAGGATAAAGTGCTGCTCTTTTGCGCCCCGGGAAAGCTGTTTTTACACACTGATCATATTTGCATGCGCTCAGCTGTTGTTTTGGCCCAGAGATATATTCTCTTGCGTGATGAATACGGACTGTTTTTCGCCAACCAAATAAAATATTATCATTATTTAGTCAACTTTCAATTTGGATCATTTGCTGCAGCAGTGGGGGGAAAATGAATGATCAGCCGGAGCAGCACCTCAGAGCCATGCTAGGGCGACTTCACTTCATAACGCACTCTGTAATATGTCACCCAAAGTTTCTGTCTCATAATTGCTGCCTAAAGTGTGTTCCGTTAGCCCAGACCTAAATGCTTCACTGTACCCATTCATCGGCAGCCAATCACGACGAGTTCTCTGCGAGGCTTCATCTGTGTGCCTGTCGGTCACTGTGACGGGCCGCGTGGCAGTCAATCCTGGGAGCTGCGTGTACGGCGGTGTACCGGTGCTGTGACAGTGCCATTATGTTTACAGCATGAAGAAAAGACATCCGAGTGCTGACAATTGATTTTTGCCTAACATGGACCCAAGACAGCTTAATAAGCGCCAGCATGTAAATCACGGTGGGGACTATATGGCTTTTTACCGCTATCAGCATTACTCACACATTTATGGTCTGACAGGAACAACATTGATCAGTCAATGCAATCAATCTACATTATCATCCGTGAGACCAGGACAAGAGCCCTTGTTCAGTGATGGGCCTTTTGTGTTCAAAAAAAGAATACCATGTAAATTTGGAGGAGGATTTCCAGACCTTTCTGAAGTACCTAGATATAATACCTAGAGGAACCTCTTTTATTCAGTATACATCTTCATGTTTTCGTGGAAGGTGCTATGCACAAAGCAAAATGCAAACAGTGGCTATGCAAATCATGTGACTGGACGTTAAATCAAAACTTTAACAATAGCATGGCGTCAGCTGCCATTATGACACTTATATGGCATGACTTTAATTTCTCTAAGTCCTCATGGGACTGCACCACATTCCAACAGGTAAACACCAGACACAATGAGCCTTTCTGCTCCCCACTCTGCCCTGTATGCACTGTGTCTTTTTTTACTTCAGGCTGGTGGCTTTGATATTTAAATCTTACAATGGCCCTGGCCAGAGGCAGAGATAGAGCATGCTAATGAGAATCATGACCGCTAGCTGAGATGGTGCAGGTGATGCTTTTCTCCATTACCATTAGCATGGCTCCTCAGTGCTGGGGGTGGGACCATGGCCCCTTCTTTGAAAAACACACACACACACACACACACGCACCCTTGCATGCACATAATCGCACACACACACGCACACAAACACGGACACCATACACATATATGCATACACAAACACCATGCTGCATACCAAACCATATACATACACACACACACACACACACACACACACACACACACACACACACACACACACACACACACACACACTCACGCATACACACACACACACACACACACACACACACACCTAAAAGTGACTCAGTCATTTCCATATAGTCTCAGTGAGAAAAAGGGGGAACTGTGCTACCCTTCTAATAGCTTGTCCATCAGAACGGTACTTTGAAATCCTTAATTATAGTTCATTTTTAAATGTCATGTAGAGGGCACTCTGCAATTTTGCAAAAAGTGCCTTGCACTTTTCAGGGAAAACTATAATGAATGGCCTGTATGGACGGCATATGTGGCCCAGGGAAGTACAAATTGGGTCGATGTCCTCAAAAAAAAGGGGGAATATCAAGCCGCACTTTTGATGTGTGATGGTACGCTGGCTGTGGGCTGCCTTGTGACATTGGCACCTGACAAAGTATGCAATTATTGAAATATTTCATAGTTAAGGAGAGACCATTGTCCCACTTCCTTTCTGCACTTAACAATTTTAAGTGCACTTCTCTCTGAGAGAATAGTTTTTGAATTTATGGAAAGGCGTACTTACGTATTGCTTTGCAGGGGCCAAGAGAGGGTGGGGCAGCACTCACTCCTTCAGAATTTCTGCTAGTCTTAATGGGGCCATGGAGCATGCACAGAGAAGATGTTTTTTTTTTTTTTTTTAACCGAGGCGGGTCTGACGTATGCCTTAATTCTGGTGAAATATGAAAACTGCCAGCCCATCATTCTCGGTTATCAGGGCAGATTCAATTTCATTTGACTTCATGGTCTGCATTCGTGAAAGACACCTAGCAATTGCGAGTGACTTTCATCGGCTGTCGAAAAAAGGGGTAGAAAGTAAATCTTAGGTCTGTCTGTGGGTGTCTTTGTGGTACTGGGTACATGTAAGCTTTAGAGTACAAGGCTGTGGAGGACCCACATGACATCAAATGTGTGTGCCACTATTGTAGACGCACTATACTGGTAACTTTACTTTTGTGCTCTTACTCTAACAGGAACCTTTCCTGAGGTCATTTGTCATTGGCATTTCCTCTTACACTGCTATCTCCATGCTCATATATTCCACCTTAATATCCCTCTAAAGTCTATTTTCTGCTTTACTCTTTGCTCTCTCTGTCTCTGTCTTTGTCTCTCTCTCCCTCTCTGTCTCTTTCTCTCTTTTTCTTTGTCTCTCTTTGTCTCTCTCTCTCTCCCTCTCTCTCTCTCTCTTTCTCTGTCTCTCTCTCACTCTCTCTCCATATATATATATATATATATACATTCATGTGTATGTATATGTCTGACAGACCCTTGACAGACGGTGCTAGCTTTGCTGTGAGTGAGTGATAGTGAGTTACACGGTGCTGCACTGTGATGTCTGTGGCCTTTGAGGCAGATACTATGGCCGAGCTCGTCAATCAGACCTTTCAGTCTTTTGACAAATAAAATGCTGATCTGATCCCAGCACACACACACACACACACACACAGACACAGACACACACACAGACACGGACACACACACGGACACACAGACACAGACACAGACAGACACAGACACACACACACACACTCACACACACACACACACACACACACACACACACACACACACACACACACACACACACACACACACACACACACACACACACACAGTCCCTTCACTCTGCCTCTAACCTCTATGCATGACACTGTGTCCATCTTCTTGTCAAGCATCAGGGAGGAAACAGGCTTAGGTCAAGGTCTGAACCTGTCTCCACCACTTTTGCTCTGCTGTTATTACATTTCCTGCTATATTTGCAGATCTTTTCTTTTTTTAGATTTGTAGTACACAGTTTGTATACTATTAACTATGTTATTAAGTATAGAATTACACACCAGTGAATTTTGATCGTCTGTACTTTCATAATCCTACCCTTAATCCAATTCTAGCTCACTATATGAACTCTAATTATTCACTGCGAAATGTCAGGGCGCTGTCAGTCTTTAGAGCTACACTGCAACGCCCACATAATGTGACATGTGTGTGGCTGATGTATCCATTATTCTAGCAGGTGCATGCCGTGTAATTACTGTAGTTGCTTATTAATGATGCTGGTTTGAAGTAGTACATGGGGGAGACAGATATTTTTTTTCCACTTTGGAGAAGGGTTGCTTATTTCTGTGCCTTGGTCAGTGATGAGGATCATGTTGTGTTGTGGGGTCCCTTTCCAAGAAGGGGCTGCCAACCAGCTATTAGTGTCCCGCCCCCTCCATGCCAGACCAACCATTTGTGGTCTGGCAAGGGTCTTGCCAATGGGTCCATCTGCAGCTTTTCGGGGCATTGGACTTTTACCCTTCCATACGTATGCAATCAAGATGGTTTCCTGCTACAAAATTAGTGTTTTTGTTATAAATAAACATGCATAACAAAAACAAACAGGCAAACAGATAAATATATTTAAATTCCAAAGGAGTAAAATCGCCGCACACTGGTATCCTTTGCTTAATAGTTTAATGGTGAACAACGCGTTTCGCCTATGGCTGCTTCATCAGGTTCACTCTGACTTACACAGATCACCCACAGGTGATAAAGGTGATTCCTTGGTCACATGACCTCACCTGTGCTCAACCACTCCACCCCCTTCCAGTGCTACCTCCTATTGCCCATATACATTTCCCATAGAACATCTTACCATTATAATACATATCCACTTTACAAATTTCACAACAACAATACAAATACACAATACAAATCCTGTTGCAGGTTCATTAGTAACAGTCCTTATTTAACATTAGGTAAGTCCGCATTGTGCATCTCGTTTTACAAGAAAACACTGAGGTCCTGCAGTTCATTTAGACCATGAGGTTCCACTGTGTTCAGTTCATGTATCCAATAGGCCTCTCTCTGTAACAGTTGTTTAATTAAGTTCCCACCTCGCGGGTTTGGTTGTATACGTTCTATGCCAATAAATTTAAGGGAGGAAGTTGAACCATGGTTTTTTTCTTTGTAGTGCCTAGCTATGGCATAATCCATGTTACCATTCCTTATTGCCCCTTTGTGCTCAGCAATTCTTAATTTTAAGTTGCGTTTAGTTTGGCCAACATACATAAGTCCACATGGGCATTTTAAGATGTATACTACATGAGTTGACAGACAATTGATGAACTCCTGTATGTGGTATTTCTTGCCAGAGTGTGGATGACTAAATGTTTTTGTGTCAAATGTATGTGAACAATGTGCACACTTCCCACATCTGTAATTCCCATTAAGCCTTTTAGCCAGCCATGTCGTCTTAGGGGTGTCAGTGTAGGTGGAGTTGACCACCATGTCCCTGATGTTTCTCCCTCTTTTAAAACAAAAGCGAGGTGATAGTGATGACAGATGGTGTAGACTGGGGTCACATTTTAACACTCCCCAGTGTTTCTTGATGATGTATTTCACCTGCTTGGATGCAGTTGAGTATTCAGAAACAAAGGTTACTCTGTTTTCAGTGTGTTTAGGTGTTGGGTTGAGTAGTGATGTTCGGTCTTTCCCTTGGGCTTTTTCAACTGCCTGGTCGATTAATGAGTTGTCGTATCCTCTCGCTCTGAATCGTTGGGCCATTTCATTAGCTTTAATTTTATAATCATTTTCGTCACTGCATATCCTTTTCAATCTCGTGAACTGTCCATAAGGAATGTTTTGTATTATGTGATCAGGATGAAAACTTGACGCGTACAAGATGGTATTCCTATCTGTGGCCTTTCTGTAAATAGATGTATTCAGTTTGTAGTCAGTATTCACAGATATCAGTAAATCTAAGAAGTGTATTTTCTCTTGACTATATTCCATGGTGAATTTCAAGGAGGGATATGTTCCATTGATGTGGTCATTAAATTTCATCAAGTCATCTTCAGACCCCTCAAATATCACCAGGATGTCATCAATGAATCTCTTAAACAACACAATGTTGTTAACCAAGGGATTGTTATTAAAAATGTGTCTGTCTTCCCACAACCCCATATATAGATTGGCATAATTGGGCGCGAAAGGGGAGCCCATGCTTGTACCTTGAGTTTGTAAATAGAATTTGTTATTAAACATAAAATAGTTCGATTTTAAAATAAACTCTGTTAATGCCATCAACAGTTTGGCAGGGAGGGTGTCTTTCTTCTGCATTAAATAAAAGTCCATAGCCTCTAGTCCGCCTTCATGGGGAATGTTGGTATATAAGCTTTCCACATCAAATGTTACCAAAAAAGACCTCTCTGGTACATAAATGTCTCTTAAAAGTTTCAAAACATCAGTGGTGTCAGCTACATAGGATGGAAGGGTAGTCACAATGTCTTTTATAAAGTGGTCAACAAACTGGCTCAAATGTTCCGAAAGAGAGTCTCTACTTGCCACAATTGGCCTACCTGGGGGGTTTTCCAATCTTTTGTGGATTTTTGGCAACAAATAAAAGACAGGTGTCACAGGATGTTCACTCCTCAGAAATTCAAACTGATTTTTCGTTACCCAGTTGTTTTCAAATGCATTAAGAAGTATGTCGTCTCGTTCCTTCATGTATCTTTCCACAGGATTATGATGTAGCTGCTCATAAAAATTGGGATTAGTCAATTGCCTCATCGCTTCAGCCACATAGTCCTTTGTGTTTTGGATCACAATGCCTCCCCCTTTGTCTGCAGATTTTATAATGATGTTGGTATTCTCTTTGAGTTCACTTAAGGCTTTTCTCTCTAGCATACTGATGTTGTATCTGGTATTTTTATTGGCAACCGAAATGCTTTTGTTAATGTCTTTTTCCACTAGTTTAGTGAAGGTAGCCAAAGTGGCATTGGGGACACCAGGGGGCGTAAAAGTCGACTTCTTCTTGAATTTATCAAAAACATATGGCGCATCATTTCCAGTAGATACACTTGATTTGGTATGGAAGAAGTGTCTTAGGTGTAACTGTCGAAAGAATTTATATGAATCCACCTTTAATCTGAATGCATTAACTTTATTGGTAGGGACAAACGACAGTCCTCTGCTCAGTGCGCTTAATTGTGGGGTCGTCAAAGGGAAATCAGAAATGTTTATCACCGTGTTCAGCTGCGGTTCAGACTCCTGGTGAACCGATTTGGGTCTCGATTTCCTTTTGCCCCTCCTCGTCTTCTTCGGTACGAATGGCCTCCTCGGCGCCCTAAAAAAGAGCCATCGGTTGATGAAGACGCGCTGGTGCCATGGTCGCTTGTCTCTGCCTCGCTGGTGAGGAGCAGCTCCCGGTGTCGCTCCGTCGGCCTCTGTTCTTCGCTGCGTGGGCCTGTTGTATGCGATCTCTGATTGCGTTTGGTGTGATCCTTTCTATTCCAGTTGTACACCGATCCTCTTCTGTAGTCCTCGGCGTCTCTTTCGTATTTCCGTATTTTGAAAGTTTTTAGTTCATCTTCGAATTTCGCCAATCCCTCTTTGATCGTGTCTTCTAATGTAGTGAGCTTTGAGGTATCTGGAGTGTTTATTTCGGTTTTTAATTCCTGTAGCTCAGTCATCACTTTTTCAGCATCTTTTTTGGTCTGTTCTATAATCAGCAAAGTCAAGTCGAACGAGCATTTGTTAAGGATTCTCTCCCATTTGTTTATGAACTCCTTATCCTGGTTCCCGAGTGTTGGCTTTTTGTGTATGCGTAATCCCCTCGGAATCTGTTTTTTACGCCAATATTCCGACAGCGCGATGCCATGCCATTTTAGGCGAATGTTCTTCTTCTCTAAATAAATCAGTTTGGTTTTCTGATCTTCATCGTTGTGATGCGTATTGTCTTTTTGGCCTTCTTCAAACAAAGATTGTTGTGAGATTATGTTTTGCGCTTCAGCGTCATCAAAGGAGAAGCAAACAGTTTGGTTCAAGTGCTCGGTCATCTTGTTGGCGTGCTCCAGGTGGCAAACTTTACTGCAAAGTTTCCAGTTCCAATTGTTTAGAGCACAAGGCCCCTGCGCACAGCCAGTGTCCAGGTGCTGGCGATGCAGTAAAGGTAATCCAAATTCCAAAGGAGTAAAATCGCCGCACACTGGTATCCTTTGCTTAATAGTTTAATGGTTTAATGGTATGTTGGCCAAACTAAACGCAACTTAAAATTAAGAATTGCTGAGCACAAAGGGGCAATAAGGAATGGTAACATGGATTATGCCATAGCTAGGCACTACAAAGAAAAAAACCATGGTTCAACTTCCTCCCTTAAATTTATTGGCATAGAACGTATACAACCAAACCCGCGAGGTGGGAACTTAATTAAACAACTGTTACAGAGAGAGGCCTATTGGATACATGAACTGAACACAGTGGAACCTCATGGTCTAAATGAACTGCAGGACCTCAGTGTTTTCTTGTAAAACGAGATGCACAATGCGGACTTACCTAATGTTAAATAAGGACTGTTACTAATGAACCTGCAACAGGATTTGTATTGTGTATTTGTATTGTTGTTGTGAAATTTGTAAAGTGGATATGTATTATAATGGTAAGATGTTCTATGGGAAATGTATATGGGCAATAGGAGGTAGCACTGGAAGGGGGTGGAGTGGTTGAGCACAGGTGAGGTCATGTGACCAAGGAATCACCTTTATCACCTGTGGGTGATCTGTGTAAGTCAGAGTGAACCTGATGAAGCAGCCATAGGCGAAACGCGTTGTTCACCATTAAACTATTAAGCAAAGGATACCAGTGTGCGGCGATTTTACTCCTTTGGAATTTGGATTACCTTTACTGCATCGCCAGCACCTGGACACTGGCTGTGCGCAGGGGCCTTGTGCTCTAGATAAATATATTTGTCGAGTTGTGCACGTACTGCTGCAAGAACAGCTGTCCTGATCCAACATGATGAACGCATTTCGAGTATTTCCCATATTACATGCACAACACATGCATGGCTTCCCACATTCATGTTATTGAGGAAATACATGGTGGTACCTTGGAATTGTGTTAATCACCAAAGAGGTAATGGCACAACACTAATTAATTGCACATCATCGATCACCATGTAGTTAGGCACTGTTCATTAAATGTAGCAGCTACGCCACTCTGTGTGTCTGTGTGTGTTTCATGTTGCCCGAGCGTGTAAAATATAGTGACAGAAGGGCCTGATGTTTGATGTTGACTTCTAAAAACATCACTTTTTTTCTTGTCTCAATCTGGTTGCCATGGCAAAAGTATAGCTGTTAAACAAATTAATTATGCAGGATTTAGCTTCAATAGCAACAGTTTCCCCTGTCTTCTCTCTCCTCACACATGAAACCCCTCTCTCCCTTTTTGCGCTTGCACACTTCCTCTGATTGCCTCCCCCTTCTGTTTATCTTCCATGGCCACAAACTCATTCGTCCTTAATAGCTGATGGCATTGCTGGGGCCTTTTGCTGTTTTGCTGTACCCGCCCACCAGAAGAACGTCCTTTTTTTTTGCAGAGAATAACTGAATACCTTAGTCTGGCTATCGGGCCGTTAGAGTGTAATTAAATATGGCGGGCGGAGTGGTAAACACCGCTCCAGGACACACTTGGAAGCCTTTCGGCACGCCGTTTAGTAGGACATCCCACACCCCAGTCCCAGATAGCTCATTTCGCCGTAATAACTTTATGGCATGTGGAGAAGGGGGTGGGTGAGGGTGAGGGGGTGGAGTTGGGGGGGTGGGGGAGCGACACTGGGTCCAAATGTTACTCATGCATTTTAAAGGCTGCTTACTCGGTAATAACTCCATCCATAACCCCAATGAGGTAAAAGACCAACTGGTCAGCTAGCATGCTATGGCATCACTGCCGCCTGCGTGTCCTGGATGAGAAGCCCTCCTCTGCAAATCCTCTGCAAATGCTGATGGAAGTACTTCTGGACCCTCCTGTGATGATGTGACTGCTAATAACTCGACCAAGGATTCATGAGCAGTGAGCACACTCCTAACAGCATGTCATAACAGCGACCTGACCATGATACATATTTGCAGCTCAAACAAACTAAACACAGGGGCACAGAAGGTCAGTTTAGTGGGGTAAAGAATTTTTTTACCTGGCACCATAATGGAATGAGCAACTTTTGATGTATATATTCTGAAGTATTTTCTGGCTCTTATGCAGAGATACAGGAGCAAAACCATGTCCTGAAGTTTGCTATTAAAGATGGAAATGCAGTGGCATAGCCAGACTAGGTCTTCGTCAAATAGAATTAAGATGTTGATCCCTAAGATAAATTGTACTCACAGACTATACAATGTTTTGTATCAATGTAGGCATTTTCCTAAAATCCTTTAATAACTTAGTGTCAGCTGAGATAAATTTACTTTTCAGTGAACAATGGAAATGAAACTTGATATGAAAAAAAGACTACAGTATGTGTAATATTCTTCCTGCACCTGGTAAGAGTCTTATAAGAGTACTGCTTTCCCTTCACTCAGGTTTTGGATGGTGGGGACAGTGGACAGGGGGGATGCAAATAAGGATGGCGAGAGGCTAGCTGCTGGGGACTGCATCCAGGCTCTCTCTCTCTCTCTCTCTCTCTCTCTCTCTCTCTCTCTCTCTCACACACACACACACACACACACACACACACACACACACACACACACACACACACACACACACACACACACTCTTTCTCTCTCTCTCTCTCTCTCTCTCTCTCTCTCTCTCTCTCTCTTCACACATATGGGAGCTGCAGCCAGAGCCAGCAGTTTGTTAAGGCTCAGTAGCACACGATGAGCAATAAATTGCTTCCATGTTCCGGAGGAAGCTACACATAATGCAATACTGTGCTAACGTTATGTGACTAAAGGAACCCTCTTTTCCAAATAACCGAATTGCGTCCCCTCATAATGTGTCTCACTGGGAGAAAAGAAAGATTTATGTGGTAAATAAGCTGGCCTATTTTTAGACTCCTGGACTGTAAGAAAATGACTCATTGCTTCACTTTGGCGTAATTCAGAATAATACCGAAAACAAAAATGGGGAAGAGAAATACTCATGTGGTTTCGTAACTTAGCTTTTCCTAAATTCTGTGTTGTTATGGGCTGCAGAGCTTAAAGTATGGTGACTGATTGCTTAGAGGGTAATATGGCCATAGACCATCTTAGGATCCCTGCTATAGCTCCGAGGATCCTTTAAGGGAACCAGGGCTCCTCAAAAAGCTGATAAAATCGAATCAGAGGAGATTATCACTTCCTTGGTCTCAGAAACACCCCTATCTGTAGCCGGCCCCAGTAGCTGTAGGGGAATGTCTGCGATAGAGGAGGTATCTAATGTTCTCCATGCACACAAAGACGATTTGAGCAAAGATATTCCTGATACTTCAAATAAGCGTGTCTGTCAATATGGAGACATCTCCACATGGCCCTAGTGCCCCACCGTCACTGCACTTCTTTGAAATGATGTGCAATGTTGATCTGTGTTGTCAATCTGTCATAGTTTTTGTTTTTGTTTTGCTGTTTTTCTTCTTTTCCACACACACACACACACACTGAAGAAATGCGTATATTTGCCAGTATTTCAAGATATACCATTCTCTTTGATTTCTACTTGCTCTCAAGCCCCAAACAGCTTTAGACGATTTTTATGCAAGTTAGTGGTCTCCTGTGGCATGGAAAGCTGCCAGAAGCCACCCCAGGCTGCCTGAAAAGATTTGGATATAAAAGAGTCCGCGTGTGAGCGTGTGATGTGGTGTTTATTTTATTTATTTTTAATTTGCATTCTTTACTTGCGTCAGTGCTGTTCAGCCACTTTACACTTGATCAGGTGACCTTGCCGCCTTTTTTTCTCTGTCTCGTCTCTAAATGTTTTGACAAAGCAGGGAAAGGTCAAGTGAGGTCAGGAATGGCTCCTTTGGAATTGAAAAATATGGACATTCAGATTTGTTAAGCATTTTTGGAGAAATGTGAAAAGGGATGATTTTGTTTGACTTGTTGGCTGACTTCATAAAGCAGACAATGATCAGTAAGAGTAAGCAAAAATGTCACATGGTTCACTCTTTTTTTCTAAAGCATGGCCTTTCACACCCTTAACTTGACATGAAAAGCAAACTGCCAGATTTAAAAAAAAAAATCTTTTATGTAGAAATCTAAAGAGGAAGGCTCTTATAGCTGAGGACACTCTGGCAAAGTATTTCCCTTTCATACAAACACACAACACTCTTAATTCACTTCACTGCTTTTCCAAGTGAGTTAGTGGCATAGTTGACATGGACATATTCTGAGGGCTCAGATTCACCTGAAGCGACGTAGCCTCAGGCAAACCCAAGCATGAAGCACAGCTGGATGGGTCAGGCGGCTTGCAAGGACAACTGCTTTCGTCAGGAATTCTAATTTTTCAAAGCAATACCTCCTCTCTGATACTACAGTGAAACATTCTGACTCTGCACCGCCATTCTGAGAGAAACAGAGCACAAGAATCCATTCACCTTCAGCCACCATTAGCAGTTTGACAGGAGTTACAAATTGTGGTTAACCAAAATGTTGTGTGTCAGGTTTTTTTGTAGTGTGTATGTGTGTATGTGTGTGTGTTGGTAATGTATGTGTGTGTAGCAAGTTGGCTGATATGCTACGCATGTGAAATTTATCTTGCTCTCCTTCTCTTTTGCCTTATTTATAAGTTGTTGTAGGTCACTGTGTTATACTGATTGCATGATATTTATGTAGCCTGTCTGTGTTCTCCATCGCGGTGGCTTTGAGATATTACCCTCAGCACTGTTTCAGCACCTCTCCTACAAAAATGCAATATTCAATAGACATTTTCATAGTCAGCAATTCTTATAAGAAGATATTTAAAATGCTGGCTACAGTGAAAGAGATGGATCTAGCACGTGCCCGGTAGTCAGTGGATGATTTATGAACTGGCTCGGTGATCTAGTGCATGTTTAGTTTATTTCACTATATTAAATCATTTGTGACACAGCAGAAATGTGACAAAATCAATACAGATTATGAATACCAATGTAGGGGGGATGCGGTTTCTAAGCACATGATTTAGGGGGGGTAGGAGGGGGGGGGGATTTTTAATTGCATCCTTCATGTCAACTGTCTACCGCTCTGTCCACTATATTATATTATGATGATATGCTGTGAGCATCAAAGAGGCTACCAGCCTCGGTGGTGACAGAGGCAGTCTCGGAAAAAAAAAGAGAATGGTTGATGGCTAGTGATGTGTGGCTCTGAAGTTTGGAAAACATTTCACCTTTACGCTTCAACCTGCCTGTGTGATCTCACCTCTGGGTGAAGTATTGATCCAGGGCTATTCAGTGAGATACTTAACCCGTGATGGCCACAGTAAATAAGAAGCGGAGAGCCCACTCTCACCCATGTTTCTGTCTTTCTATGCTGCTATGACATTCAGTGCCAAAAAGATGGAACCACTGAATTAAAGTAAGAGCTCATTTTAAATGCCTGCAGGTGGTGTACACAATTTATTTAATTTTTAATGTCATTTTTCAAGGAATACCTTGTTTGCAATTCTAAGTCAAACCTGCCTCAGGGGAGTAGATGTAGTTAAATGGCGGACACGTCATATTTGTCCGTCTGCAAATGCATATTTGGTAGTTCCTCCCCATTCCTGCAGTCCATTCTGTCCTCGTCTGTCCTACAATGCAATTCTCTTTATCGCCACAAGGGGCTAAGCATGCGTCGCGCAGTCGGGCACAGTCTTTCCAAAAGGAAACTCCAGCACTTGAGTGTCAGCAAAGGGTAGGTAGAGTCTATTCTCCGCTGCAGTTCAGCTCATTGAGGAACCTACCGATTTTGGAGAAGCACCTCCAGCTGGAAGGATCACAGTCCCATCAATTAATAAATTCTGGCGGTTCTTCGGCACCATGTAGAGAGGTAAGAATACGGCTGCCTGTTGTATACTGGAAGTGTATCCTTCTTTGACTTTTCCCTTTTAACGACACTGTTGTGCACCTGGAAGGATGAAGTAAAAGATAAACTGCGGGTCATTCATGTATGTGGCGCCAAAATGAGTTTGTTAACCGCGATTTTGTGTTTGTCATTATTTGCGCATGATAGGCTAGATTTTAATATAAATACCTTTGAAACTTGTTGCCGACCGTAATTTCATACTAAGAGCAGGGAAGATTTTGTGAGTACTAAAGGGTCCAACTACTAGCTGGATACTGCCAGCGTCCTGAAATAATTGAACTGTTGTGTCTTGTAAGATGTCTAGTTTTACTTTTGCTCTTATCAGTGAACATTTCAGAGCAATACGGCTAACGAATCAAAACTCCATTTAGTCGAAGTGATGGTCGTCGTGATTTTGGGCAGAAGTGGGCTACAGCCTGAAATATTTGTAATGATTCATTACACTGTGTCCAAGCATCGCCGTCACAGTCCCTATAGAGAGTACATAAATGCCCGTTTGTATTTCGTTTCATTATAAATATTTGTTTGCTTCGCCGAATAATTGCAATTGCCCACCAGCTGTGTCGGGGAATGCGATACGAGTTGAGAAACTTGAATGTTAGAAAACGGAACTTGGATGGTCATAAATCACGTAGCGCAGAGCATCCCTGTGCCTTGCCAAACACCAGCTGCAATTCGTCTTGTAATTATGAGTTCAGTTGTTCAGACATACTCACACTTTTGTCCGTGAAGCAAGCATGTTAATCCAACAGTAAAGGCATCACCCTGACATTTGTTGCTCGATGCCATTCTCTGAACATACATCGCTCCTTAATTACGCCGAGACTGGCAGTCTGACAGCACCAGGCTTAGACGAACAGACGTGTTACTGTTACGTGTTGGGATGTGAGGATGGCTTGTGCTGTAGCTTGTCTAGTCTCCTGATTCGCCTGGTATAGGCTCTTAAATTATTTGATGTCTAAAGGCTTAGGTGATACACCACGTAATATTTGCATATTGATTTCCTCAGCAGTTATTTTTTTTTTGCTGTTTTACTTTTTTTGTACTTGCCTTATGATGCATAACGTCATTTACTTATATTGGTTAAATCTATCACGAATCCCATAATTCAAAACATTTTTGCCTATAATTATACTGTTTTACAGTCAGGATGGAAAAGGTCCCACTGACTTAGGTGTTGTCATTGCTTCACTTCGGGTGCTTTGTCGTTTCACATCCATTTAATTTTAACAGTCATCCCTGTCGTGGCTGTCTGGAGATTTTGCCATAATCACTCACTGGATGACTCCCAGTGAGGTTGATTGACCGCAAGGGCTTTGCATCCTGATGCCTTTAAGACATCCCCTAAAACCTCAGATTTGTATGGAGATTTACTTCTGCCCCCCCAACACACACACACACACACACACACACACACACACACACACACACACACACACACACACACACACTCAAACTCCCACCCCCTGTGTGCACAAGTGTGGGGCTGTGTGTGTGTTCATGTATGTCTTCTGTGCCTGCATTCTCTCGCTTTCTCACTGTGTGTCCCTCTCCCTCTCCATCTCCTTCTCTGTCTCACTCTGTGGATGTGTGTGTGTGTCTGTGTCTGTGTGAAAGTTTTTTTTTTTGTCGGTCTTGGCTGTAGGGCTATACTCTCACATTAGGGATTATCACTGTGCCCTTGGTCTAGGTCAGAGGTGTCCCAGTGCAATCCCATAGGGTCTCGGTGTCTGCTTGTTCTCACAGTTGCCCATTACCCACCCCTTTATTGGCCTTAGAAAACCCACGGAAAGGACTTCTCCACCCAATCAATGCCTTAGATTATCCAATTAAAGGTAGATGCTCAGCTTGGGCCAGCTTGTAGCTGCCTGGACCCCAGGATCAGACCAACACTAATGCAAATGCCATTACTGGAATAGGGATTGGAAATTCACTGGCTATGTTGTGCACTCAATATTTGATGGGGAATCAGTGATGAAAATCATGACAATAGCAGCTTATTCACATCTTAGCGATGCACACTGTCCTATTTCTGCTCTCATTTTTTTTCCTGCTGATGTGTGGCGCAGGCGCTGGTAAACCTCCCGATGTTGTCAGTATGATATGTGTAGTGGTATATATTGAACTTGTGTGATATTGTACCAAAAACGTGTTGGGGCCCTGAAAATGACTGTGCCTGCACTTAATTACAAGTGTCTGTCTGGTATGTTTCCTGCCAATAGCAATTGTAGATGGTTTTAGGGGTCGGAATAAATTGGAGCTGAACCGTAAATCAAATATATTAGTCCCAGTGATTTATGAACTCCCGGATGGATGTGTGTGTGTGTGTGTGTGTGTGTGTGGCATACAGAATCCTGGAAATGGGCATAATTATCTCCCAAAATGCGATGTCTCTAATGAAAGTGTTGTAAGGGAGCAGTGCGCTACCGACTGCATTGATTACCATTTACTGTGTCTTAGGGTAAACCATTTCCAGGGAAGGGGGGGGGGGGCAGGGATGTGTGTGTGTGTGTGTGTGTGTGTGTGTGTGTGTGTATGTGTATATATGTGTATGTGTGTGTGTTTGTGGGTGGGGGGGTTGCGGGGGGGTCCTTGGTGAGGTGGGAGGCGGACTGATGGATGTTGCCCTGGGGGCAGTTAAGATGACAGATACGGGTTAGAAATGAGCGAGGTTTTATGGCTCCTGGAAAGAGGACTATTAGGCTTTTTAATTGATCTGGGCTGCTGGTTAAGTTCACCCTCGGTGGGCGCCGGCTGCCGCACCTGCCCCAGAAGCCTTCCCCTCCCCTCCCCTCCCCTCGGTGTGGACCTTGGCTTGAATTATCCACTGTTACAATCTCACACCTGCTCCTTCCTGTGTCTTATCCCCCTTTCGCTCTGCCTTGCCGGCGAAAGACGAAAGTCTTCACCTCTACCTACCTTCCTTCCTGTGAGAAGTCATTAAGAGGCAGTGAGCTCTTTCTTCGTCCTGTTTTTATTTTTCACACATGTTTTTCTTATATGTGCTTTTGTGTGTGTGTATGTGTGTTTGTGTGTGTGTGTGTGTGTTTGGGGGGTTGGGGGTGGGGGCGTCGTCAGGTTTGGTCTAATGTCACAATTCGTTTTAGGAGCAACGTGTGTGTGTGGTTGCAGCAGGAAACTGTGTCTACGTGGCTGATTTTTGTGCCAGTTTTCTTGAGCTTTCTCATTCAAACAGTAAGAAAAAAAAAAAAAAAATAGAAAAGAAAAGCAAGAAAAAAAAAAACCTTAAGGATCGAGCTTTTCATCTCTGCCCCCTTTGCTGAATATTCTCTGCACTCCTTAGCAAAAGGCAGCCACAGAAAAGCCATCCTGGAAAATTAAAATGGAATAAATCTCTGTCAGAATGCACTCACCCCTCTGCCTCCCCGCCTATTGATTGCTATATTAGACCGCATATTGTGGGGAGCTAGTTAGTAAGTGAGGAAGGAGTGCTGAGCAGGTCTGTCATTATTCCTCCGTTAGTCCCTCGTTGTATCTGTCATTGTTCGCCTCTCTGCTATATCTGAAATTAGTCTGGATTTAATAACAGGATGGAGTGATTTCCCACCACCCCCACCCCCCCCTTGCTCGCTAGCCTGTGATTCATGCTGCAAGTGGGCACAGACAATGCTGGCCCTTGTATTGTCGTCGATGATGTTATTAACATTGACCAGTAAAATGTCTAGAAATCGCTTTCTCTCCAGAGATTGTTTCTGCGTATTGTGGAAGGTACTGGGTCGAGATGTACAATATGGTATGAGTGTGTGTACATGTGTGTGTGTGCATGTGTGTGTGTGTGTGTGTGTGTGTGTGTCGGCTGTGTGTGTATGAGTGTTTGTGTGTGTGTGTCGGTGTCCATGTCTGTGTGCATGTGTGTGTGTGTCGGCTGTGTGTGTGCGAGTGTGTATACAATCTACGGTGTGTGCAATGTAATGGCTTTATCTGCAGGACTGACTGCTGAAGTCCTGTATTTTTCCACATTGGTACCTTGAAAGGTCTTGTTTACAGGCACAGCAGAGTTTTCACCAACCTTTTACTGCTCTGAAAGGATTAACTAAGGATGAACTCATAGCAATGAATTAATAAATCCCTACATCAATATACATCAAAGAAGATCAGGAGAAGCCCTAAGACTATAGGGCCCTCAGCAAGATAAAACGCTAAACTTTAACAAGATGACTTTTGTGCAGCTATACTGCAGTATAGACACTAAAGTATAGACACATTAAAACACTCAGGTAGGGTTCTTTATGTTTTTACTCACAGATGCAGATACCACATAACTCGAGCTACAAATGTAATTGACTTGACTTTATTGAGAAGAACTGCAACAGTAACAGAAGATTGTGTTTGACATTAGCACAACCCAATGAAATGAAAATGAAAAGTTGGGTTTTCAAAAGTAGTTTTCTAACAGTTTTCTGCTTAAACTTTTTTCCCCCCAAAATTAGTTTGATCAAATTGGATTGTTGGGTTACTTTGCAAATTGACTAATTCAGTCCATTGTTACCTAAAACCACAATTAAAGGTAAGAATAAACAGTTTTAAAAAAAGGTTTAAAAAGATCTCTTATATTTTTATGTGTTCAATTTTAGTTCAGTATTGTGAATACATCTTTGGTTTATTTGAAGGTGTATCAATGTATCACAAATAAAAAGATAAGCTATAAGACTTGAAGTAGTGTTTCTGAGATTCTCCTGGGCTCTTCAGTCTCAATTCCAACATAGTCTGTGTTGTATACACCTGGTCCATTCCCATGGTGGCACAGTCTAGTGATACACTACAAGAGCTACTAACAAACATTACCCTCAGCATCTCTAAGAGGGAGCCTTTCATGCTGTCATATCAAGCAAGACTTGTTTGAGTGTTACACGATGCTTACCTTGAAGCATAAGGTTAATGGTATAGAAGTACTTCATTGTAAATTGCTACACAGTGATTACTCACCACATATACAGGTCTATGCTTGTATTGTTTCCCGGCACTGTTCCATGGCAAAGTTAATTGTCAAATGTGTTTGTAATTACGTCCCTTAGCACTTTTAGTGCTTCAGAATCATAATGTGTTTTCCAATGGCAACCACCAAGCAGTGGGTTACCATGGCAATTTATCTTTGGATTTTGATGCTTGCTTGCGTTTGCCAGGGAGCTGCTGCCGGCTGACTGAAGATGCACTTTCCCCACTCCTGTCGCACTGTTTTCCGGTGCAACTCATAAAATATCTGTATTCGTTATGAAGACAGGAGAGGTACAAGTCACCCCTGGTGCATCACTGTGCATCTCTATGGGTGCTGTCAGGCAGCTGCTTCCAGACGTGGTTGGCTGTCAGCGCTCTCACAGTAAATCAGTGTGTGATTCGTTGTAATTTCCTGTGACCTCACATGCCTGTTGCGACTGCCGTGTAAAGAAAACGACAACTGTCGTATCTCTGCCCTGGGTTCGCAAAAAAAGCCGCAAGTCTCGCCCCACCACCAGTGTGTCTGCCATACTCCTCTTAACAACAGCAAGACATATACAGTATATTTTTTTGAAAACTTTGTCCCCATTCGAAGTTTTTAAAGTTTTGTATCGCGTTGAATAATGCATGCCCCCGTTGAATCAAGGTGGTCAGGCGGTGGCTTGAGACCTGGGGATTTAGCCGGAGCTGATGGAGAGAATGAGGGAGGCTTTAGACAAACAGGACCAGTGCACCCAGTGGCAGAGAGCGGGGAGCGGGGAGCAGGGGAGCAGGGGAGTGTGCTCCCTGCCCAGGGATGGATGCGGGTATTAGAGGGGAGCTTTGCCTGTCACGGGGGAGAGTTTATGGCCAAAGCCCCTCAGGCTGCCCCCGGCCCTTGCCAGAGCCCGATACAGTTGACTGGCTGTCATTCAGCTGACCCCAGTCGCTCTGCTAGAGAGAGTTTAGCCATCAAGCTTCTCTGTATTTTTCTGAGAAACTCTTTCTGTGAGTGTATGTGTGTTTGTGTGTGGGAGTGTATTTGTTTGTGAGTGAGTGTATGTGTGAGAGTGTGGGTCTGTGTGAGTGTGTATGTGTTATCAGATTGTGCAGTATCCTAGAAAGTGAGTTGTAATCTCAAATAATTTACCAGCCGATTGAATTATTGCACGGCGCTCACCTCGGTCCACTGGGAGAGAGAGAGTGGAGAGTGGGGGGGAGAGTGGGGGGGGGGGGTATATTAAAGTGGTGATTCATTTTTAGGTTGCCGCTGCTACCGCAACAGTGCTGTTGAGTGGTGCGCGGTGTTCCACTCCCAGGAGGACGTGGCGGCGGCTGCCTTTGTTTCACACATGGCGCGGGGGGGGGTGCCCTGGCCACCCTCATCCTGCTATTGCCGCTGCCCTGGGTTGTGTTGTGATGACATCTGTGCCCCCCCTAGCACCCCCATAGCACCCCCACCCCTTCCGTTCCCACTCTGGTGTGCTTTACTTGTGGGGTTTGCATGTGTGTGTGTGTGTGTGTGTGTGTGTGTGTGATTAGGTGGGTTGGTGGGTGGGTGGAGTGGTAGTGGTGGTGGGATAGGGGTTAGCTCTGGCTCCTCTGGCTACACAACCCTCCTCACTCCCCCCACCCCCTTTTTCGCTAAAACGTAGGTGCCCAAAAAAATGCCTCCATTCAGTGACCTGTCAAACCCTGTGGGTGGGCAGAGCACCATGGTCGGATTCATAAGTGTGGCTCATTCTACCCTGCACAGGCAAAGTGCAGTGACTATGTGAACATAGAAACTGGGAGAAATGCCTTTAAAGCCATCACACTGCCCAATCAGACATGTTGTAGGTATAATAGTGATAATGCCTCTCTGTTCTTTCTCAATAGGAAGAAGCAAGAGATTTATTCACAAGACAAAGGAGGTGTTATAAAGTCAATTTTCTGTCTTAACTCAGTTTGACAAAAATATGCAATTACTCCCTTTGGGCTTTGTAGTAGGGCGGTATTAGTCTGGCGTGACAGCCCTTGATGGCTTTGATGGCGTGACATTTGGAGGGTGTGTGTGCTGTCCACTTCAGGACTGTGTTGTCCTCTCCCGGCTTCAAACAAGAGCAACCTTTCTCCTCCGAGCCTCACCTAATGGAGAGCCATGGAGAGCTGTCCCTGTCAAGTGGCTGTGGAGAGCCGGGGGGGTATTTAGTGTTTTGTCTGAGTCATTTCCGGATGTGAACAATTTTGGTGTAGCTCCTGTGTAGCTCCTTGCATACCCTTTATTACCACACGCATGTCCATCATTAGTGGGTTTGAAGGATATCCAATTAGACAAAGTCTCCCAAAATCCACAATAACTTGTGTCCGGCAAAACTCTACTCCTTGTCTATAAACCACCCTCTATCGCCAGAAAAGTAAAGAAAACCAAAGAACCCCCCCAAAAAAAACCTCAATGGGGCTGTATAAAGAAAAGGAGAATCCTCCTGGTTTTGGATGTGTTTTCCTGCTTGCTACAGACTCCAGCTCCAAGCTCTTCACCTGGTGGAGGTGTGGTATCGGCAGGGCCGGGCGGGTGGGCAAGCGGGCGAGCGAGTGAGCAGAGGCCTCTGCGTGGGACACAGGCGGGGGAGAGAGGAGAGAGTGGAGAGAGAGCCCACTGCGCTCTAACAAGGGCCGCTAAGTGCTCAGAGAGAAGGAGAAACAGTGGAGGGAGAGGAGCTCGGCGCAGAGAGAAAAATTGTTCTGGATTGGCCGACTTCTGCGGTGGTGGTGGTGTTGGTGGTGGTGGTTCAGCTATCGGCAGCGGCGAAAGCACACACACACACACAAACACATACACACACACACACACACATGCGTGCACACGCACACACACACATACACGCACACACACACATACACACACACACACATACACACACACACACACACACCCGCCTAAGCGGTGAGCCTTTGGGAGCGCGAGAGGGCTGCGTGTCAGGTTGTTTTTAGCAGGATCCTACAGTACCTTCCTTGGCTCCTGCCGGCGTTCCGTACTGATGGGTGCTGCTGCAGACCTCGAGAAGGAGAGGACAGATCCCAGAGGCGACTCTCTGTACACTCGTACACTGCTAGTGGGTGGTGTTTTTTTATTTATTTATTTTCTCTCTCCGTACTTCTCTTCTCTCTGGTTGTTTAGAGATGTACTACACCTGCCTCCTGCTGTAGATTTCCCACTGATGCAATGACTATTTGTGAACCATTCAATTATGCTTATTATGCATTGGCGTTGGTGCCTGTGGCGATTTTCCATGTAGACACGTGATCATGTTTATATACACTTGCGTACATATCACAGAATAGACGATTTGCGCCTTTAATTCTTTTTCACCTCTGGTGTAGGTCATCACTACATGCTTGTTAATTTGTGTGCAGGGTTTGTATGTGGGCAGGCATGTGTTTGTTTGTGTGTTTGTGTGTGTGTGTTTGTGTGTTTGTTTATGTGTGTGTCTGTTGTGTGTGAGCTAGAGTAGTTGTATGACTCCATGCATGCTCCTGGATGTAAATAAGTTATGATATGACAACGGCACATCTGTTTCTAATGGTGCACAGCTGCACACGCATACGCATGAATTTAATCTGAGTCCACGGTGGGATTTGTCCTGGTGATGCATATCTTTGCCAGATTAAGCCCCCGGTGCCATGCCATGACAAGTTGCCGAGGCTCGGCTCGGCTTCCTCGTCTTTGTTTCCGCTGCATAATAGGCTTTGTAAGTTAATACCCACGAGACACAACAATTCTCCAGAGCCATGGATTGTGAAATCGTCCCAGTTCGGAAAAAGAGCTTTGAGTCTGATTGGAATAAGGGAGAAAAGGTGGATTTTAGCCCGGGAATGACAATAATCGCCGCAGCCCTCCTCTCTTCTCCTCCTTTTCTTCAGCCCTCTCATCCCTTTGCCTCGACTTGGAAATCACATTCTTCTCCCCCAGCCCCCCCCCCCCCCCCCCCCCAAAAAAAAAAATCCTTTTGTGTGTGCACACAGACTGTGAGGAATTGTTAAGAACAGGAGAAGGCCCAAAGTGGGTGTCATGCCTCGTCTAAATTATTCACATAGTGTACAGGGCAGAAGCTTGCCACCAGCTCCTCTTGAAGCACATATCAAGGGGTATTCAATATTCTTTTTTTTTGTTCAATAGATGTACTCGTGCTCCATATCAGCTGTACTACCTCTATGCCTTTGTGAGGTATTAAAAAAAGAGCCTTTCCTGTACTGGGCTCGTAATGGAACAGGTTCGCCTGATTAACCCCCCCACGCACACTTTGTACCTGCTTTGTTACATTAGACATGTGCACGGTATTAGTCATCAAAAGAGCATTAATGGTTAGGTAGGTTCAAAGCTGAGGTAGAAAAGTGACGTTGAACATGGGAACAAGGTGTGTGAACCCAGCATCATCTGTAGCATTAGCTTAAGCTCTCTGGGTATTCAAAAGCAAATGGCTTCCGACAGGCAGCATGTACAGTACTGTAGATCAGGTGAGAAACATAAACATGACGAGATAGGTGTGAAAGCAGGTGTGAAATCAATCCTCTACTTTTCTAGTGGAAATATACAGGTTCATGATCACAGGCATCATATTCTCGTTTTTCCTTCATCATTTCAAAGTCGCCACGATGAGATGGGATGAGATGCTTTCCAATTATCCTCCATAAAGGCTGGAAGATGCGTCTCTCCACCATTCTCCAGATGGAAAGCAGTGCCGTGTAGATGGGTTCCTTGATTAATTCTGAACTTTGTAATGGCAGTCAATCCAACCTGAGCCTGAGATGAAAATGGCAGCTGAGAGAGGGACATAGATCGTCTTTCCCGTAATTGGTTGGGGAGGCTATTTTAAAAGGTGCCGGGGCAAATGACATAATACTACGCGTGAAGATAAGAGTTTTTGCCCGTTTAATTATGGCTCTATCGTGCAAGGTGCAGTGGAATAGCACTGGCCAGGTCTATTTACTGTTGTGTGATTTATGTTCGGTGGCAGTCTGTAATATGCTGATAAACAGCTCATTATAGACAAGACCCCCCCCCAGCAGCCCCCATTCATAACCAGCAGTGGCGGCAGTAAAAGCTAAACTGTCCAGCCATACTGTACAGCAGGATCAGACTCACACTGCCAGGGCTCACACTCCAAATGTCACACTCTCCAGGCAGTTTGTTTATTTTTTGCACATTTATTTACTTGTTTATTTATTTATTTGTTTATTTATTTATTTGTTTGTTTATTCTGAAGGGGGGAGTGAGCTCCCTGTGAGAACATCCCAGGATGAGCTGTGTGTGTGTGTGTGTGTGTGTGTGTGTACAACAGAGAGAGGGAGCGAGAGACAGACAGACAGACAGACAGACAGAGGGAAGGGGAGAGAGAGACAGAGAGACAAAGAGTGAGAGTAGCAGAGGGAAAAAGAGGAAGACAGAGACAGAGAGAGACAGACAAAGGGAGAGAGAGACAGAGGGGCAAGGAGTGATGGAGGGAGAGAGAGAAAGAGAGAAAGAGAGAGGCCGAGGGAGGGATACTGCTAGGATGGTGAGGGAGTGGAGGAAGCAGAGAGTGGATGGGAAAGTAAGATGTAAATAGACGGCACATTTTGTCTTGCATTGAGAGGGTGACTGACAGAGGCCTTTGGTTGCAGCGTCCCTGACAGCCATTGTATTAGACAGGCCTGCAATCATGTGGTTCTGAGATGCAGCCTTGGAGGCTTGGTGATAACTAGGCTGTTTTTGATTTATTTTTAAGCAAGCTAGCCAGTGTGAGTTGCTGCACAATGTACATTGAGCTAATACATTTATATTTGCAGCGCAGGATGTCAAGACTTGCATTCCTTTTGGCTCACCATCTTCTTCTGTCACTGCTTTTTGGCAAAGCCATCACACCCTGGAATGAGAGGAGAAGGGGGAGGTGGAGGAATTGAATTATGGTCACTAATCTTGACTAAGTCAAAGACATGTCCGTAGCCCCTTCAAACCACACGCCTCATCACTCTCTCCTCAGGCTATATTTTAAGCACTGAGTCTGGCACATCCACTACCCCCCCCCCCCCCCACCGCACTCCAACTCCCTCTCTCTCTCTTCCTCAATCTCCCTGTCTTATTGCTTTTCTCTCTTTCCCTCTCTCTCTGTCTCTCTTTCCATCTTACTCTCGCTCTTGCTCTGTTTGCTTCCTTCTCTCCTTCTCTATCATTGTCTCTCTCTCCTTCTGTCTCTCCCTCTCCCTCTTTATGTCTCTCTTTCTCTCCTTCTCTTTCTCTGTCTTTTTGTATCTCTTCTCTCCCTCTCTTCGTCTCTTTCTAAGACATTTTTTGCTCTGTCAAGGGCACAGAGAGGAGGGGTGCATGTGTGTGTGTATGTATGTGTTGAGGGTGGGGTAGCGTCATCAGGTGGAGCTGTTCTTGTGTTCATGCTGTCGGTTGGTCGGTCGGTCGGTCGGTGGTGGTGGTGATGGTGGTGGTGTATCCCACGGCCCCAGCACACACCTCTCTTCTGTGGGGCGCATTGATGCTCCAGCCTGGCCTCACCCCTCGCTGTGCTGGGCCCGCCGCCCCTCCTGTCTGCCGGCTTCATGCTCGCTGCTCGTCACACGCGGGCCTTTGTGGGGAGTCCAATTGTTTAATTGTTTCTCTGCCAGCCCCCACAGGAAGGGGGCCCCCCCATCTGACAGATGTTTAATGCGTCTCCAATAGTTTAGTCTCACCGGGGGGGTGGGGGGTGCCTTCTAATGTAACCTTAAAGGAGTGCATATTTAGCAACCATTAGCTCCGCATTGTGTCCTAAATTAGAGTATGGGCTCGGTGTCATGTTGTGTGCAGCCTCGGGTGTGTTAGGCACCGTCATGGGATGTATGCCAAGGCGGAGACGTCTATTTATGCAAGGGTTTATATTCACAGCAACATCTTTGGGCATATGCAAAATGTAACTAGTAGCTTCCCAGAGCTATTTATATATTTTTTGTTTACTGCACACAGTCACGGTGTAGTATGGGGATGCACTTTTTGGCATTTAAATCTGTTCCAATCTGCGCAGCTACCTGTGCATCAAACCAAACCCCTCAGGTGCTTAGAGCAGAACAGGAGTGTTACTAATGTGCAGAGAGTGGATTTTTGGGCCCCACTCACATGAAGTGCACCCTGGGCTGATTGCTGCATTCTCTCACTGTTCCTTTAATTAAATATTGTGTCAGGGGACAGCTCGTCCTCTCCCCAATTATCCTTTGAATGAGGCGTGGAGAAGGAAGGGGTAGTCAAATTACAACAGAAATGGTACTTTTCTTTTGTCATTTAGCACTGAAATTGCGACTAATCTACGGAAAGCAATACGGGTTTTATATTTCAATATCTAGCACAGTGGTTTTTGTTACGAAAAAAAAAAAGAGATGTCACTGCATATTTGGTACACAGGTGAAAAGAAAGCACTGAGTCTAGCAAATTCTCTTTTGCTTCACTGAATTTCCTCAATGGGATTTTTCTCTGTGGTAATGCAGCCAGTGTTTATTGTTAGGTGACTTACCACACAGTGTGTGTGCCCTCTTCTCTTCTCTTCTCTTCTCTTCTCTTCTCTTCTCTTCTCTTCTCTTCTCTTCTCCTCCATTCTCTCCTCTTCCTTTCTCTTCCTTTCCCTTCTATTCTATTCTTTTCTTTCTTTCTTTCTTTCTTTCTTTCTTTCTTTCTTTCTTTCTTTCTTTCTTTCTTTCTCTCTCTCCCCCTCTCTTTCTCTTTCTTACTTTCACTCACTTCTCCTGTTCTGTCTTGTTTGTTGTTGTCTTGTGCGCCCCCAATCACTTTCCAAAAAAAAAAAGAAAAAGCCAATCAGGGTGCAGTGCACAGGGTGTTCCATGTTAGTATGCATTTTCTGCCCAGTGAGCTAATAGCATTTCCTGTTGAGCCTGCCTCCTTCATGAATCACTGGCTGTTAATGGTGCATCGGTAATTCTGGTCACACGCAGGCGGGCAGGTCCCAGGGGGCCGCTGCCCTGTGGCAGATCCATTATTCATGCCTCCACCTGGGCTTGTAAGGAACACTGACACCTGGGCCTCCCAAAATCAAGTAGGGTCACAATTTGACACCCTGTTAGAACTTGGCTGGGTGAGGTTGGAGGTTGATGTTGGCTGCTGGTCAGCCACTTTTTGAACCGACACACAAACACCACCACCATCACCACCACCTTTGCATCACCTCTCTCGTCTCTACCACTGTAACTAACTCATAGACACCCACACAGATACAAACACACACCGCATGTGTACACACACGCACACACACACACACCCACACACACACAAACGTACACATCTATATGCACATACATATATATATATATACTGTCTAAGAATATCTGGGGCAGTTCATTGCTCCCCCTCACAACTATCTGCAGTGTACAAAAAGAGGGTTTAAAAAAAGAATAATGAGGAACAGCATTTTTGTCTGTCAGAGAGGTTGTATAGCACCGTGTTTTTTTTTTGTTTGGGACAATGGGTGGCTTCTGAGGATGCTCCGTGTCCTTTCATGAGTTTGCTTAGTTGCAGAAACACGGTCACAGACAGTTCCTATGCAGTGGACTTCTTAGATAGGGTCGTCTAACCCGGCGATGCTGTTTTTAGAATAGATGCTGTTTTTAGGCGTGACAAAAGAAAAAGTAGAAATGTAAAGAAGGAGGCAAGCGTCTTTTTGTGTTTACCTTTAGTCTCTTCCATCCACCCCATCTGGACTGTTTGTTTAAGCAGCTTTGGCCTCTTATTTGTCAGTTCGTTTTTTACCCCCCCCCCCCCCCCCCCCTTCTACCATTAAAGGAAAAACACCTCAAGGTCTTATTTGGAACCATGTCAAGCCACTTGGCCCTGCTTACATCCCATAATATTGCTCTGAGAGGCATTACAGGCTCCCCCATCCATCACAAGGTGTATTTAGAATATGAACCAAATCTAATTTCTGTTAAGAGCAGCATTTACATAAAATAGCTCAAACCGTCAAACAACAGATGGATGTTGCTCTCAGAACTGTTTGTGCAATTACTTTGCTAAACAGGACCTCTTAATTTACTGACTGGGGTTTGCAGTGCAAAAACGTAGAAATCATATAGGTAAAGATGTCATTGGATTTCAAGTTCATGACCTAGAATAGGGAAGTACTAACCAGTTGACCAGTCATGTCCAGTTCCATTGCACAGGATGCCCAGGGTTCATTAAAGTCTTTTGGAAGTTTGTCAATTTGAAAAAAAGTAAGCCCCTTAAAAGTTAAAGTGAATATACTCAAATATATGTATTTTGCATAACTAACTACTGTATATTAATATATATTTTAAAATGTCTGGTGTTGGTTTCAGTATTGGAAGTTTCCTACACATTGTATGCTTTATGTATTTATGCTATGCAGAACCTGTATTGATACATCATTTCTAACAGTAGCTAACTTTTTTTCCCTATCCTACACTGTGTTGCACAGTCAAATTCAGTCCTTGAATTAAATAGAACAGGATCTTGAAAGTCTTTAAAAAGTCCCTAAATATGATAATCAAGGTGTGGTCTCAATATAAGGAAATGGTCACCCACTCGTAGTCAGTGGCCTACTGTGACGACTTTGAGATGTTTCGACGTGATATGTGTCATGAATGTTATAAACCAACTTAAACATAAATATATGGGTTCTACAGTAATTACTGCACTGCATTACTCTCCAAAGAGCAACCTTTGACCTTGGGCCACCGAAACAAATTGAGTGTTGTTGCTCAGCCGTCTGTGGAGTGAGTCGCTAGGGGGAAAGACTGTTTCCTGGGTATTGATGAGATATGTGCATGCCTCTGTTCTGGGGAGGTGGACATGTTCTTTCAGTGCCGACAGTCCTGAGAACCAGACTGAGAAATATTTATCAAACACCTCCACAGGCATGGTGGTCAGACTGTCTGGCCCACTGGTTCTCAAGGTGAAGGACAGGCCCCACTTGTGGGAAAGAGAGATTTGCAGTGTGACAAACTGGAGGGAATTCCTTTATGCCTATATTAACTGATATCTTTCTTGATAATAAAGATAGTACAGTAGGAACAAAACAGACATGATGCCTCAGTAAAATAATTTATTGGCTGACATTAATATAGAATCAGTCAGATTAGATCCAGGAGAGCGGCAGGAAAATATAATGTAATGTGGATTCAGTGCACAGTAATGATGTCATTATTTCGCTAGGGTTACAGGGGACAGATAAGACTTTAAAAAAGTTTGTGTGACAAGGTGACAGACAGCCATTCATTTCCAATGTAGTTTAGCAATTTGCAGCAAACGAGGCAGACAACTGTTGCACTGCTAACCAACTGGACTGGAAATAAGTGAGCGGTCCATTTTATGAGCCATGCAACATGGCAAGTGGAGGCAGCTTAAATGTTCACAACCAGAGACGATGTATGCATGGTATACAAGCATTGTTTAGGACAGAAAACATTCTGTTAGCAGTGTCTCTAAAGCATGCGACTGAAATGCCTGTCCTGTGCCAACTGGGACTGTAGTTAGATAGAGGGGGCAGCATATACCTTTCAGACGACCTCAGACATATTTTTTGATTACAGAAGCTAAGATTACTTGATAGCTTTCAGAAAACATAATTAAAATATAATTGAAAATATGGAAAAAAACAAATGACTCTTAGGTCCATGTGGAAAATCTGTTTCTTAAAATTGTCTTGACTGTGTATCAGAAATAGCAATAATAAGATCTTATCTTCAACTAATTTGTATCTTTTTCCCCTAAGAGGCTTTTAGGACACAGTTCAGAATTTAGTAAGATCTGGCTGGTATACTTTAAATTAAACTTCAATATTCTTTAAAGAAACAGTGTCTAGTGAAGTCCAATGTACTATCTAATCTAATCTTAGTTGGACGTAAGATCTTAAACAGTCGTATTCTGTTCTTTCTCTCCTAAGAGGGTTTTGGGAGAAACCCATCAGAAGTCAGTAACATCTTATTATTTTTTGAGCAGCAAGGGAAGACTGTTGCGAGAAGTAATATTTTCCTCTGTGTACAAACACAGCCATTGTGGAGTTTGGTCTGTTATGTTAGATAATCCTCGATTGCAGTAATGTTTACACTGCCAATCCACCATCCACCCAAACACACACACACACACACAGACACACACACACACACACTCAGTGCTAGTCCTCATGTCGCATTATTGAGTATTTCTTTAAAATATGCCTCATGCCTGTGCCTCAGCCTGCCTAATTGGTGGTGCAATGGTCTCTTATTTCATGCCTGCCAATTGCCAAGTCACACTGAAAATGAATGGCAGCCAGTCAGTTCTCCCCCTCCATCGCTTATGCGACTGCAGAGTCAGGTTATAGCTTACTGCCATCGTCTAATGACTGAAGCTTCCACAGGCGGCTGTGCACTGACCCCAGTTTATGGTGTTGATGACTTTTGACAACTCCACATGTTATGCTCTGCCTACACCTTCAGAGGGAATCTGCACAGAAGATCAGATCAGATTTGGGCAAAAAATGGAGTACCTTCAATAAGATCTCCTCACTCTAGATCTCTGTTGCAAATAGCGTCTGTAGAGAAAAACATCAAAGTTGAAACCTACTACTGTACATTTTTATATGACAGGAAAAGAAATTGTACAAATGAAAAAAATATGTTTTAAATGTAATATTCTGGCTTTTTTTCATCGTAATAAAAGGGAAAATGACATGCTTCAAGTGCATTATATAACTGTTGCTAACGGAGTGGAGCTTACGTATTTGACACGTGGCATACAACCAAGATATTTTTTTTAATTAAATGTTTAACATAGAGCCTAGTCTCTGGCAAATAAATTGCTCCTAGTATGCGCAGTCGCTGCAGTGTCCACAGCAGTGGCAAAGGTCTCATGGAGGCATTAGTCTCGACACACTCTCAATATCAGCCCCTGCTGTTTTTGGATTAATAGGTTAAAAAAATAGTATGTGCTGTGCTGTGTTTAGTGGCCTTAGATTATTAATGCACCCCACAAGGAATATAACAACAAATGATGAATCACCCCCGGGGGCCATCACCTTTTTACATTAATTTCATGTTCTGTGTCGATGGGTCGGAAAACCTCTGCGTACCCTTGAGATAAATCTTCCGAGTGACTTTCCCTCGGCCTGGGTCATTATCCTGTTTATTCGCGTAATGGCCTCGGGAATGGCTGTGATTATTTGTACCTAATGAAAGACTTGGACGCACAATATCCCCCTGCAGCAATACAGCGCTGCCTTGGTCAGCCCATACACATGTTGTCAGCCCTTCAGATGAGTGTGCAACGAGACAAATGATGAAATTTCATCCATATGAGTCTCCCTGTCTCCTTCGCCGCCTCCTTAAGGAGACTGTTGGTTGGATGTACTTGTGTCTCTTGCTTCGTACTGTGTTCTTGAGTGTGTGTGTGTGTGTGTGTGTGTGTGTGTGTGTGTGTGTGTGTGTGTGTGTGTGTATACGTATGTGTGTGTGAAGTGTGGAAAAATAACTTTTCAAAATGTGAACTTTTTACCAGCCACTGAAAAATAAATGGTAAAATTCATCAGCAACTCAGTAGTAAATTATTATTTTGTGCCTGAAACCTACCAACCACTTTCATATTTTACCAGCATTTGGCCAGTGGCTGGTGTGAATTTCCATTCCTGGTGTGTGTGTAAATGCAGTAGATGTCCAAGATGCTCCTGTTTGACATAGTTGGCTCCATGCCTTTGATGCTTTCAGTCTTACATTAAAAACCTAACCATGTGAATAAGTGACTCCAACGATTCATTATGACACAATTTTTTTTGTTATGGCAACAAAGCTGGCCAAAATGCTGAAATATCACGATCATTAAATACTGGGGGAAAAAAAAAAATGTGGGTGGTAAACGAACATGGTCCAGTGTCAGGGGAAACTGTGGGGTGTTAACTTCCGACCGACACAGACATTGTCTGTCCAGGAGAGATTACAGAAGAACACTAAACAAGCTTTTTATTTAATAACACAAAAATGTTGCAACAGTGCTCATTGTGCCAGGTTTAGCTGACAGTACCCTATTTGCACCCTGTAACACGCCTGATAAGCTACTGTAGTGCTGTTTCCCCCATCCTAATCCAAAAAGCCTAGGCATGGAAGGTTAGTCCAATTTGGGTATCCAGCTCCTGCAATCCACCCTCTTTGACTAAAATAGCCTACAACATAAATCAGAATAGATGATGCAAGGAGCTATTAAAATTCCCTTTGTTAGAGCCAGATCTGAACCTTCAATCCTTCTGTCCAGGGCTCAGTATGTGTACCCCACAGCTAAATGTCTGCTAAATTATTGAGACAAATTCATCATCTATTTCTAAATAGCCGTGTGTAGGCATTAAGTTCTGTATTAAGTGTGTATTATCTGCTGCTGCAGATATTGAGGGCATTGTGTTTTTCTTTTTCTAAGCCTGCTCAAACATTCACTTTGTTTAGAATTTTTCCACCATCTGGTTAAATACACTTTTCAAAATTTTACGAGGGTGTGGTCACTTTGTTGTTGTCACAAGGATCTGGGAAAGGTATAGGCTTTTTTTATTAGTGGAGTGCAACTTGTGTGTACCTGTGGGATTTAGACATGAGTTATTGGCAATCACTTTAAGTTTTCTCCCAGTGAGGGCAGCCCAAGGTAGGCTCCATGCTAGTGTTCTTTCTTAAGAGGTAAAGTGTGATGGTGAAGTTTGACTAGTGACACTATTAAACACTTTATGAATGGGTCTGAGACTTACAGGAACTTGCTGTGCATTTGGAACGTATTCAGGCCCTTTACAGTACATTTCAACACTACTTTTTATGTTTCAAACTTATCTTATTTTTTTTCCACTATTACACATTATTTCACAACTGTAAAGCCAGAACAGGTTTTAAATAAAGATATTTTTATTTGTTAAAATTATAGATTGAAATACCCCATTTCCATTAGTATTATTTACTTCACATGTGTGAAAGAGCTCTGGTGCATTTTAAAGGCTTTCATATGTTTTTACAAGTTCACTGGTGTCCATCTTGGCCTTATAGTCTTTATATGAAATAATTAGGAAAACACACACACAGTATATAATATAATATAATATAATATAATATAATATAATATAATATAATATAATATAATATAATATAATATAATATAATATAGCCTACATGTCACAATTGGCTGTACAGCCATGCAGTCATGTGGATGAAAGAGGAAAACGTCAAATCAACAAGCTGCAATGCCTATTCAGTGTGATGAGGCCCGCATCACCAAGTGTGCTGGTCTAGAACAGACAAGAGGTTGATTTTCTGAGCATCACCACACAGTAGACAGCAAGATAGAAAGGCCCAGCCACTGACAAGCCACAATGTTTGTCGCCCGCCTTTTTCATCCACCCATGTGACTGCAGGGTCTCACTCTGAATGGAATATCCCAGTGTGAACAACAGTGTGTCAGACAGATCAGAGGAGGGACATGAGAGCATCTCTGTAGCACAGAAAAAGAAGAAAAAAAAACTGCCAAACTACCCTACGTCACTGTGAAGTGAAAGAGATTAAGAACCAGTAGCAGCTTTCCCCGGGGTCCGCCACCCAGCCAGCCAAAACCTACTGGTCACTATGAGTGACATCTGGCTCTTTCTTTTTTGGAGATGGAGGGGGTGGAGGGGGGGGGGGCTTACATAAGGACTATTATCGGGGCAGCACTCCACCATCCGGCCTTTATGGTAGAGTGGCCATTTCTTACTAAAAGGCACATGACAACCCGCTGGGACTTTGCCAAAAAGCACCTGAATGAGTCTCAGACAAGGAGAATTGAAATGCGCTGGGCTTCTGAAAGCACAGATTGAATTATTGGCCCAATGCTCCCAGTGGTAGGAGAGGAGGAGAGGAGGAAGCCACACAGAGCACCACCTCATTATAACCATCCCTACAGTCAAATGCTATAGTGGCAGCACCATGCTGGGGGGGATGCTTATTTATTTATCCATCTATCTGTCTACCTATTTGTTTATTTATTTATTTAGTTAGACAAGGGCTCGCAGACTAGTCTGGATAGAGAGCGAGAGATATGGGTGCAGAAAAGAATATATAGAGCAAATTCTGAGTGAGAACCTGTTCCAGAGTGCTCTCGATCTCAGACTGGGAGCGAAGGTTTACTTTGCAGCGAGACAACTCAAAAAGCACACAGCCAAGGAGAAAAAAAAACAGGAGTGGCTGCTAGGAAAACTCTGTGAAAGTCCTGGAGTGGCCCAGTAAACCTGAACCCAACAGAGCAACTCTCGAGAGGCCTGGAAACAGCTGTGCGCTGATGCTCCCCCAGCCAACCTAGTTGAGCTCGAACAGTTCTGCCACAGGGATTGGGAGAAACTTTCAAAAGAGAGTTGTGCCGTTGTTTGAGGATCAAGACCTGAGGCTGTCATTGACTCATTGACGTAACCAAGCACAAGGTGAAGGGGTCCAAATACTTTTTTTTTTTTCTAACGGACTATATCAGTCTTGTAGTTGAAATAAATCTGCTAAACAGAATGTGCACTGAGGTGCACGTCAAGTGTATAAATTAATAAAATCAATGTGAAGATGACTATGAATCATAAACAACTACTTGAATGGGTGTGAAAACCTTCCGAATGCTCTGTGAATGGGTGAGCCCTGCAGCAAAATCAAGGAGTCTGACCCAGCTGGGTGCTACCACCCTAATGTCCTGCCACTTTTACCTTTGGCCTAGGGCTGGGTGAGTTGATGATCGTGATTACTGATCATGATAAAATTCAGGTCGATTTCGGTGATCAGCTGTGGGCACATTTACTTGATCACACACAGAAATGTGAGCAACAACTACCTATCAGAGTCTACCTTTCCCTGCACCACTGCCCTTTGAAAGTTGCCAGTAGATAAAGCTAAAGAGCTGAATGACCAAAAGTGAAGACAAAGGCGCGAATGTAATTGCTGACGAAGTAGCATGTTAGTTGTGTGGTGCTGTTTGGTTAGACTATACCCTAAGTGACTTAGAGAGAATAAAGGCGCTATGCAAGAGATGTTGCCAACCCTTTTTAATCACTTAAAAAAATGTCATCAAAGTGACTACACAGAAAGCATGAAAACACAAGTTCGACCTGCACAGTCTGCAAGTTTGGCTTCTTAATATCGACACATCTATCGATTGTGTCAGACTCTTATGATAAACGTTGCTGTTACATTTTGCAGCAGTGCATTTATGGGTCGAGAATGAACTAAGATATTTTTTCAAATGTGGACGGAATGAAAAAGAAATCCTGTCCTTGGGTTTTATCCTTTCTTTCTCTCATTCTTTCTCATTCTTTCTCTCATTCTTTCTTTCTTTCTTTCTTTCTTTCTTTCTTTCTTTCTTTCTTTCTTTCTTTCTTTCTTTCTTTCTTTCTTTCTTTCTGTCTGTCTG